>OX030950.1:162677099-163204599 GCA_943735915.1 Pherbina coryleti | reverse complement strand
TATTTATTTAAATAACGTAGTAAATAAAAATCAAACATGGATTAATTAGAATTTAAGACAAGCCAATAAACTGTATAAACAATACTTAAATTGGCTTAAATGATATGAACGTGACTTGGACATAGCAGCAGCGATTCCTGGCAAAATAAAATAAGCAAACGGAATAAAAAATGGAATAAAAAAAAACTAAAAAAAAATAAAAAAAAAATAAATAAAAAAATAAAATACTGGAATGAAAAAAATCGTATAATAAAAGATATTGAAGTTTTCGAATTAGCTTGATAACAAATCAAAATATTTTAGATATTTACTGCTTGTTATGATTTCAGACAAGCAATGTTCCATTAAGTTCATAAGGGTTATAAAATGGATTTGCTATAATTTGATTTGTACCATAAAAATACCAACTCAGTTAACATAAAAGCTTATCACAAAAAAGCAAATAGTTTTAATTTCAAAAGTACCAATTCTAGACAAGAAAAGTCATTAACCAAGTTAATAGCAAACATCACAAAAAATTCACTAAACTGACAATTCAATTAAGGTTTTTGTGATAAGAGACGGTGCTCTATTTTGTTGTATTATTATTCGGAGAATAACGTTAAAGAAGTTATAGTTTAAATAACGACGTGCGAGAAAGTAAAAAGACACAAGCAATTTTTTTTTTATTAAAACTACATGTTTCTTAATGTCCGTAGCCTCAACTAATATCAAGGACATGGTGAAATATCGATAAAAAGGCTATAGTACGGGTCAATCAGACCTAGCTGTAGGCCCTACAAATCTATTTTTACTTTCGAATTTCAATATTTTTCCAACAACTATCAACTTTGTTTATAATACCGACTGTAGAAATTTTTTATCTCCTTGTTATAGTAATTAAATTGATATTAAAAAAAAGATATCGACCAAATCAGTCATGTTCAAGAATTGTAAATATTAAAAAACAAAATTCTTGTGAAGGTAATCGATTGAGTTGTAATCAATTAAGCGTTAATTACGCACACAAGGTTGGCGTAACCCGACATTCCAACAAATGGCTGGAATTTTATCAACCTTTTTTGCTAAGGTCGTTTTATTTTACAGTTAATTTGTTTTCAAGCTCGTTAGTGTAAAATTTTTTCAAAGTAGGGTAGGTTGAGGCGCTCTTATACAACACGCATGTGTCTTTTTCAACCAAAGTGTTGTTGCCCTTTGAGTGATGATGAAGGTAATGGCTAAATATCTCTTTTACTTATTCCAGGAACCAAAAGCTACAAATATTTCAAATATCTGAAAAAAGCATGTCAGTCATAAAAACGGGCGCCTCTCCAACTAAAATCTTAAGCCTTTGCTTTATTTGTTTTTGTTATAAAATTTCTTGTCATTCATTTGGAATGTGTTCCATATAATAACGAAAACGTGCTGCCTTCATTGATTCCACTGATAATTTTTTTTTCTTTTTATTTTAATAAACATAAAATTTTCGATAAGAAAAGCCAGCAAATAAAATTAATTTCCGATATATTTCTTTAAGGCGTAGTTGAAGTCACCTAGAATCCGATACATGCCACTGATATTAAAAATTTAATAATAATCTCAACATTCTTGAAACAATGTCGAGATATTTCATGTTCATCAAGATAAAGAAATTTTTTATTTTTGCTTATTATTCCGGTCTTGTATTATGCTCCAAACTATCTGGGACAAAAAAAAAATGTTATTACATTGTCTAAAACGGTCAGGTCCTAAAATTTTTATTTACGCTCAATTAACTCAATATTAAAAATTTTCTCAAAAATCTTTCTTTAACACCTGCACAAAGATGTAAAAAAAATACCAAATATATGCAGAAGTGGGGACCGTGGCGTAGTTGGTTAAAGTGCGTGGCCGCTATGTCAACGAACTTTGGAGACCCAGGTTCGAACCCCAGCAGCGACAGAAAATTATTTGAATTAAAATAATTTTTCTGTACGGCCGCCACCTCTCTGTAGACAATGGCAAACCTCAGAGAGTAATAAAAATGTCATGTAAAGCTTCTTGAGAACGAGAACATTCAGTTCATCGCCGTTCGGAGTCGGCGTTAAGCCTGTAGGTCCATTTCTCGGTCAATTGTGTACAAACTTAATAACACGCACAGTACAATTGATCATAAGAAGCTAGGTCAAAGTCATTTCAAGGGCTGAAATGGCCAGTTATTTATTAATTTATTTTATTATGCAGAAGTGAAAATTTGATGATAACTATAAAAAAGAAGTTGACTGTACCGTGGATGCTCCCTTGGGTTTTGGATCTAACAACGTATTTTTTCCTTGCACCTACCTTTTCCTATGTTCCCAAATTTTTCCTGATCAATTTCCTAATTCTTATGTATGTATATTTGTCCTTATAATTGTCCAAATTGTTTTCCAAACTCTTGAGTTAATATCTATCCAAATTTCTGACCTTATCTTCGAATCTTTTTCCTTATGCTTGTCCCACTTCTTTTCCTAATAATTGTCTGAAATCTTGTCCTTAGTGTGTGCAAATTCTTGCTCTATACCTTCTCAATCTTGTCCAAAATATTGTTTTAGATGTATACCTAAATCTTATTCCTCATCAATCTCACAATTGTTGTTATAGACTTTTTCCAAATCCTTGTCTGAAGTTTTGTCCTAATCCTTGTCCAATTCCATGCTAAAAATTTTGTCATACTCCTTATTTTATTCCTAACCTTAAACTTTCTCCAAATCCTTGCCGTCATCTTTTTTCTAATCCTTGCCCTAAAATATATCCTTTATTTTAATTTTAGTTACATATAATTTTCTTTATTGTTAATATTTTTCTTTTGCAATTTATTGCAATTGTTGCCTTTGAGTTACTTTAAGGGGTTCCCTAAACCATTTGAAGCCATTATTATTTTAAAAAAAATTTTTTTTTTATCATGTGACCTCAGCTTTACTGTCGTTTCATAAAATTTACCGCGTAAAATTTACAAAACGTTTTTTCCGTTTTGTTGCATTTTTACTGCATTTAGTGGTTACCTCTTTGGTGTCGTGGCTCCAATCTTTTTTTTTTCGTTTAAGTTATGAAATAACGAACCATTTTTTGCTATAGTAAAATAAAAGTTTTCGTAGCACTTCTACTCCCCGAGTAGAAAAATTCCATGAAACAAAATTGCATTTATGTTGCATAAGTTGCACCTACGCTACCTGACGACGTCATAATATATCATTTTATTTTCGTCGTATTGCTAAGTATAAATTCTTCATTTCTGTTTTATAACATTTATCCTTACGCATTAACTCGTTGATTAATAATTTCATGCAACAGCGTTTTTTTATTTTCGATCTTGTAGCGGCTCTCTCCACGTTCTTAAGATACCATGAGTTCTTAGACCTTTTAACTTTTTAAACTTTTTTAAAAAAGTTGAAAAAGGCAATATAAGTACTATGATTAAAATAATAATGCAACCGTAAAGGCTAATTCTTTGACTTTATTATAAAAACAAGACAAAAATTCGAAACGTCATTGGGACGCGGTGGGAGCAACGGAAGTGAAAATTTGATACAGAGAATTATTACTCGCTGTGTATTAGTGCTAGAATAAAAAATATGATACTGAAATAAAGGCCTCTTTTAAGTCCTCACAAAAAAAATTAGAGAGAGAGTAAAGAGAACCACTCAACAGCGTTGCATTGAAGTTTTACTCGGTGAGTATATCAGATTCCAAAAATATTAAAGAAGCAGAATGAAGGATTTGTACTTGGCCTTACGACAAAAATAAAAAAAAATTCTTATCGTTATGATTTCAGTAACAGGTAGTAAAAATGCTATAACAATGAAAAAACGTTGCATGGAATTTCAACTCAGTGACTACTTGCGTAACGGTAAATTTTATGGAAGGCTTATAAAAATAAAAAAAAAAAATTAAAGGCTCCATTAGGCCCCTCATGGAACCGCCTAATGTAACATATATGCATAATTTTTGCTGGATTAATTGCATGCAGCTAAGGCAAAGATAATGCACCAACGCAAAGCAAAACCAATGTAAAACCAAAAGCAAAAGCACAAGCAACGACAACAACAAAAATAATTTGGTCATGGATTAAAACAAGAGTTTAGACATGAAGTATGAAAGTTATTTGGTCAAATAAAAAAATAACAAATAATAAAAAAATAAGATGAATGAGGACAAGTTTCGGAACAAAAACATGAATAGGGAAAAAATAAGGAAAAGGATAAAAAAACACGGTCACGTCAAAACCGAAGGGTGAGTCCATAACACAGACAAATTTTTTTTATTTTTCTATTTGTGCCATAACGATTTAGGACCAGCATTTTCTGTCGTATAATATTTTTAACCGTAGCACATTGACTTAGCGAGTAATAATTCCATTCAACGTTTTCGTATTTTCGTTAGAAGACCTATTCCAACTTTTAGGGTCATTAAGCGATTGGGATGAGAGTTAGATCGGAAGGGGTAAAGACTTATTTCAGACGTTGATTCTTTTTAGTAAAGTAGTTTGTAAAAGTAGTAGTTTGTGTAAAAGTCTGTAAAGGTAGTTTTTAATAAAGGTCTGTCGTACCTTGTAGACATATATTGTTTACGTTTTAGGTGTTACACTGAAAATATTACTCCTTTTAAAATCAATGCAGTAAAACCAGCCCATTTCTTTTCAGTTTTCTATGTAACTGTTCCATTTACTTCACTGGTAACTGCTGTTGTATGCGTACTTATAGGATGTAATTCAATGTTACTGACAGATAGCAATCCAGTAAAATTAACGGGGATATTTCTAATCTAAATTGAAAAAAAAGTAATACGAAAACATTAATAAAAATTCAACATTTGATTTAATGAATGTTAATTTATCTTATCCTTAGGGGTCTGAAAAAACCACTTTAAGTTAAAAAACCAAATATTTTTTGTAGCGATAAGTGTGGATTGTAGCTCAAATCATTTTTTGTCATTCAACAGCGGGATGGACTGGACATTTTTGTGTGGAGTGATGAATAATTGAATGTGAAACGTAATAATGAATAATTGAAATTTTCTTTGTACAAAAGTTGTAACCAAAACAGTTAAGCCCTGCGAAGAGATGCAGGAATTCTAATCAGTTCGTGACGAGCATTTCAACCCAACGTTTCATTCCAATGAAGAACTATAGCATTCTGGCAACCTGGCTAGCCGTGATTAGCCCACAGCTCGATTATGTTTTTAATAGTGGATTTGAGGAGCTTGTTGAGGACTTGCAACTTGTTATCGGAGCAAGAACAACCATCATCTATGATTTTAAGGGAACTTTTGCTCTACAGCAACTGTTGTGGAAAAATGCAGTGCCACGTATAGTTGTTAGCGCTACGGTAACACATGAATTCCGTTATAGATTCAATTCGGAAGTGCTATCCATTGTTTGTATAGACTCGCATTTTGAAGAAACTAAAATGGTAACACTTAAGGCGACACTCAATCGTTGGCACAAGACCGATGTTCTTTTTGTTACAACGGAAATTGCGTCGTGTGAAAGTTGGCGTTCGCTGTTTGATTGGTGTTGGACCAATGGATTTTTTAATGTGTTGCTCGTTTCACTTCAACAACAGACACAAGAACTGATGCAGCTCTGCATATTCCAGCCATTTCCTAACCTAAAAGTACAACTGATTCACACTTTAAATGACTATCTGGAGAGGCGCAACAATTTTAGAAATATGCATGGTTATCCTATACGTGCGGCTTTTGGAAACAATCCACCGCGCGCTATTATTTATATGAATCCTCGTACTAATGAGCTAGCGTATGGCGGTTATTTTGTTAACGTTTTGTTGGAATTTATCAAACATTACAATGCCACGCTACACATCGTCTTAATGCCCAACTATTACGCCTATTCCATATTGGACTGCTTTCAGCATGTTAAGGAGCGCAAGGTGGACATATGCGCTGATGGTGGCATTTTTGGCACCAGTTTCTTAAGTATTCAACCAATTATATTGGCTAATTTCTTTTTAATGGTTCCATTTGCAAAACCCTTGGAGAATTTTCGCTATTTTTTGTTGCCCTTTGATGTGGTGCTTTGGATAATAGTGCTGTGTACAGTATGTTTTATAGCCATGGCGATATCCTGTTTCCATAGGCGAACTTTAGGAAATTGGAATATAAGCGGTTCTATGCTTTTGGCATTGCGTGTCATACTCTTTCTACCCTTTGACCTGGCTTTTATGCAACGTAAGCGAGGACTTCTGGTTCAGCTGATTATGACCATCGCCGGTTTTATGATAACGAATTTGTATCTAGCTCTATTGTCCAGCTTTTTAGCCACCAACGTTTTTGAGCATCAAATAGACACAATGGACGACTTAAAGGCCAGTAATGTAACTATTATGGCTAATGACTATGATGTCAGCGTGTTTAAGGTGTCTGGTGTTCCAGCTGTAGTTTGGGAACAACTCAAATTGGTTGATCAAAAAACGTTTCATGAACATCGTAACAATTTGGATCCACAGTTTGCTTATCCATGCGCATGGGACAAGTGCGAATTTTACATCCATCAGCAGAAATTTCTGACTGCGCCTAGGCAGAAAGTCATGTCCAAAGTTTTAAATACTGGAGCGGGTTCTTTCCCAATTGTCTTCTATTGGCCATTTGAAGAATTACTTACTAAATTTGTTCTAACATTGGATCGTGCAGGTTTAAATTTATTCATTTATGAGGGTACAAAAGATTTCGCTATTGCCCACGGAGTGCTGCGTTTTTTCATGACCGAGGACAATGATGTTAAACCATTGTCTATGGACTACTTTCAAATGCCGCTGATATTGTTTGCAGTTGGTTACTCTGCGGCAGTGCTTGCCTTTGGCATCGAGAATTTAATATTTTACAGAAGTTTATCGCGAAGACGGGCACCGAGACTGTAAGGTTAAAGGTTTACTTCATGGAGAACTTTGTAAACAATTTAAATGGCTCCAATCTTCAGGGTTGACTTAAGGCTCACATTCAACACCACAGCAAAAAAAAAAAAAAGAGAAATTCAAAGCAGCAAACTTTTATAATAAGATAATTATAAATAAATTTTTGGTCACCTCTGTATACTTCTTTTTTTTAATAATTGTTTTCATAGAGAAAATAATAATAATAATAATAAATTAAAAATAACTTGACTTTGTTAAATTTCAAAGTAAATGAAAATGGAGAGAGAGTACACTCTCACTCATGGAGCACATTTATCAAGAGGGTGGTGGAACACCCATTCGCGGTAGGTTTGGAGATAAAGGAAGAGTTTTTCGTTGTCATGTCATGACAATAATATCATGTTATATGTGATGTCCTATGTCACGTCATATGTCATGTCCGCATTAATTAATTTTCATACAACATAATAGATTTAAACAGTATAATGAACATAATAGTTATAAAGATAAAATAACTATAGTACTAATAGAACACTGAAAAAAAAAATGTTTTAAAACTGACGATAATTGTTATTAATTTGAGAATTTTGTGTTTAAAAAATAGCTTGAAACAAATTTCGTCAAAGTAAGAGCAAATGTGTTTGAGACTTTTGAAAAAAAAAAATGAAAAAAAAGGCAAATTATGAACATATTTTTTTAATACGCTGTGTATATTTTAAGCTAAGGTTTTTTTTTAGTATACTTTCTGTTATTCCAGAAAACAAGTTTCGAATGTAGTGGACTTAAATTTAAAAACCAAAGACTTTTAAATAAAAGCGTGGGGCTTAGTAAATTTATAATTTAATTACAAAAACATACTTTAATAAATACAAAGAGCTCAATTAAACATATTTTACAATATTTATATTTTTTTTTAACTACATAGAAATAAATAAAATATAAGAAATAATAAAAAATTATATATTAAGCTTGCAAGAAGCGACCGAGATATTAAACTTGAATACACAGAAGTTGGTCTCAGTTGGTTTCACCATAATCAAAGATGAAAAGCCAAAGTTTTATAATTTTTAAGTCATATGTCATGTCATGTAATTTATTGACGTTTCGGGTTGAATGTTGTTCGGTTTTAAAAATTTAAAAAATGTCATGTCATATGTCATGTTATATTTCATGTCATATTTCATGTTTTATGTCATGTCATATTTCATGTCATGTCATGTCATGTCATATTTCATGTCATATGTCATGTCATATGTCATATTATATTTTCGTATTATGATGGCATCATCTTCATTTCATAGATGGATTAATGATAACTCTTAAATTTCCACTGAGGCTGGAGGAGGACGAAAAAAAAAAATACTCGTACATATCGATTCAGTAATTTTATTGCTTTTTGCTTAATTTCATATATATTATTATTTGAATTTAAAAATATTTAACAAGAAGAAGTTGTTTTTAATCTATTTTATGAAAATTTGTGCCTTATCGACTTCTTTTGTGCCAATCACGATTATTCTTAAAGCTTATTTCCGATAACGCAAAATTTTACAAGCCCTCAGTTGTGTCGAATAAGTTCTGTAATGCATATAAATCTCAACTCCAAAGGCAAGCGCTGCTGCAGAATAACCAATTACAAACAATATTAGCGGCATTTGAAAGTAATCCATAGACAATGGCTTGACATCGTTATCCTCGGTCATGAAAAAACGCAGCACCCCATTGGCTATGGCAACATCTCTCGTTCTTTCAAAAAATACTCTCATTATAGCGGCATGACGCAATGTGAACATGAATTGATTAAGTAATTCTTCAAATGGCCAATCGAAGGCAAGTGGTAGCGCTCCCCAAACAATATTAATATTCTCGGCCATAATTTTCTGTCTTGGAGTTGTCAGAAATCTCTGCTGATACATATAAAATTCACACTTATCCTCTTGGCAAGGATACGCAAACTGTGGATCTAAATTGTTGCGATGATGGTGTAGCGTATTTTGGTCAACTACGTTCAGATGCTTCAATATCTCAGCTGGAACACCAAACCCCTTAAACACTCGCAGATCAAATTCATTGGCCAAAATGGTCACATTTCTGGCCTTTAAGTCGGCATATGTATTGATTTGACGCTCATAAACATTGGTGGCTAAAAAGCTGGACAATAGAGCTAGATATAAATTCGTTATCATAAAACCGGCGATGGTCATAATCAGCTGAACTAGCAATCCTCTCTTAAGCTGCATAAAAGCCAGGTCAAAGGGTAGAAAGAGTATGACACGCAATGCCAAGATCATAGAACCGCTTATATTCCAATTTCCAAAAGATCGGTTTTGGAAACAGGATATCGCCATGGCTATAAAAACTGTTGTCACCAGCAATGTAATCCAAAGCGACAGATGAAAGGGCAACAAAAAATAGCGAAATTTCTCCAAGGGCTTTGCAAATGGAACCATTAAATGGCCAGTGGCTAATTGATGTGGATAAGCAATCAAATAGCTCCCACCAAAAATGCCAGCATCAGCGCAGGTGTCCACCCTACGCTCCTTTAGATACTGAAAACAATCCAGTATGGAATAGGTACTATAGTTTGGCATCAAAACTGTCTCTAGTCTGGCATTGTAGTGTTGGGCGAATGTCTTCAAAATGTAATAGAAGGAGCCGCTAAAAGTCAACTCATTAGTACGGGGATTCACATAAATAAGTGCACGCGGTGGATTGTTGCCAATAGCTGCACGTATGGGATAGCCATGCATATTTCTAAAATTGTTGCGTCTCTCTAAATAGTCCTTTAAAGTGTAAATCCGCAGTTCTTTTTGGTGAGGAAATGGCTGAAATGTGCAAAGCTGCATCAGCTTTTGTGTTGGTTGTTGCAATGAAACGAGCAACACATTGAAAAATCCATTGGTCCAACACCACTTGAACAGCCAACGCCAACTTTCACACGTCGCAATTTCCGTTGTAACAAAAAGAACATCCGTCTTGTGCCAACGATTCAGTGTCGTCTTAAGTGTACCCATTTTGCTTTCCTCAAAATGCAACTTTATACAAACAATGGACAGCACTTCCGAGTTGAATTTGTGTCGGAATTCACCGGTGGCGGTAGAACCAACAACTATGCGTGCTACTTCATTTCTTAGCAGTAGC
Organism: Pherbina coryleti; assembly: GCA_943735915.1. NCBI lineage: Eukaryota > Metazoa > Arthropoda > Insecta > Diptera > Sciomyzidae > Pherbina > Pherbina coryleti. Next base: position 163,194,589 of record OX030950.1, on the reverse strand, counting down.
TTTTGCATTGCAAGGCTTTCCTTGAAGGCGTAGATGATGGTTGTTCGTGCTCCAATACCATGTTGAAGCTTCTCAACAAGCTCTTCAAACCCGCTTTCAAAGTCATTATCTAGCTGTGCGGCAATCAAAGCTAAGCAGGTGGTCAATAAGCTACAGTTCTTCATCGGAACGAAACGTTGTGTTGAAATTCGCGATATGAACTGAGCAGAGCTTATGCATCCATTTGAACGTTTCATTGGCTTTTGGCCACAATTTTAATATTTAATGATTTATTTTGCTTTATAAATTGTTCAACACGCCATGCAACACCAACTTAGGATGTCTTAATGCAAATATCCTGTAGATCCTAATGATTAGAAAAATAATAGCTACGTTTGAAATAATAGCAGATCAGTTTCAATCCAAACATATTGTTACTTCTACAAAATGGTTGTTTGACATAATTTTATGGTTTTTTAATTGCTCCGATGTGCACCTTAGCTTGCTTCTATGAAATGTAGTCATTTACAGACACTTTCCACAAATTTTTTCAATTTTATACGATTACCTACACGCGAACTGTGTAAGGAGCGTAATAACTTTGCCACTGAATTTGTGAACATACTTGAAAACTTTACCTTCCTCCAATACAAAATAACGTCATCAAATAAGTAAACCCTATAAGCTTGCATATTTAATGCGAATTTTGATTTTAAATTTTAAAATATTGGATGAAAACCACATCGAACCCCAATACAAAGTGACATCGTTCGTTAAATTAAGACCATCATCAATTCGAAAATACTTAAAACATAATTCCTTACCTAATTTCTTACTTGTTTACTTACTTTGTTGATGCCGTGGTTGTAACCGTGAAATGGTTTTGTCCTCATCCAAGAACGTGTGCCAGTTAACTTTTTCGGAATTCGGTTGTGCCCTCATCCCTGAACTTAAGCAATTTCTATTAAGTCCTTGCAGTAAGAACATGTGACAGTTGATAGAATTGATGCGTTGGTTCGCAGAAGTGCAGTTTTACATAAATATAGAATGCAATCAACTAATTTAATCTATAAATTGGTTCTGTTGCATTCCAATACTGGTAACTATCCATATATTTGTTTATTTAAATTAAATATACAACGGTGTGATGTGTATCCGGGTATTCGGTATTGAAACTACTATATTAGGGCGCTGGCCGCGAAGTGGATCATGGAAGTGGAGCCCAAATGTTAGAGCAAAGATGTTTTCCTTGCTAACCTTGGCGATTTGTAACGTGACGAGATCGTAAGCGTGCTCAGCGTGTTCATAGAAAGTTTATTTGGTGACACTATATTGTTTTGTTTTGGAGCATGTGAGCTGATAATGGCAGAAAACAAAACAAATGTTTTTTCATAAAAATTTGGCATCACTTTTACTTTCCTTATGAATTCGCCACCAGTTCATCCGCTCATAAGAGAGCACAATGTGAGCAAGAAAATGAAAATTGAAAAAGCTTCTATTTTGGCGTCAAGTGGCGAGCTTTCTTTTTCTTCACTTTGTGCGGATCGTTTATATGAAAGTTTCTTTTTGTGTACGTTCTGTGGAAGCCAAATATGCACAAAAAATCGTTCGTCTCTGTTTATATTCTTCATTTTTTCATCTCTTTCGTTGCTCATGTGCGAACATAATCGAACTCATATCGCACTGTAAAGAAATAAAAAAATCTCACGAAACAATGCCGAATGTTTTTTAATTCTTTTTCTCCTTTTTGTGCGGATATTCAATGTACATATGAACCCAAAATGGGTGAAATATGTCACACATCATTTCACCTGTTCAAAGTAGGTTGATTTCTATAAAAAAAAATTCAATTTGGTGCACTCCTTCCCCTTATTCTTATTCATTAAAAAATCATCAAAATCGGTTGAGAAACATTGGAGAAAATGGTTCCTAACTGTTTCGTCTACGCCTATTTATGCGGCATAAAGGTTAAATAAATAAATAAATAACTGGCCATTTCAGCCCTTGAAAGGACTTTTGACCTAGCTTCTTAAGATCAATTGTGTTGTGCGTGTTATTAAGTTTGTACACAATTGACCGAGAACCGGACCTACATGCTTAACGCCGACTCCGAACGGCGATGAACGGAAAGTTCTCGTTCTCAAGAAGCTTTACATGGCATTTTGATTACTCTCTGAGGTTTGCCATTGTCTGCAGAGAGGTGGCGGCCGTACAGAAAAATTATTTTAATTCAAATAATTTTCTGTCGCTGCTGGGGTTCGAACCTGGGTTTCCAAAGTTCTTTGACATAGCGGCCACGCACTTTAACCAACTACGCCACGGACGCCACACGGCATAAAGGTTACAAATTTAAAAAAAAAAATTTTATTCGGGAATTTTTTTTCATAGAACAAAAAAGATATCGTTTTCAAATTTAGCACATATATTTATTAACATTTAAAAAATACAAAAAAAAAAACAAATTAATCCTTGTTTAAGTGGCTACCACCTGAACTAGGATAATTTTTTTCCACCGAAAAAAACAAAATGGCGGCTATTTGAAAAAAAAAATCAATTTTCGAGGTTACAAAATCTGTCGCCATTTTTTTTTTTTTTTTTTTTGCGGGTCCTGGTTCAGGTGGTAGCCACTTAAACAATGAATAATTAGTTTTTTTTCATTTTTTCCTCAGATGTTCCAGACTGGTGATATCCTTCAATTTTTTGGCACTTTTTTAAAAAAAATCAAATAACGTCAAAAACCGCTTCAAAAATTCTGAAAAATTTTTTTGTATTCTTTAAATGTTAATAAATATATGTGCAAAATTTAAAAACGATATATTTTTTCCTTCTATGAAAAAAAATTCCCGAAAAAATTTTTTTTAATCGAATTTGTAACCTATATGCCCCCTTATATAAAAATGTGTCTTTTTAGCTTTGAACGAAAAATTTTAAATTTTTATATTCAGTCAATTCTGCTTTTGATCGAAATAGGGTGATAGATTAGTAGGAAGGACAGTGCAATCGATTAAAATATGTGTGGGATGTGCTAAGCGTGCCGGAAAGCAGTAAAAAGATCCACCAACTGTAACGTTAGACTTTCGTAGTGGCAGTCAATCGCGGTTATCACTTCACTACCGATGACGGTAGTTATTCGTATTTGTTCGTAATAATATTTAATTGGATTTGAGAAAATGGATCGCATTTATTCATAAAATATGCGTTTATTTAAGAAATTTCACCAATAAACATAACATTTTTGCCATCCTCACGAATTAATGGAAAAATTTAAAGAATGTTAATAAACAAACAAATCAAAATTCAAACAAAACATCATGAGTGCCGGGAATTCCCAAAATCAACTGTATATCAATGATTTTCTAACAGCATGTTGACAGTTTTGTTTGCTTTTGTTCAGAAAAACAATCTGAACTTCAAAATTATACGCTAAATACTTCGAATTACTGCTTAAAATGCCATCAAATGTCAAAAGCTGGTAGGTAGTAAAACAACAAAATTAACAGCTATTTGACACCCCTCTCAATTAGTAGGAAAGAATTTCAAAAATGTTAACAATATGCGAATAATTATTAAGAGCCATATAAAAGCAAAACAGCAAATGTAAAGGTTTCTTGAAAGTTCAAAGAAATAATGAAAAAATATAAAATAAAAAAAATACATAGCAAACACAATAATTTAATTAGCGAACAAATTGTTGTGCTGTTTAAGTGGAGATATGACGAAAGTTGGGGTTTTTCTTTTCTTTTACAACCGATTGTAAAATGTTTCACTCAAATTTATATGACTTTATTTTTACATCATTGACTCTCATCAAAAGCAGATCTTTGAAATCACTCTGGGAACTCAATATGAAAAAGTTTAGAAAAAAAAAAATTGCAATATTTTCCTAGTCAGATCAGAAGTTAAAAGTTGTCAAAATGGCTCCTTTGAAAAATAATGATTTAAATATTTAATTTAATTTTTTTTAAAGTTTTAATTTCATATAATTTTAAACATAATTAATTTTATGGTCATTATAAATGTTTATCTTTTAAGAAATATTCAATTAGTACTCACCATCAGGAGGTAAATAATCTTGGCATAGACCGTAAGCTGTGGTAACCTGCAAAAAAAAATATGAATAAACATTAATAAAAATTTTCTACCATATCTAAGCAAATTATATGACATTTAAATATGCAAAATACAAATACAAAGTATTGACGTCACATTATTAAACCATGACATTTTTAGAATTTTTGTTGTGCAACTTCATTCAACAGTCGACTTAAGATCACCTCTAGTAAAAAGTGTAGCAAATTGTTTAATAAAGTAAATAAAATGTAGGAATTTGCTGTGAAATTCGAAAAAATATCAATGAAAGGTTAGAAGGGTCAAAAGAAGATGCTTATAAAAGAAGATGAAAGGCAAAGTGATCAAAGCCACAGGAAATATACATAAGTATAGTAATACTTTATGTACACTAAGGGAAATAACGCATATTAACATTATTCACGTCTGAGTATAAATTTTATTTAAATATTTACGTGGATAAAGCAAATATTTTCCTTACAACTCGTTTTTTTTCCGTATTTAAATTTTATTTATACCACACACCTACACACATATTCCATACAGCTGAAATAGCCGACAAGCAGCAACAGCATCGCACTCTGTTCCTGCAGTTTATTTCTTGCAGTTGCAGGTTTCTTATAGTTCTCGTTTAGTTTTTGTTGCAAGGGCAATATAGCCTGGATGTTTGGCCAAGATGATGTGTGAGTGCGATGGGTGGTCGTTTAATGAAATGATTTAGGGTGGAGTGACAACTCGATATTTTCTGACGGATGTCTTGCACCGGTTTGAATTTACCTGCATATTTTGCTTCTTATAAATTTTAATTCTTATTGACTTTAAATATGTTGTTTTTTATATTCAATATTTTTACATAAATTTTCTTTAAATACTATAGTTTTATTTTCAAATATTAAATATTTCAAAGATATTTTAAAAAAATTCGTGCATAATTTTAATATATTTTTTATTAATTCTGTTTAAATATTTTATTTAATTACAAAAGCAATTTGCAAATATAAGTAAAAGATTTTTGCAAATGCGTTATTGGTGCAAATTTACTCGCTTTTTGGATAAATTTAATATTTTTTCTCTTAGTGTATGTAAGTATAGGATGCACCATATTTTATGACAACCTTAACAAAGTTCGTCTTGGAGAGAACGGTGATTGTGCTTCATCACCAACAATAGAATTAAATTGATCGATGAATTCATTTCTTGTCAATCCATGTCGAAAATCGTAAAAGATCATCAGCCGAAAATGGTCTCGACTTAATTCCATTTTTTTGCTGAAATACAGTTGTCAAACCACTGAGCATTTAGTGTTGCCGTGGAGCAAGATTTTAAAGGCAGTCTTCGTTGTTATGAGAGCCAAAAATTGAAACTGGGCACTATGTTGTCTTAAAATTTTAAACTGAAATTTTAGTTCACACGATAACCATACTCTTATTATTTATGAATTTTTTTCTAGGTGCTGCCAAACTTTAGTTATTATGGTAACCATCAGCTCTTTCCGATATCGAAACGTCAACTTCAAATTAAAGTTTAATGCATAACAATTGCTAAATATTAATAAAATAACTTTTTGTAAAGAATTTTTTAGTGTATTTACTCACTCCAAACAAATTTTTCCATTATCTCTTACCGTTTTCCCGTAAAAATTTTTAAATTTTCACTAGAATACCGAGCGCGCCAAGTAGGAACATGCCTTAAATTGGCAGAGTACGTTAAAAAGTGCGTGGACCATTCGATGCCAATTTGAGACCAGGCTCGCACCCAGCTGAAACAACATTTTTTCAATTCTGAGTACTTATCTTAAGCTTATAACGCGTAATTTTAATATATTTAAAAGATTACATTTCTGATTGAAAGTTTCTATAAAAGTGAAGCTGTTTTACTTCAAAAACCGTGGGATTATTTCAGTGCATTAGACGGTGAGCTACTGGATGATGTCTGTCTGTTTTGACCCGTAGGTTTTGACGTGACAGTGTATCTTTATCCTTGTCCATATTATTTTACCTGTCCTTTCCTGTGTTCCCAAACTTGCCCTCATCCTTATCCCTATTGGACAGCGCGATAGTTTTTTCCCTAGTAATCCTAGTTTCAACCAAGCTGACACTTGTACCTTGCTGCCGTAGCAAACATCAAACAGAAATTTGATATATGAAAAGTATTTTTTTCACTTTTCACTTTTTCACTTATTTTGTTTGTTTTGACAATATATTTTGAAGGACGAACTCAGGTAAATATATTTATAATATACGTGGAACCTTAAGCCTCCGACGCTTAAAAGAATTTTGTATGAAATTTTCATTTAGTTACTTATAAGCCGCTATTTTGTAGAAATGAACGTTCGGGATATTATGGGTTCGGGGTGATCGCGAACTTGAGTCGTGCCGAATATGAAAACAAATAGTAGTTGGAAGGGGTAATGTCTGGGCTATACGGTGAGTGGGGTGGATTCTCCAATTCAGCGTTCCAAGGTATGTTTTGACCAGCTGCCCAAATGTGGCCGAGCGTTGCGTCATGTTGCAAAATTACCTTGTAGTGCCTTTGCTCGTATTCTGGTCGTTTTGCTTCAATGTTCGGCTCAAACGTATCAATTGAATTCAGTAGAGTTCAATTGGTCCCACGAAATATAGAGCATGACCTTGCTATTGTGAATATTCGTCTTTAGCGTCAATTTTGCCGTATGGCCGGGGGATCCGTATGATTTTTGCGCTTGAGGTTATCGTTATGAACCCATTTTTCATCACAAGTCACAATAAGATGCGAAAATCCCTTTATATTTTGCCGTTGGAGCAGCAGCACAAGTGAAAAAACACCGTTTGACGTCTGTCGGCTTCAATTCATACGGTACCCTACCCTTTGGATAATTTCCATAGCTTTTAAGCGAACAGGTATGGCTTGTTAAGTCACTCCCAATGCTTTTGCAAGTTCTTCGTTTGCGTTTGGTACGAGTCTTCGTCCAATAAAGCCTCCAATTCGGCATCCTCAAACTTTTCTGGAATTCGATGGCCTTTAGCTGCATATTTATTCAAATGAAAGCAGAAAAGTAAACTTTCCCGCAAATTGTATTTTGTTGGAACAAAAGTTGACACACAAAATTAAACGAAGCACACAAAAACTATATTGTTTACACTTCAGCGAAATGACATATATTGAAAAAGAAACCCTAATGATGAGGCTTCAAAATTAAGTTGGTTGCAACATTGTCTGAATCTATTTAATATTAGTGATACCATTTCAAAAAAAAAAAACCTTTAACATGGTTTTGTACACCTGGTAGGTTATTTCTTGCACTCCAAAACCAAGCATTGAAATTTTTAGAAATTCATTTTTAACTATGACTTGTCAGTTTATTAGAGTCTAAATTAATGTCTTAACATTTTTCTTCACCCTTGTCCTTTTCCCAATTATTGTCTCTATTCTTGCCCGAATCTTTGTCCAATTTCATGCTCTAATCTTTGTCCTACTTGATATATTATTCCTGATCCTCATCTTTGATCAAATCCTTGTATTCATTGTTTTGCAAATAATTGTCCTAATCCTTATCTAAATTATTGTCCTAATATTTGTTCTTATTTTAATTATAATTTATCTTTTTTTTTTCTTTACTATTGCATTTGCTGCACTTAGGTTACTTTTTGGAGTTTTTTTTTTGCTTGTTGCAGTTGCCTCCGTGGTGTTGTGGAGTCGATTGCCTCTGTGGAGTCGTGGTTCCAGTTTGTTGGTGTTTACTCAGCTAGTAAAAGTTCCATGCAACAATATTGCATTTTTGCTGCCTAAGCTCGTACCTACGCTTTCTGACGAACTTATAAATTGTTTTTTTTTAATTTTTTCGTAAAGCCAAGTAGATATAAACATTTACCGTGCCTTACATACTCATCGAGTAATAATAATTCCATGCAACCCTGTTGCATATTTGATGCATTTTAATTCTATATAACAAAACTGCAGTTTCGTTGCTTAGATAGCTTCCTCCTTGGCCCGATGATGCCTTTAAGGGGGCATACTTATAGGTTACAAATTTAAAAAAAAAATTTTTTCGGGAATTCTTTTCATAGAAGGAAAAAAGATATCGTTTTCAAATTTTACGCATATATTTATTAACATTTAAAGAATACAAAAAATTTTCAGAGTTTTTGAAGCGGTTTTTGACGTTATTTGATTTTTTAAAAAAAATGCCAAATAATTGACGGTGTGCAGGATATCATAGACTATCGCCTGAACTAGGATAATTTTTTTCCGCCGCAAAAAAAACAAATTGGCGGTCAATTGAAAAAAAATCGATTTTCGAGGTTACAAAATCGGTCGCCATTTTGTTTTATTTTTCGGCGGAAAAAAATTATCCTAGTTCAGGCGATAGCCACTTAAGCAAGGATTAATTTGGTTTTTTTTTTCCTCAGATGTTTCAGACTGTAAATTGTTTGGCATTTTTTAAAAAATTGTTTTTTAAATTTGTTACCTATATGTCCCCTTAATTTTTTTTTTTTATTTTTGTCTTAAAGTCAAAGTATTGAACTTTACTGTCATGTCATTATAACATAACATAACATCTATATTTATTAAGTTATAATTCCATGTAATCCATGGATTTAGAATAAATGCTTTTTTCAACTTTTTTGGGAACTTGCGCGCTAAGCCATAACGTTGTCCCGTCAAAAGTGGTACATATGTATGGATAGCACGGTGTGTGTTATCACTATTACTCGTATATCATATATGATGGCACACATACCTATAATATAAATAAATTTAATTCCATTCTATGATTAATATTCAACATTGACCTTCAGAATTAAAATTTCCTATAACGCACCAATACTTTTTACATTATTTCGGCTTAAACTCTTGAGGACAACCCTGATTATTATTCATTCAAACAGCAAAAGACGACGCGTTATTGACCAGCGACTTGAGAAATTCCACAGCGTATGACTGTTTAGATAAATATAAAGCATACTATGTATATGTACTATAGAATACATAAGCCCAAGCGTATCGAGCGTTAAATCATTTTTGTAATAAATGACAGGCCATAAATTCCTCATATAATGTCAAGTTTTTCAAATTTGTCACACATTAAAGAGTGATTCAATCATTATAAATGTTATAGAGTGTAAATTTCAATTTTAAGTTAACACGTTTTAGCCTAAACAACGAAAGGCAGTAAAAAATTGCTGGTACCCTAAGATTGTAAGGAATCCTTTTTGTTTTGGCTAAATTATGAGCGCTTGCGGTCAAAGCACAATTTTCGGTGTTCCGGGAACGATTGACTTGACAACGCATAATAAATTAAAATTACTTTGTATGTTCAGAATTAAAAATTAAAAAACTTAGCATTTTGCTGCCATGTTCTGCTCGTAAATCAAATTTGCGGCTGCAAATTACAAGTTTTTGGCGAATAAACGAATAATGAATGCTTTGTTGGTATTTGGCTGGCTTAACGTTGGCATCTTAATAACAAGTTCAACAATAAATTTCCATTATTTATTATGCAATTAGTTAAATACACACAACAAAAGCATGGCACAAAAACTGTCTCGAACACCTTTTCCCCACTCTTACTCTAATATTTGTTGTTCACGTTGTCAAGAAGCTAGAATCTAGCTTTTTCACTTACCGCTATTGTTCCTATTATAATTAATTTTAGCATCTGTTGTTGACATAATGTCCATAAGGGGTGGGAGGACTTTTAGAAGAGCACGAAGAAAGGCTTGCAACAACATAAAATCTGGCCAAGTTGCTAAAGCTGGCACGACCTTGAAGTGAAAGTGGATAACAATTACCCTGTGGCTCGGCGGGAAATAAGTAAACGACCAACAAACAACAGCGTCGCATAGCAGACCAGAGAACAATGTTTAATTAATAATAATATTTTGACAATGAAGATGCCAAAATGGTTGCCACACTTTCAAAATTGTTCTGAAAATTAAAAGCTTATGGCATCATTAGAGTAAGATAAGAAAATGAGGTTCGTAGGTGACAAAATTCCATAGTTTTGCGTCTAATTCTTTGCAACATCTTCGCAAAATTAAATGAAATTTTACTAAAAGCACTTTCAAGTGGTGAACTGTGTCCTTAACATTGACAATCTTAGCAAAATATCGTTTAGAAAAATGACTCATTTTCGTTAAATTTTTATGTCATTTCTTTACATCATTGCCTAGTTAAAAAGCCAAAAATATTGTCCTTGGAAGCGCTTAAGAGTTTGGTCGTAAGTTTAATGGGCTTCAATTTTGGTTTCAATTTATGCCTCAATCTTTTCGCTTAGATCGTAATCAAGCAACCAGCATTAAGTCGTTGAAAGATTTTTTACGGCATTTTATATCTGCTACACACTTTATTGCAAAAATATTTAAGAAACTTAACAGATCCAACAATATGAACGGTCCAATCAGATTAAAGACACCTGTTGTGTCAGTTTAAAAGCTTAAGATGATTTCAAGAAACGATTTCATAAATGTTACGATGAGTTCTTCTTTGTTACTATTAGCATAAATGGTTTTTGAATGAGATTGTTGTAGTCGGTATAGAAGAAGTGTGAGTGGGTATTTTGAAAATTTACCGAATTGCTACTGAAGTTCGAGTTAACATAGTTTTTTTTCGAGTTTTACTTTTTATTTCCTCATTTACTCCCTTTATCAGTTGACAATAAACTAAAATCAGTATCTTGAGGAATAACAAATTTCGTTCTTAATGCCTTACCTTAAATCCTTTAAATTTAAAATCCTTTTTTTAAATGTCCGCCATTTTGTTTTAAGGAATTTTAAGATCTGTTTTTAGTTCAATGTACAGTAGACCGTATCACATTGCAGGAAAAAAAAAAACAAGAAAAGAACGTCGCACACCACCTAATCTGAAGCATATTTAAAAGAAAGTTTCCATAAAAATAATTTTTTTTTTTTGACCGACTGTAGGGATCACGTATTTAAGTTCGTCTCCATATCTTCAGTATTTACAGTTCGATCTTAAAGAATGATATATCAACCTTTTTTGTTTCAAAACGTCTAAATTTTTGTTTTAAAGGTCATTGGGCTGAGGCCCCCCCTCAAGAACTTACCCACTAGATTCCAGTTTCTACCATCCTAATATACCATTCTAAGGTCAACAAATTAAAGCTCGCTAAAATCAAATGCCAGTAGAAGTATTAAAAAAATATTGAATTTTTTTGCCGAACGTAGGGTTTCTTCTTTTAAGTTTTTCTTTATATCTTCGGCATTTACAGTCCGATCTTAAGGAATGATGTATCGATATCTTTGTCTCGAAGAGACCTTGTGACTGTGTGACGTGACAAAGCTTATAAATGCACCATATGGTGAGGACTTTCGAGGTATTTGGCAGCGGCTCAAAAACTTGATTTGTAATTCTTATTTTTGTAATTCATGTTGTAGCAGTTGATATTGGAAAAGTGCTAGAACGGGGTCCTTGACCCTAATGACCTTTAGAGCAAAAACTTTGGTCTTCTCGAGAGAAAAATATCGTCATATCGGGAAAAACTTAAAACAAGAAACCCTACGATCGGCAAAAAAAATTAAAACCTTTTTTTTAATAGTTCCACTTGGATAATCGATATACTTTCTTCTGAAGAGTAAAATGATTCTTTACGAGCTTTAGTTTTAATACCTTAGAATAGTACATTAGGATGGTAGAATCTAGGATCTGGTGGGTAGTACTAGAATCCAAAATAGTTGAACTCCTCGAAACAAAAACATTGATATATCATTCTTTAGGATCGGACTGTAAATGCTGAAGATATGAAGAAAAATTTAAATGCGTGACCTCTAGTTCGATAAAAAAAAAACAAATTTTGTCGATATGTCCTTTCAAAACGATCTAACACACAACTACCAAGCGAACCAAAAGTATCTCATTTGCACTTATATATCAACTTTTTTGGGCAGAAATGTAAGTTTTCAGCAATCGAAAATTAATATTTTTTTATCATTATTAATATTTATATTTAAACAGCTAAATACTCAAAAATAATCTGTTTTTTTTTTGGTCGTAAATTACGTCACAAAATGTCAAAAAAAATATAACTTTTTTTCACCCGTATACGAGGTGTGTTCAAAAAGTGACGAGAATTTTGAATTTTCGCGGGCCGCGTTCATATTGGGTGTTTTTTTTTATAGGCATAGAACTTTTTTTTTAAAATAAAACACAACAAATTCAGTGGAACGACCAAAATTATAGCTCTATTAGTTCGCAAATTTCTGGCATATGCTCTCCGCGACTGCGGGTTATGAACGTCATCCTGTAGGTCTAATTTTGTACCACTTTTTCGAGCACTCCCGATCTTAATTCGTCAATAGTGCGTCGAATGTTGGCTTCTAAATGATCAATCGGTGCTAGTTTATCAGCATAGACCAGGGGTTTAACGTACATCCACAAAAAGTTGTCCAAAGGTGTCAAATAACACGAACGAGGTTGCCATTCGTCCATTTCTTGAGATGATTCGGTCACCAAACGTTTGGCTTAACAAACGGATGGTTTCACGCGCTGTAAGGTATGTTGCGCCGTCTTGTTGGAACTATTTCTCCTCCAAATTATTTGCAATGACATGAGGAATAAAAAAATCACGAATCATTTGCCTGCAGCGTTTGCCATTCAGAATAATGTTGGCAATGGTTTCAGATTTAAAAGAAAATGGGCCGATGACGCCTTCTACATGTAAACTGCACCAAACAGTGATTTTTTTCGGGATCCTCAAGAGTCTCATGAGGATGGTGCTCACTCCAAAAACGACAATTCTGCTTGTTTACATACCCTTTTAGCCAGAAATGAGCCTCATCGCTGAAGATGATTTGACGATAAAAAATCTGGTTTAACCTCCGGTTGATTCTGAGCCCATTCACTGAACACACGACACAATTGATGGGCCACTGGCTTTAATTACTGGAGTTGGATCTTATACGGGTGTGGGTCAAGATCTTTTCTCAAAATTTTCCAAGTAGTGGATGGGCAGAGACCGATTTGCTGAGAACGGCGTCGGATCGATAAATTCGGGTTCTTTGTCACACTCACGTCTGCAGCGGCGATGCTTCTTCTGTACGGTACGCAAGATACGCACGGTACGCACGGGCTTGATTTGGATGAATATTTTCCAAAAGAGTAAATGTGATCATGAATCGATCCATAGTATTGCGTATTAACTGCTGAGATGAGCGATTATGCGTACCATAAGCATGACGAAGTGCTCTATAAGTTTGACGTACAGAGTGCCAATTTTGAAAATAAATTTCTGCGATTTGTAAACGTTGTTCTAGTTTAAGTCTTTGTATAGTGATTTGCCAAAGTATACTGAAAAAAAGTAAAAAACTCTTATCTTTACTAGTTGTTAACCATCAAAACCGAACCTTTTTTTCGGTCACAACCCAGAATAATTTTGAAAACAATGTTTTTATATTTAATTTTTTTTTTTGTAATATAAACATCAATTTATCGATGTAAAAAAATATTTGTCGCTGAGAATTGAACTTATGTCCTCTCATATACGATTCAGCTTGTACTACCATAAGATCATTTCAATTAAGTATTAAAAAACTTATCACTTATGATTAATGTTAAATTTTCAAACATATTTACAAATAAAAAAAGTTTCATTTATGATTCATTTTCGAAAATAATTTTGAAAAAATGGAATAATTTTTGGTTGGGTTAAATATTCATATCCAACCCATAGATTGGAACTTAAGGCCCACCTTTGAAACATTTTTTTTTATATTTTTTTTTTATATAATTTATTTTTTGTTAATTGAACTTACTGAATTGGAAAAATACTGCGAAAATTTCTATCAAATCTGCCGAGCAGATTTTTTTACGATTTGTTTTTTTTTTTTTTTTTTTTTTTGAAGTCAGGAACAAAATAACTCCATATGCACATATTTTAATATGTAATACATAAGGTATTAATGAAATGTTGTTGGCTTTTTTTTCAAAATGAGATATACAGTAGGAACATTTTTGAAAACCACGTCTTCGGGCACTTCTCCCCTAATTGCTCGGAGACCAATCATCCGATTTGAATGAAATTTTTTTCATGTAGTCAACATGCAAATACATCGGAAAAACTCAAACTTATCGTAGGTCTAGGAGTTATTTACTAGTGTTTGATTGTGACGTGATAATGCGCTCAATTGCAATATTCACAAAAGAAAAGTAAAAAAAAAATACAAACAAATTTGCCATTTCAGTCCTTGAAAGGATTTAGACCGAGCTTCAAAAAGCAATCAAATTCAATTGAAAAATATCTGTATCAACTGGGGTTCGAACCTGGTTTTGATTTGGCATTGTTATGTACGGCTAATAAACTGTCTCATGACCTACAATCGTATCATTTGAGCACGTGCTTGTAAGCGCGTTTAAGCGTCAAATTGAACACCAAATCATTTAAGCAACGAATAATGACTCAGTTTGTTAAAAGCTTTTACAAAAGTGGTTAATTTTGTGTGGCTACTGTTGACGTTTTTTCTGTTCACGTTTATACATTTCATTATCAGACTTTTTTTTCTGAAATAAAAAAAAAAAAATAAAGAGCTCATTTTTTTGATGCAAACCTCTTCATTTACTCATTAATAAAAACTTGTCATGTATGCGCTAGAAGATATACAGGTTCAAAGATCACCGAAATCGGTAATTTGTTTATATCTCCGCTCTGCTCAAAGTTATTATGAAATTTCTACTTTGCGTTATTCAAACATATCTAGTCGCATAGCGTGGAAACTGTTTGTTTTATGTTAAGGGCATTTTTGTAGAAAATTATCTGATCTAAAATTTTGTTCTGAGCATATTTTCTGCCTACAAAGAGGAGCGGAGATATAAGCGAATGACCGATTTCGGTGATCTTTGGTCCTGCATATCTCCTAGCGCTAATTTAGGAACTAATTTTCAAACTAAACTTTGGATTTAAAAAAAAAAAAAACATAATAATTCTGGGATGAAATATATAAACCCTCGGGCGCAGTCAAAAGTTATGTCGCAGAAAAAAACTAAAGATGCAGAAATTTATTAAAAATATTAAGGATATGCCGTTTAGCCCACAAAAAGTTACTGTGTGGTGCGAATTGTGGGCTGAGGGCGTCATCGGAATGATCAAAAATTATGAAGGTGTGACATTTATCGTCGGGACGGAGCTCTATGGTATGATGATTTATGGCTTTTTTTGCCCAGATGATAAATGATGATATGTGCATTCAAGAAGACAGCGCGACAAGCCATAAAACATGACATTAGACTTAAGTGCATAAGAAGTTTTGAGAATGCATTAAATCACGTGAATTTCCACTTGACTTTTGGGTACTTCAAGTGGCTACCGAGATCATTAGATTCGCAATGAGATTAATGACTGGACTTTTTTTATTTAGCAAAATCCTCATCCACATCCTCTAGTTAAATAAAGTAATGATCCACATCCGCCAAATAAAATCTAGCACATCGCTTCTTACAATGATTACCTTCTGTGCACATTTGCATTTGAATCCCGATTTTTTTTTAAAAATGTGTTATTATAGATAATAACTTTAGTTATAATAACTAAAGGAGGAAAAAATAAATTTAGTTATTTATTTATTATAATAAAAATTTAAATTATTGATTTAATTCTAGATTTTCAATCCATATTCAAAATAAAAAAAAAATATATACTCAAGACAAACAAATCTATTTATTTTTTAACCGCACTGTCAGCAGTTCTTTAATAAATGTCACTCATACGCCACCGACAACATTATGATGACAGATAAATTGACGCATTTACTATTTAGTTGATATGACAGCTTCAACTGTCATACGGTGTGGCAACAATGCTCAAGCACTCAATGTCTGTTCAAATAAGAGAGAGAGAGAGAGAGAGAGAGAGAGATAGAGAGAGGGAGTGTGAGAAATAGAGATAGAGAGACAGAGAGAGAGCGCTACGCGTTATTAAAGCAGTCATTAGAAGCGGTGGGAAGGAGACTTTAGCTGCTAGAGGCTTTACCAGCTAGTAGCCATTTAATTACACTCTGTCCATTGCTGCTGTTTAATTGCAATCATTAAATTTTCACTCAGTTAAACTTCGGGCTACAAAGGTGGAAACCAACTCTGCACTCACTACATGCAGCTGTCAGCAGGCGTTAATTATTATTGTAGCAGTTATTCGATAGCTGTACAACAGCAACAACAAAAACAACGCGTTACAACGGTTATAAATTAACGAAGCATTATTATTTTTTTTTTACTCCAACTTCAATTTAAGTTTTAACATTATTTAAATAATTTTTCGAAAAAAAAAATAAATCATTAGCTGCTAAAATAGCTGTTGTTGTTTTTGCTGGCTGTGTTGCATTATTGTTAAGCTATAAATCAATAGACGGTGGAATTAATTCCTTGACTGCAAGTTGTTGGTTTTTTGTACCAATTTTAACGACTGCTCTGAAGTGGCTGGGTGAAGCGCGTCTCGCTGAAATAAGTAGCATATTTTGCGCCAC
Organism: Pherbina coryleti; assembly: GCA_943735915.1. Taxonomy (NCBI): domain Eukaryota; kingdom Metazoa; phylum Arthropoda; class Insecta; order Diptera; family Sciomyzidae; genus Pherbina; species Pherbina coryleti. The sequence goes on along the minus strand of OX030950.1, from coordinate 163,178,093 downwards.
ACAGATTTCAAATAACTCACATTTTTTTTGTTTTTTTTTTTTTTTTTCCTTAAGCAAAACTATAAGAACCACAGTTATCAGCAAAGTTATGTTTGAAATTCTAAAAAAATTATGGACTACAACATTTCATGTTGGCTGAAATTTTTTGAATTTGATTTTGTTTGTTTTTCAGTTTCTCACACATAAGTAAATACATTCGCAACTGCGAATGTGTGTGTTGGTAAATATTATTTCGGAGTTTTTTGCACAATCACACACCATTCACTGATTATTGGTTAAACTTAACTAATTTATTGCTTCTTATTAATTCAGTCCAATTAATTGCTTAAAAATATATGTGAATTTTTGTTTTCGGTTCAAGCAAAGTTATTTACTTCGAAAAAGTTGCGATAAGAAGCTAGACAATATGCAAGCGTTACATTACGAGATGCATGAGCGCGCTACATGTTGCATGCTTAGACTTTAAGCCTGATTTTGAACAAGTACATAGCCCCTCACATATAGTAGAACTCTCTCATAGGTATGTTAAAAATCGATTCCTATAATTCACACATGTTTTATTTATGTCAGGAGACTTTTACACTAAGGGTAGCGTTTCCAAAAAAAAAAAAAAAAAAAATAAAAAATAAAAATAAAAAATGTATAAAACTTATTTATTTTCCCTCGGGGAACCGCTTAATATAACGTATGTGCACCATCTTTTCGTGAATTTATTGCATGGAGCTGAGGAAAATTTTAACTATCTACTTAACATCACAAGCAAAAGAAAAAGGAAGAACAAAAGCAAAAGCACACAATGCAATAGTAAACTAGAATGGAAAAGAAAAACCAAAATCAAAGGCAATGGCAAAGGCAAAGGCAAAGGCAAAGGCAAAGGCAAAGGCAAAGGCAAAGGCAAAGGCAAAGGCAAAGGCAAAGGCAAAGGCAAAGGCAAAGGCAAAGGCAAAGGCAAAGGCAAAGGCAAAGGCAAAGGCAAAGGCAAAGGCAAAGGCAAAGGCAAAGGCAAAGGCAAAGGCAAAGGTAAAGGCAAAGGCAAAGGCAAAGGCAAGGGCAAAGGCAAAGGCACAGGCAAAGGCAAAGGCAAAGGCAAAGGCAAAGACAAAGGCAAAGGCACAGGCAAAGGCAAAGGCAAAGGCAAAGGCAAAACCAAAACCAAAACCAAAACCAAAACCAAAACTAAAACTAAAACTAAAACCAAAAGCAAATGACAAATCAAAGACAAAAGCAACAGCAAAAGAAAAAGAAAAAGAACAATAAAAAGAAAAAGAAAAGTAGAAGAAAAGCAAAAGCAAAAGCAATGCAAAAGCGAAATCAAAAGCAAAAGTAAAAGCAAACACAAAGGCAAAATCTAAAGCAAATGAAAAATCAAAAACAAAATCAAAAGAAAAACTAAAATCAAAAGCAAAACCAGAACCAAAAGCAAAACCAAAGAAAAAACAATTGCAAATTAAAAAAAAAATGAAAAAACAAATTTAAAAAAAAAAAATTAATATAAAAATAAAAACAAATGATTAATATGATGAAAATAAAATTAAAATAAAAATAAAAATAAAAATAAAAATAAAAATAAAAATAAAATTGAAAATGAAAATGAAAATGGAAATGAAAATGAAAATGACATCGAAAATGAATATGAAAATGAATGAAAATTAAAATGGAAATGAAAATGAAAACGAAAACGAAAACGAAAATGAAAATAAAAATGAAATTTAAATTGAAAATGAAAATGAAAATGAAAAGGAAAATGAAAGTGAAAATGATAATGGAAATGAAAATGAAAAATAAATTGAAAATGAAAACAAAAATGAAAACTAAAATTAAAATGAAAATGAATGAAAATGAAAATGAAAATAAAGTGAAAATAAAAATAAATATGAAAAGTAATGAAATTGGAAATGTAAATAAGAACAATTAGAGTAAAGATAATAAAATAAAAATTAAAGTAGATTTAAAATAAATAAAATATAAAAAACAATAAAAATATAAATAAAAACAGTAAAAATAAAAACAATAAATAAAATTTTAATAAAAATAAAATTACTTAAAAGAAATAATAAAAAATCATTATAAAAAAATAAAAATTAATATAAAAATAATAATAATAAAAATTTGAACAAAATTAATTAGATATAATGAAAATAATACAAATAAAACAAAAATAAAATTTCAAGAAATTCAAGTAGATATTAAAATATAAAATAGGTTTTTTATTGCTAATGAAAATATAATTAAAAATTTAAAAATAAATAAGAACATTAAAAATAAAAAATATAATGTAACTTAAAGTAAAAAAAAACAAAGAAATTAAATATAAAATAAAATACAAAAAAAAAAATAACAAAAGGAACTAAAGTAAAAAAACAAAATAATATGTTAAACAAAACTAAAATAATAAACAAAAAAAAAATAAAAAAATGTACAAATAATTAAAAAAATAAAAACAAAATCAGATAAAGGTCAGAAACAAGGGTTTGGACCAGGATAAAAACAAGATTAAAAAACAGTACTGTGGAACAAGAAGTGGGACAAGCTTAGGATAAGAATTAGGACAAAGATTCTGACAGAAACTGCGTCAAGAAGTTAAATATGGATTCTGTCAAAAAAATACAACAAAAATTTGGAAATATGAATTGAATAAGAAAAGGCCGAGGACAAGTTCATGGACAAAAGAAAGAATAAGGATAATAATAGAAATGAGGATAAAGATTCGTACTCACGTCAAATTTATGGATGTATATTTGTCCATTGCAGTCAATTCACCATTGACTTGATCATTAATATCACCATATAGTAGATATACTAATGTTTGATTATATCCTCTCCTTTCAGATCTTACCTTCTAGCACATCCGCGTTATTATATTCAGAACCTTTTTGCTATTGTATAGCAAATTATCAATTATCAGTGATGAACCTGAACGGACGATGAAACAAAAACTCAGTTGATTAAAAAAAATGTTAATTTCTTGAGATTTATGCGGACACTGTTCTTATTCAACTTTGATATTTTTTTTTTTTTAGATTGATTCAAGGATTTTAGCTGTTACACCTCTTTAGTCAAGTTTGCCTCGGTTCGAAAAGGGGTGATAGATTTGATGGAAAGGTTAATAATAATTAATTAATTAAATTTTAAGTCAATTTCAATTGATAAGAAAATTAGAAATGAAATAAATAAAGGTTTAAATGTAGGACGATGGTCTGGCCGGGATTCGAACCGGGAACCTCTGGGTCGGCAGTTAAGCGCAATACCACTCGACTACAAAGGCCACACAATAGGACCGACAAAGTTGACATGTTTTATTTTCTCTAAAATATGCATCTCACATAATCAATCTTAGTAATTTCTATGGATTTTGTTCTTAGTTTCTATGAATCGAATATGCTCTTTTAAATTTGGGAACCGCGTCTTTACGTAGAAAAATATGAGCTTCAAAATTAACTTAAGGCTATCGTATTCTTTCTAAAAACATTCGTAAATATTTTTCCAACAGTACTCAGTGCTTACAATATCTTAACTCATCTTTACTCTCAATAAATTATTTTGGAACCCATTTCTACGCATGGGAAACGATTCGTCTAACCAGTCTCGCCCATTTACTATAGATACTTTACCATAGATACTAATACGAGCCCTTCAGATGTCTGTAATAGAAAATTTCAACTCATACGATTTTGTTGTGATGATTATGAAGTTTCCTTAGTTTTCTCAGCGATTTGCCTTGCTGTATAAAAAAAGGTGGCAACATTATGCTTTATAGCTAATGCACGCTTGTAAGTCAGAGATGCTTGACGATTTGACATAAGCTGCTTGATTAGTTTGACGCAGTCAACAGCGCCATGAATACCACAAAAAAACAAAAAAAAAACAAAGCCTAACATACAGAGTAGCTCCAGAGTAGGTAGCCTCATCAGCAGCAGAAGCATCGACAACATCATCGATGGATGATGATGCAGATGAAGATGAAGCCTAACGAATGCTTTACAATTAACACTACATTATCACGACGAGGTGTTCAACAGGCAGGCCAACCAAGCAACTCGCAATAGGCGATGAACAGAGGAGATGCAGCGTCAGCAGGACGAGGCTAAGCCGCACATTCCACAAAAATGTAGCTTAAGTTGTTTTGATGGGAACAGCAAGCAACAAAGAAAAAAAAAACTTTGAAAAAAAAGCAATAAATTCTGCAACCGTGCTGAGAGCTAGACAAAGTCTAAAGATGAAGACGAGTATCTATGTATCTGTTGGTATGGCAAATTGAGCAAAATGTTGGCGGTTCTCTTAAATTTTTTTCTCGTTTTCGTTTTTCTTGCTGGCAGCCACATTAAATGAAAAACCATGAAAATGAAAACAAATGAAAAATTGTTAGAATTTGACAGTTTGGAAAATTAACGCTAGATGATTGCGGTAGAGTAAACTTCACTGGGTTAGTGGAAATGAAAGTGTTGTTGTTCTTATTGTTGTTGTTGTTACAAAATGTAAATTAATAGAGATTGGAAAGGAATTTAATGAGGTTAAACGGTTCAAAGCAATTTATATAAATTTGAACTAGATGCAAATAGTTCAAGGAAGTCTTCGAATAAAAAAGAAAAAAAAAATAAAGAAAAGTAATGGAGCAAAACAGACAGCCAAGAAGCAATATTAATGATGGTGAAGTAGAATATATTGGAATTTGGAAGTCGAAACTGTAGCCTATTTATTCAAGCCACATTTTGAGTTGAATGGCAGAGCCGGTACACAAATCGATGTATGATTAATGGAAGCAATTGCAGTAAATTCTATAGGTCAACCCAAAAAAACTGCAAGAACAAACTTCGAGAAATAACACGACATTCTGGAACATTTTTAGTAACAATTTCTGAGCAAAATTTTCTGTGTCAGCTTGGCTTCGAACCTCGTACCCTGCAGCTAGTAAAATATGCATCGAACGATCCATGAATCTTAACGCGTTTGATCACCACCACCATCTGTCCGAAATTAATTTTCGAAATTAATTAATAGCTTTATGTCCGAAATTAATTTCTATTGTAAATTTTTTATTATCCTTAAGTGACTATATTTTTTTATATATTTTTAAAAATTAATAAATAAACAAATTTAAAAAAATTAAATTAATTATTTTCAGTATTTTGACTTGACCAACAAAAAAGTTAAAAAGCATTTTTCCAAAATGCATTGGCGTTGCATGGCATTTTTACTCAATAGGTGTTACGATAAAAGTAATGACACGACATTAATGGATAATTCTTTAATTTTATGACAACAGCAAAAAAAAAAACAAATTAATGGCTCCAACGCAACGCAACTTTAAATTTGTTACATGAAATTCTTACTCGATATGTATAGGTGCTACGGTTCGCGGACGGAGTTGTCTAAGCAACGCAACTTTAAATTTGTTACATGGAATTCTTACTCGCTATATATGGGTGCTACGGTGAAATATATTATCCGCCACCTGGTTTTAAGCCGTCATGACGAAAATAGACAAAAAAATCATGACTCCATGAGATCGAAAATGAATCAATCATGCAACGGCGTTGCATGGAATTATTGCTCGGTGAGTTTAGTCGGCACGGTAAATGATATAAAACAGAAATGTTGCATGAAAGTTTTACTTTCTGAATTTAAATGATGGAAATGTAATATCACAACAACAAAAACTGGTTTTTGGACCTGTTAACGAAAAAAATTATTTTTGAGCGACGGAGGCAACTACTTAATGCAGTAAAACTGCAACAATAATAAAAAAACGTTGCATGGAATTTTAACTCCACGACTATAGGCGCTACGGATAATTTTATTGAACGACAGTAAAGAGGTTTTCGGTCACATGATAAAAAAAATTGCATCAATGCAATTTCCACGCCTCTCAAGGAACCCCTTAAAGTAAGATAAATGCTCCAAATGCAAAAGCGAAAATAAAAACTAAAATAAAGAGAATTCAATTCAAATTAAAATAAGGATACGTATTAGGACAAGGATTTGTATAAGGATTAAAGTAAGGATTAGAAAAAAGATGAGGACAACTATTTGGATAAATATTAAGACCACGAATAAGATACGGAGTAGGAAAAAGATTTGGACAAAGATTAGAGCATTGAATTGAACAAGGATAAAGACAAGAATTCAGAAAAGAATTGGGAAAAGGACTATATCAAGGATTGGGACAAGGATATGAACAAAGATTTAGGCGCACTTTAACCAATACTTATGACAACATTGTGAAAAGTATAAGGACAAGAAATGGGACAAGGAAAGAAAAAGATCTTGGACACAATAGAGAAAAATTTTGGTCAAAGATAGCAAAAATAAGTGTAACAAGGATTAGCAAAGGGATTCGAATAGTGGTAAGGTCAAGAATTTTAACATGAACTAAAACAAAAATCTGGACAAGAAGAAAGACAACTCTAAGAACAAATATAAACATACGAATAACGATGAAGACATGTTTTGAAACAAAGGAAAGGATATGGACAAAAATAGAGACTAGAATACAGATAGTCTGTCAGATCGTAACCTATTGGCCTGTTCACGATAAAGCCAGCTTTTTTTATTTTCTATATTTCTTCTTATTTTTTTTTTTTAATAATCTTATATTATATTTATATTTATGCTTATATTTATATTGTTATTTATTTTTGTTTTTTTTTCAAATTTTATTATTATTTTTTTCTCTATTTTTATTTCTTAGTTTTTGCTTTTTCTTTTGCTTTTCCTTTTGATTTTGATTTTGATTTTGATTTTGATTTTGATTTTGATTTTGGTTTTGATTTTGATTTTGATTTTGATTTTGATTTTGATTTTGATTTTGATTTTGATTTTGATTTTGATTTTGATTTTGATTTTGATTTTGATTTTGATTTTGATTTTGATTTTGATTTTGATTTTGATTTTGATTTTGATTTTGATTTTGATTTTGATTTTGATTTTGATTTTTATTTTTATTATGCGTTTGATTTTGCTTTTGCTCTTCCTTATGATTTTGATTTTGATTTTTATTTTTACTATGCGTTTGATTTTGCTTTTGCTTTTCCTTTTGATTTTGCTTCTGCTTTGGTTTTTACTTTTGGTTTGAATTTGTTTTTGATTTCCTTTGCATTTGCTTTTGCTTTTTATTTTGCTTTTGCTTATGCTTTTTCTTTTGCTTTTGCGTTTGCTTTTGCTTTTTTTTTTGCTTTTGCTTTTGCTTTTGCTTTTGATTTTGCTTTTGCTTTTGTTTTTGCTGTTGATTTTGCTTTCGTCTTTGAGCCACCGTACTTTGTGATGCTATATTAAAGAAAATTTCTGTCTGACGTCAGAGCTTTTAGTTTGTAATTTTCTTTCTTTATTTATTTTTTCTATTTTGATTTCTATGCATTAATTAATCAAACGAAATGAAAATTTAAAGTGTGAAAATAGAAACTGACACAAGGCTAGAACTTGGACATACAAACATAGAAATGTTTGTTCAGCGTGTAAAGAGATCTGAGATGCATTGTAACTCAATCGAATTAAGACAATATTTGCACAATTGTTTCGTTAATCAACGCATTTAAATATATTTTTATGGCAATTATATTAATACTTATATATGTGTGAACATGCATCGCAGGTTACTATAAAACCTGCACCATTTAGCGATAGAGTTCAGTACAGTTTTATTTGTTACTCCTCTTGCATAGTCAGCATAGTGAGTGTGAGTCTAGTCAGTCCAGCAAAGATGTTGTCCTCTAACCTGTTTGTGATGTTTCTGCTGGTGTCAATGGTTTTGCTGTTAAGCGCTCCTGCTGCCGAAGCAACTTTCATATTCCTGGCGTGTATATTAAGGTCACCATTGTGTCCCTTTATCACCACTACCACTGCTGCTGCTGCTGCAAGAAAATAACGCATTTTTGCAATATCGAACCAATTATGGTGTGAAATAATGAACATTAAAAAAATTTTTTTTTTGTTTCTATTATAATAAATATCGAGAAATATTATATTGTTTTGAATTCTTAGTTGTACGATTAGTTAGATGGTTCAGTGTGTTCAAATTATAAAATTCATGGATAAAAGATATGCATGTTTCTTGTCATGCGTTTCTAATGATTTTCAAGAAAATTATTATCAAGTTTGAAAACAGTTAAATTTTGTTTAGTTAACAAATATCACATTTCGCATCGCTATATTTACTAGAGTTGGTGTATTATTGGCCATATTTTGTTAAAGAACCGGGCATGAAGTTCTGGCAGCAAACATGTTGGTAGCCACATGTTAGATGGCAGACAGGCAGACAGGCAGACAGATAGTTATAAAATTTCTTCTTTTGCATATACAAGAATAAGAAATGCAACTTCGCAATGACATAATTACAACAACAACAACAAACTACACATTCTACAACTAATAAGAATTTCATGAATGCGCTTGCCACCGTCACTGTTCTGCATCAAGTAAAAATAAAAGTCTTAGCATGATCACTATTGACCAACCGACCGACCACCATCGCAAGAGCTGTAGTCACTACTTGCATGTTGTTTATTGGGGAGGAGGGCGGTTACGTTACGCGTTACCCACAATTATGATCACCCACTTTGTTGCATCTACAGATAGCTACAGATAGCTACAGATAAAATCATAACAATTTTTAATGAATTTTAATAGTGATGAGCATGTTAAACAGCTATTCAGCTATAGTTGTAATTCAGAAAAAAATATGTAAAAAAAAAACAATTTGGTCATTCAACGGTTTTGGGAGAGAAGATGATACTGGATTTAGTTCAGATGAGAAAACAAAATTTCTGCTTAAATATTTTAAAATACATAGCATTTTCTTTACTCTCATTATTTCTTGCAAAAAATTTCTTAACCAGAAAAGTATACTTTTCTACTAAACTACGATTTAGTCCTTAGGAACTCCAACATAATACTCGTACTAACTTTCATGTCATTGGAGTTTTCGTTCCGTTTTTATTGGATTTGTTAAATAGTGTTTTTAACATTGTTCTTAAATCTTTCCTTGCTATCGTACTTTTTCTGAAAATTCATCGCGGGAACGGGTCTATGAATTTCAGATAGACTTAGGTTATTTTGTCAAAAGTCCACAGATATGAAATGGAACTTTTTTAGTAAGACTATATTAAAGAGTAAATCAATTAACCACTTAAAAATCAACTTTTTGGGTTAAAGTTTTACTTCTACCGTGTGTGGTGGCCACATACATATTTTTTTTTTTTTTTTTACTTTTGACGTGAATTATCTAAACAAGAGTACATCGATGAACTCAATTCGATTTTTTGCGACGAAGACCTTCAAAAACATTTGTTTAACGGTGGTACACAGAAATAAAACGATGCCGTACTTCGATGATTGACGAATTTCGTGAAAACAAATCAACAAAATCTGTTGTTGTGCCATAAAACATTGATACGGTTGATCTTCATTTGACATACTCTGCGATTGAGGCATCCCTGGGTATTACTTCCATCAGCATACAAACCATTTTACATGAACACATAGTTGTGAAAAAATTTTTTCACGATGGTTTCCACGACGGTGGCTCAAAAAAATGCTCGTGTCGATTGGGGCAAAGAAACGCTCAAAAAATACAATCGCGGTGCTTTCAAAGACGTATTTAAAATCGTGACTGGTAACGAATCATGGATGAATTTAATATATCGAAAATAATATATGCTACTTTGTTTGACCCATCACCAGGGTTGTCAGAGACTCTTTGTCTAAAATCGTCAAAAGTCTTTTCAAAAAGCGTCATGTAGACAAGCGGGTCTTTGCAAGTCCCAATTTGCAAGTCCCATAAATTGTCATATATATCCTAAAATCACCATACAGTACAGAAAATTTAAATTTTTACTTAAAGCACAAAAAGTTAATGAAGAATTTTTATTTATAAAAAAAATGTTTATTTTAAAATTATGAGATCTAATTCATTAACATGTGGTATATTCACATATGGTTTATATTAGATTTATATATATCTTATGTACATAGATATTGAACAAAACTATTTACTGTTAGATTGTTGAGTTGAAATAGCGTAGTACTTCAGATTACCAACCAACATAAGATATTTGCGAAACACTTTAGCGCTTTTGTGGACACGATGGCTTAGCCAGCTATAATATTTAATTCGTTTGCCTTATTCACTAAATATTTCACGAGTTCCTCAGGTGTCCACAACGATACGCCTTAAAAGTGCATCATTTGAGCATCCAGGTCATATTCCTTCTCACCCATAAATTTCATGACAGTTTAGTAAGGTTCCTCAGTTGACGTTTATTTTTTACTTTGTTCTTTCTTTTTTAAACAAAAAAACAAAAAAAAAAAAAAAAAAAAAAACAAAATTTAACAGTGCAAGTTGGAAATTTTTTTTTTTCATTTTAAAATTGAAAAAGTGTTTGTTGTTAACTTAAATCTTAAATCGTCATTTATGATTTCAAATCGTCCAATCATCATTTTGGTCTCAAATCGTCAAAATGACTATGGCATCGTCCATCTAGTAGCACTGCCCATCACTGATTTATTTCAAAAGAAAAACGAAGCATTGAAATGCGAGTAACATAGCATCTTCATCAAATCGTTATCTATATCTACGTATATCTTCTATACTTCTAAATCTATGTATATCTATACTGCCGTCATAAGGAAGAGTACGGCATCTACATATTTCAATATTCTGAGATAAACGACTTACAGTAATTTATCAAAAATTCACTGACTAGGGTTTGGATGGTTATAAATATTTGGTGCTTCAGCATAGTAATATCCATTTTTTTTTTTTCAACATTAATGATATTTTACCGATTTTATTAAAAATGCAAAAACTGTGGAACAGACAGTGTAGATGTCGCTTTTTTGCTTGAATGATTGCTTTAATTTGTAAAGATATGACACTTCAGGTAAAAATATTTAGCAATTGAGCAAAACCTTCGTAATTTTTATTTTATTTTCTTGAAGACGAAAGCAATATGTTTAAGAAAAGGCAATAAAACTGATTTTGATTTTCATGCTAGATGCCGCACTCTTCCTTATGAGGGCAGTATACTATTATATAAAATGAAAGTGAAATTTTTTGGTTGCCTCTAAACTCCAAAACTACTGGTCCGATTTTTATGAAAGAAGTTTTAAAATATCACATTTGTGCTACAAAAGGATAAACGGGTGGATTATAAACGAAATTTAAATAAGAAGTATCTTTAATTCAAGTGTAAAGTTTTAACAAATGCATACGCAACTTCCTCTATCACGGAAAATGAAAAAAAAATACTATATAGTTCTACCTTGCACTCCAAATACTTGCGTGTCTTGAAATCAAAAGGCATTATCAGTAACAATTATCAGTATTATCAGCTTAAAGGGATAATCGGAAAGGATTAATATGTATACTTATCTATTCAAAGATTTTAAAAATTTTCAAAAATACGTGAAATAGTGATGTCAGAAAAGTATGCGCCTTGACATGGAATACCGATATCGAAGAGTATTGTATGATGGATGTGATATGGTAGATATTATATGATGATTTTAATATGATGGTATGATGCAATGTGTTCTATGATGGGTTTAGTATGATAGTACATATCGCAGTGTGGTATGATTTTTCTGTCAAAAATTTCATTTGCCATTTTCATTAGTGAAGAAGAGATTTTATTTGTTGGTTTTTGCTACAAATATAAAATATTTAATTTGTTCCTCGTAGACAAAGAAAGACCTTTTGTTTATATTTAAAACAGGCGTCATTCGTACTTGACTCATTTGATTGCGATTAGTCTGCCAGTAACGACCTGAATTTTAAGCATTCACTAGCTACGCCATAAAACAGAAAACAACAGCCGATGCAGATAGGAAACAAATAACAACAAATCATTCTAACCCCAAAAACGAATGCACATTAAGGACAAACCTTAAAATTTGAAAAGCAAGCAATTTTAAAGCTTCATACTACACACCATTACATCTATAAATCTAGACATGAATGTTGTGCGACGTATTCATAATAGTGAGTGTAGAAAATCGATCGCTGTTGGAATCCTTAAGAACTAGTGCAAATAATAGTTATTTTTTTAAGATAAAAAACATGCACTCTTCTATACATATTTTACTGCAATTTGACTCAAAGTGAGGCAGCGTAAGCATGTTTCATTTTGTGTGGAAGGAAACACAATTTCCAATATATTATGGCTCAGACATATGCCTGCAGAATTGAATGAGTATGAAAGATATAGTGGAATGGGTATGAATACAGAATGGCTCATATTTTAGAAAATCTGAAAATATTAAATTAAGTTTTGAAAAAAAAAAATATTCTGTTAAAAAAACTTCTAGGTAAGTTAAGGAGTATATTGGAGGAAATATTATTTATATATTTTTTTATATTTTTTATTTATTTGTTCCACTGTAAGCCACAACAGCTGCTGCTGCTGCTGCAGCAAGTAGCGAAATAATGCTTCTCTAAGAATTTTCAAAAAAAACAGCAAAAGTTGCTGTTGTTGGTTGGTAAAGGAAATGCGAGCAAAATGCAAAATGGAAAATTTATTACAATTTTCATGTAGTCCAACAGCAGCAGAAGCAGCAGCGCACAGCAGCTACATAGAACGCCAAAAAGTAGGCCACCTAATTTGTAGCAACTCGAACGTAAAATTTTCTCGTACTAACTATTTCCTGTACAATTGTGGTTATGTGGTTGTGTTTATGTTTTTTATTTTTTTTTATTTGAGTTTGTATGTGTCTGATTTTACAAACACATAAATCACTATATATGTACATAATATATATATCCTACAAATACTACAGATTGTTTCGAAGGTTTTTTTGGTGTTTATCACACGCAAGTCTGTACATATAAATTCATTCCTATTCGAGAATGTTACGGTTTAAGCCCCAAATAGTTGCTTTTTTAGTTTTTGTTGCATGCCAAACGCTAAGTCGACCCATGAGTAATTAAATTTAAAAGATATATTTTCCTTTCCTTTCCACAGAAAAGAGCGATAGACGTTAGCTCTTTCAAATGTTCATTAATAAAGTTTAAAGAGCAAACTACTTTCAGCTTTCAACTTGCCACGGAACTATGATAAATATTCTTAACAGCCTTTAGCTATAGTTTCTTTGTTCTTAACAAACTACAGTTTTGAGAATTTTTCTGTTTTGTATGCAAGAATTTGAGCTTGTAAAGGGTGCCCCAAAAGTCACTGACATTTTAATTTTTTAATAAAATGAATTTTTCTTTTGAAATGTCTCTGTGTTTTAATTAGTCGATATACCTATTCAGATAAATCTAACTTGGTTCAATATAAAGTCGGTAATATTGATGAATTTTAAAGATAGTTTTTAAGAAATAAGGAAATAATTGAAGAAGGTGAACACTTTCGACTGGCCGGGACTCAAGTTTAAGATGGTAGACAATAAGGCTAGAATTTGAATACTACTGAGATCATAGTTGTTGGTCCTGACGGTTTTTGCTTAATTTTCTCCTCCGTCATTATTTCCTTGTCTTTTTCTTTTTGATCGAACAATACAAGTTGTTTTCTTTAATTCTCCTGACATGTAGCCATAGAGATCTGTATCCAATCAAATGTAAATATTGGAGTTCTGTAATTGTTAGACATTTTTGTACAGTATGAAATGAATTGGAAAATTCAACACTCTACTAAACCGACTGAAGTAGTAAAAACTTGGTTATCTCATCACAATCAGCAAACGATAGCAACCTTGTTAATAATGTTTAGTAAGTATTTTACTATTTTTTACTGAATTGTACCTACAATTGTCGTCGAAGGCTTACTATACAACAGCCTTCGAATATTGTGCCTTAAACTTTCCAATCCAAAAAGGTTATACAGGAATATTTCTTGAGTTGATAGCTTCTGCTGAGATACATGAATAACTTTCCTAAGTATTTTTCTCAGCCACAAAAAGAAAACCCTTTGAACATTTTTAATTATTCAAAGACAAATTCATGAACTATACAGGACTTATCCAAATCTAAGAAGTATGTTTGGAATTTTCTTAATTTTAACCGACCCTTTATAAATGACTTAAAGCAATAATTTCAATTGTTATATCGTTTGGTTAAATCCTGGTTCGAAAATTCGTCTTGGGCCTGGTCTTGGTTCGAAATTGGATAAAATATAAGGAGGTATAGAAAGGAGAAACCAAGTAAGGTATTTGTTGGATATTTAGAGTAAATCAGTAGCAGCATTTAATTTGATGCAAGTGTTATGCCTTTACTCAGCCAATTCAATTCTCTCAGTCCGTTAGTTTTACTACCGAAAATCTTGCTTACCATCTTTGTGTCTTGTGTGAAATGATGTTTATTTGTAAAATAGAATGGTTACCCATAGAGCCATGGTATTGAACGGTGTTAGTGGTTCTTAAAATTAATGTGCGAATACATGCACCAATCGCTGCGGATACGACTACCATAGAGTACGAGCTGTCGCGATTACGAATGCCTACGACACAAGAATACCCAATGAAGCGAGACACAAGCAACATTCGCCAAAAGCAATGAATATCCATTCTTTTATATTCATTCGCATAAAGAAAACAAAAGATGGTAAATGTTAAAACAAAGGCAAACAAACAACTCAAAGCGCTGCTAGAGAACGGCAGAGAAGTATCAAAACAACAAAAATTCATGCAGCAGCAAACATTCGAGTGTTAAGCGAAGCATCCGAATGTCTGCACTGTCTGGATGCTACCTTTGTATATATTCGCAATTGTTACAAACTGTGCTAAGCACCAATTGTTGTTTACGAATTCGAGCGGTAATTTGCATTAATTTTTGTGTGCGATTGTGGCTGATGACAAGGACGCACCCAAAAAAAAATTTCGGGGGTTTCTATATTTTTATTTAAAGACTAATTCAAATTTTTTTATTTCAATATAATATTTAGAGTACAAAGTCAATTCTTATTTTATTTTGTGCCATTGAATTTAATATGCCCTCAATAATAAAATTGATATTAATTAAGGCATTTCAATTGTAACCTGATCTTTTAAATTTAAGCTTATAGTATATCGAACTTCACAATGATGAAGTTTAAAATTTCTCCCATATTAAAATTCTCGCATAACAAGAGATGTTAACTTCCTCGCTCATCGACACCCACAAGAAAAATCTTATCAAAATAATATATAAATATATAGATATATAGAGTGGTGAAATATAATGTTGCTCAAATGGTCGCCTCAACCTTGCCGCCTTGCACATACGAGTCCTTTCCATGATATTCTGGCATAATTCTCGATCATGTGATGCAATGGCCAGTTCGATTTCTTATTTCAGCTCTGGAATCGTTCTGTGCTTATTGATATAGACCTTCTCTTTGAGGAAAACCCTAATCAAATTTGGTTGGTCTCGCATTCGAACCACTGTGCACTGAAATGTCTTGATTAATAACATTGAAGAAAGCTTATCAGTTGTAAGTTGTATAACTTCAAAATTGTACCTTATTAATGACTACTTTCCCTGCCTGCCTATTTTTACTCACTCTTTTTTTTTTTTGCTCTGCTCACTCTTGTTTTAGATCCAAATACGGTTCAATAAAAATTGTAGTCTATTACCTAACTGGGTTATCAAAGGACATGCCCTCAACACTAAAAATAATGCACTTTCCAACTGGTGCGTGTTCTTTTTGAGCAGCTCATTACATTAATTATTGATAACGTTAGCTTAAAACCAAAAATTACGCAAGACTTATACACAAAAAGGACTTTTTTTTTCAAAGGAGCCACCCTTGGGCGTTGATTAATTGGAAAATAGTTCAAAGAACTTGTAACCTACATTTCGGAAACAGTTTCAATAGAGTATAACCCCAAAAAAAAAAAAAAAAACACCCATTCTGTACATATGCAGCACTTTTGTTGTTGCTATAGTTGTATGGCACGTTGGAGGAATAGACAATCAAGCGTCTGCAAGTCTAGCATTATATAGGCTATGGTGAGTATAGGCGGCTATGGTGTGCGAGGCAGAAAATGGAAGGGATGTGGTTGGTATTTCAGATGTTTGGAAGTCATTAATTTACGAAAATACTAAAAGAAAGATTTCTTTCTAAACAACAAAATTTTAATTTCGTTTAAATTGAAAAATTGCACGTTCATGCTAGCCACATCGTCACATAGCTGCTGTTTATCGTTAACGGAAATCTATACAAGCTGGCGAGTTATGGAGTCAGTCGAAATTTTAATTAGAAAAGCTTTATTAAATGGCGGAAATACGTCAGACTTCGATGAATTTGGAGAGAGCATACGGCGGAAAAGCAAAAATACAGCGGATATAAATCAAGGAAATCAAGAAAATGCAATATTTTTCGAAGAATGAAATTTCCTGGCAAAAGCATAACAAACGAAAGCAACGCGAAATAAAAAGAAAACAAAAATCTATAAAACTGATTTTTAATGGCAAAATTCACATTTTTAAACGGAAATAACTTCTTTAAGCTCAGCAATGTTTGTAAAAAAATGCTTCATTTCCGAGCTACTGTCGTTATTACTAACTTAAGGATGCTTGCATCTTTTTAACCAAAAAATTAATATTAATAAAAATTCTAACTCTCTGCTCCTTTGGAATAGCCCTGTCAGCCCTTATAGTTGTTGTTGTGGTTGCTTTTGCTGTATCATCATAAAAACTAATTCCCTACTCCAACAGATAATATCTATAGAAAGAAAAAAAAAATGCATGTTTAGAATATTAAAACCAGAAAATTTTCAATTATATGCCAATTTATATGTTCTAAGATGGTTGTCATAACTTGCTGCTCCTACCAAGAAATCTCATCAACTGCCAACAATTAGTCGCCAAATTAGTTGCAACTATTTTCCTTCATATAACACTCTGCATGACACTCAGACAACTTCAACTCCCGGTGAAGTTATCTTAAGTGAGAATCATCAGCCGTTGAAGATGGCGCTGCTGTAATCGCCTCTAATGGCGATAAAACATCAACGATGTTGCCACACTGTTGTATGCCCGTTTGACGTTCAGACACCACGAGCGTGATGCGCTCTAATGCATGAGCGAATTGTTGGTGGTACAACTGGTTGAAAACAATTTAAATTATTTACATATAAATTTTTAAAGCTTATTTGCAGATTTTTATCCAAAACAACATCATTTAATAGATAACAATTTGCTGATAAAATTGCTGCAGATAAAGCAGCAGTGTCTATGAATAGCAGCGTTGGGATAACTGGGAATTTCAGTAAAGGAGTTGTTGCCTTTGCGAAGATCATGAACACTTGAAGAGATTTTTTTATATTATAAAGCAAGAGAAGCTCTTGTAAATACAAAGAATATTTCTTAAAAAAAGTAATAATAATAATAATAATAATAATAGTAATAATAATAATAATAATAATAATAATAATAATAATGATAATAATACTAATAATAATAATAATAATAATAATAATAATAATAATAATAATAATAATAATAATAATAATAATAATAATAATAATAATAATTATAATAATAATAATAATAATAATAATAATAATAATAATAATAACAATAATAATAATAATAATAATAATAATAATAATAATAATAATAATAATAATAATAATAATAATAATAATAATAATAATAATAATAATAATAATAATAATAATAATGATAATAATAATTATAATTACTTCAGGATAGGTGACCATTTTCGAACGAATTCGATATTTCAACCCTTGAACGGAGTAAGATCGAGAGTGTGTGAGAGTGTTGTGTGAGAACTGGACCTACTAGTATTAAGCCGACTCCGAATGGCTTAATTTCATGTTCTCAAGAAGGTTTACTCATCGGCAAAGGAAATTGTTCAGGATAGGTGACCATTTTCGAACGAATTGGATATATTTCAACCCTTGAACGGACTTTGATTGAGCTTCTTACGATCGAGAGTGTTGTGTGAGAACTGGACTTACTGGACTTACCGAATGGCTTAATTTCAGTTCTCAAGAAGATTTACTCGTTAGTAAAGGAAATTGTTTAGAATAGGCGACCAATTTCGTACGAATTTGGAACTTCAATCCTTGAACGGACTTTGATAGAGCTTCTTACGATCGAGAGTATTGTGTGAGAACTTACCGCTTTTACCGCTTACCGAAATTACTCAGGATTGGCGACCATTTTTGGACGAATTGGATATTTAAGCTTATTTCTTGTTCTCAAGAAGATTTACTCGTTGATAAAAGGAAATTGATCAGAATAGGCGACCATTTTCGAACGAATTGGATCAGCCCTTGATCGGACTTTGATCGAGCATTTTACGATCAAATGTTGTTTGATAAATAAACTGACTAGATTCAGCCCGACTCTGAATGGCTTATTCCTTGTTCTCAAGAAGTTTTACTGATATGTAGAGAAATAAAAATATTTTTTCCCAAAGTTTTTGTGTTTTCTCTTTTAGGTCGGGTACTTTTGGGAATACCCTCGCACATGGTGTTAATTTACTCTTTGAGGTCTGCCATTGTCTGCAAAGAGGTCTTCTATCAAAAAGACCGATCAGAAAAATTGATTTCAATTTACAAAAATTTCTCTGTCTAGTGGTATTCGAACCATGGACCTCACGGCTCGTAAAGTTTGTATCGAAGGGTAAACGCACGTTAACTTCTAAATTTCTAGTAACTCATTTGATCCAACATAGCCATAGGAAGGACGATTTTTACGATCAAAAGGATAATGCACATTTTTTTTCTGAAAGTGCGAAGGTGTAATATGTACATTTTCAGTTAAATCACTTTTCAATTTTGACTTTTACAGCTTTCTTCTCTCATGACATTTTCATAACCGGGCTTTTTCACTTCTAGGCCATTTTACGATGTGAAGCACTATTTTGGAAAGGTCATTTAAGTACTAATTTTTTTTAAAATTCCGTTCTTTTGTAAAAAATTTATCAAACACCAATTTTTTCATTTACTCATCAAAAAGTTGGGCTGAAGAGTTTCGGGTGTCTTCACAAAAGTTCACAGGGAGTTATTTTCTCTCCTTCACTTTTTTGTTTTAGCTTTGAACTAAGAATTTCAGGTCTAATACCTATTCAGTCAAGTTTGTCCTGGCTCGAAATGGGGTGATAGATTAGTGGGAACTAAAGGGTAATCAAGTGAAATATGTGTAGAATGTTCTAGGCGTTATGGAAAGCCATAGAAACGTATGAATTTGAATCTGAGGGTTGTGTTATGTCTTTACCTCAGCCAATTTAAATTATTAGGCAATCTTATCCACAAACTTTCCCACCATCAACAACAACTTCAAGTCGTAAACATTTATATTTTTCAATTTTAATTCATTAGAAATGAGGATAGAAAATGCAGAAAGGTTTAAGCGTATAACAGTGGCCTGGCCGGGATTCGAACCCAGAACATCTGGGGTGGCAGTCAAGTACGCTACCTACTAAACTACCGAGACCGTCCGTCTCAAAGTATTTTCTATTTATTTAAATTTTTCCTTCGGTGTTTAACTTCAGTAAGTTTTACTTGTCTAAGATCCTCGATTCTGACACTTCCTTTGACTTTTGGCGAGTAGGAAGACTTTCGTGGGACACTAGGTTGTTCAATAATTCTTGGAATTTATGTCAAAATCTCTTCTTTTAGCTCGATACACTTAGTCCAGTCTTCAACATATCGATACTCTCTGTATACGACGCAGTTTATCCAACACTCCAAAATACGTATCGGTTTCAAAGTCAACTTCTTCATTTCAAAAAAATTTTTTTCCCGTGTGCCATCCCGGTTAAAACATAAGAGTCGTTGGGCTGTCTAGAACAAACTGTGGATGGGGAAGCATTTCAAAGCGTAATTATTTATGTTTTGCCATTGGTTTCAATGACTTGTGAGATGGTGTAAGATGACTTTTTTCTTCTTAATATCTACTAATTTTGCCTTAAGTTGAAACAGTCAGATAGATAATGCTGCATAATTTCACCAGTTTTTTTCTTTTTCGAACAAATAGTCGATCAATACTATGGCCAAGAATCCCAAAAAACACTATCCAAAACCTTCATGGCTGATTGTTGTGTCTTTGTCCGCTTCGGACTACATCCACTTTATTTTGCTTGTGATACGTTCTTCATCACAAATACTTGTAGGACGACTTTTGAATTGTTATATTTAATATCGGAACGAGCATTCAACGACTGTTATATCAATAATGGCTTCGTTGGAAAGTTCGCTTTCAGTCGCCAACAATAAAATATCATGTGAAGAATTGTGGAGAAATGTCAGAATTGTGGTGAACAACTCTTGGTTTCTTCACCAGGACAATGTACCAGCCCACATATCTTATCTTGCATGCGACTATTTTACCAAAAACAAAAAAAAAACGTTTATGCCGTTCCGTAAGCTCCGTATTCATCCGACGTGGCCTCTTCTAACTTTTTTCTTTACCCAAGACTTCGCGGAAAGCGTTTTGAGACAATTGAGGCCATAAAAAAGAATTCGCAGAAGGAGCTGAAGACGGTTCTAAAACCGATTCTAAAGATTGGAGGAAGCGTTGAAATATATGTATTGCTTACGAGATTACTTTGAAGGAAATTAAATTGAATAATTGAACCGTTTTATTGAAGAATTCCGTATATTTTTTGATCAGAAGGATACTAACTAGAAATTTGAAAATATGACTATTTTAAAGATCAAAAATACCTGAAAGAGTCTTGGAAAGTCCTCTTATTTATTATTCAAAAGAAGTCTTTTAATACACATCAAAGGAGTGGACAATCCAAGAATAATAAGCAGGACTTTATGTTTCGTTATATATGGTTTGTCAGACATATTGCACCAAAATTGCTTTTCCCATCTTGGGAAGATCTTAAAAAGTTTGGGTTTCTTCACTTTTGAATATACCTGAGATCTTTTATTAATATTGCTGCATTTCAATACAGTCAAAGAATGTTCAGAGAGGAGATTTTGACATAGACCTATGGGGATACTCCCTAATGAAGAGAAAAAAAGGCTCGAAAGACACTAGAAAAAAAACTGGAAGTCAAACCTCATTGCTTAAAAGAATTCTTGGTAAAGTCTCAGTCTGAGACATGATGACAAATTTTAAGAAATGCTAATGAAGTGTAGCTATTGGTTTTCTTAATGCGAAATGTCAGCCGCTTCACTCTGGACTTGAAAAAAAAACTTGGAGGGCTTAAGTGAGGAGGGCTTAAGTGAATAAGATAGTTCTTGTAAGATTTACCCTCTAGTGATATGCTCATAATGTCTCCTTATTATCCTATGTCCTTACAACCCTTTATTTTCAAAAGTTGATGTTGACACAAAAAAAAAAAAAATGGACATGAATAACTTGTATCCACTCGATAGTGGCAAGAACTTGCAAGCATACCAAGTTCTTATCCAAGACGTGGGCATACTTTCTCACACAGATGCTGTTTAACTGACAACTTGACCATGATTGAGCATGCATCATTTGACAGCTGCAGCAAAATTTGACATAATGAAATTAAATTCTTTGAAAAGTTGCACACGATGCAATAAAAACTGAAGAGCCTCGAGAATTTCTAAAAGATTCGAATGCGGAAAAACGATCACAACAGCTTTTAACAGCTGGATGACGATGATGATGATAATAATAATAATTGCAATATTGCTGTTGTTGTTGCTGTTAGTACACTTGTGTGTATGTATGTCTGTCATTTGTCAATTGTTGACACTTGCAAGTTGTTGACAGCTAGCGCTGGCGTTGCTGACATTGACACAATGAATTCCAAAGTTGTAGCGAGTGCTTTTTTAACACGTTTTGTACGGAATTAAAAATTTGCTGCTGTTTTTGTTGTTTTTTTTTACCTAAACTGCAATTATTAAAAATCGCGGCGTCATTTTGTGACTCTTTTTTTTCTTTATTTTTCTTGTTTAATATCATGATCAACGTCGCCATCACCAACATTGCCATGTTGTCATCTAATTGAGTTGTTGTTTTTGTTGTTGCTCTTTGTTAGACAATCGTACGTCTGTTGGTGCCATACAAGCATATAATAATGTAAATTGTTTTGGTTGGCGTCTTGATGCCTCCGCGGTTATTTGGCGCTGGATGCCAATATTCAACCTAGTCCTATGCATAAATTTGTAGCTGTCGTTGTTGCAATAATGTTGCAGCAAAGACGTTTAACTATGTTGTCGTGTCTAATCCTAAAAAAAATGGCCGGCGATCGTTTAACGTTTACACTACGTTGCAATGTGCATGTCAATAATGTGCGATTTGTCAGCAAACGAAACGTAATTGAGCCAGACGAACGGACAGATGGATAGACATCCTCTTGAATTGTCTTTACTTTTCATAGCCAGTTAGTTTTTGTTTTGCAGTTAAAAGTTGGTGGCGTCTTTGTTCATCACATTTTTAACTTCCTAATCAAGTCGTTTATTCGTCCGTGTAAATATTTCGCTGAGTTGATTATCGAGTTTTAGTAATGCAGACGTTACATTACGTATGTGCTTGGTTCACGTGCTTATTTGTCAGCGTGATAATTGGATAAAGTGTTGGATTGTCTTCAATTTACAGGAAATTTTTCTGCAATAATGGGGGAAAAATGTTGAGTTGTGACGGGGTGAATATTTGCTTTCAATCTAAATAGGTCAAAACTATAGAGAACAAATTCATTCGCTGTAAGATTGTTCCATAAATATTTTTGGAATCATTTCTTTAATATTTTTTTTTAATTGTTACAATTATATGGATTCAATGGTGTGTGTGATATATCTGATGAGGTTAGAAAATATTTCATCCGCTCTGATTGGTCATTGACTTAAGTTGGGTATTAAAGTTGGATACTAAAGTTGGGTACTAATGTTGGATACTTAATCCTTTCTAAAAGGTGCTACCATCAAGGGAACTAAACGATCTGACCTAGCTGCCTACTAGGTTATTACCAGTTCCACTCGGCTGACCCAAAAAGTTCTTCCCTACAATATTGTCTCGGAAACCAATAGACTGGATAAACAAAAAATAAACTTATTTGGAATGATTTCATTCAGGAACGTGTAAAAAGGCACACATAGATCTATTTTTCTTTAAAAAATTGACCGGTAAAAAATGGTGTTCTTCCCGCAAAATAGTACGCCGGATTTATATGGCAATTGTCCGCTACATACTTATATAAGGCTCGATGGTATGATGAAGGGGCCTTGAAAAGACAACTGCACTTGCAAAGATTGAAATAAGTGCAAGTCTATGTATTACCGGAGCACTATCCACAACCCCAACTAGTGCTCTCAATGTCATGCTTCACCTTCCTCCTTTATCAGAGAATGTGCTAACATAGCAGCCCACAGACTAAGAGAATCTGGAAATTGGATAGGTAGTAGCTGCGGGCACACAATAATTGGGACTCATCTGACCCCGACCCCGTTTAAATCTCGAAAATAACTACGAAGTTCTCATACTTCACGGCTAGATTGGGTCAACAAAACCCCCCTTAAAACTACCGGCATTAAAAACTTTTATAGATGGATCCAAGCTTCAAGAACAATTAGGGAAGGTATTTACTCCCAGCTTGAAATCGAAGCTTCATTTAGACTTCCAAACTATTGTAGTGTCTACCGAGCGGAGATGTTCGCTATTCACGAAACCGCTAAGATTCTAGGTCAAAAAGATGTTAGGGGAAAATTATTTACATCTTCTCAGATAGTCAAGCTGTCCTTAAGGCGCTGAACTCACACATTGACAACTCCAAAACTCTCACTGAGTGTCGCAGAGATCTTAACGAGTTGCATTAGGTTATTCAGGATCCACCTCTACATATGGGTACCTGGACATAGGGATTTCGAGGGCAACAATTTAGCTGACGAATTGGCACTTTATTGGTATGCCTATGTCCTCCTATAAACTCCAGTGCAGGAACAGATCTTCAGATGCCTGGAAATCAAGCATATCATTGACTTCATCATCCGTTCGAATTGGTTTACTGAGGAGGGAAATCTCTCATAGCTTCAATAGAAATTATATATTATTACAACGGGCCTGCACTGGCCTAAGTGTACAAGTCGTCTGTCTGCTCAGCCACCTCAACTTAAACTAACCTAACCTAAATAAGAAACTCTTTAATTAATTAGTTCCATTAGTAGGACGGATTCAAAAATTTTGTTCAAACCTTAGAAGACGTAGTTCTAGGGGAAATATTTCGTTGAAACTGGTCCCATGTCCTGAAATTTAAAGAGTGAAGTATACATTTTGACAATCTTAAGAGGTTAATGAAAGAAAATGTCCCCGTATGCAAAAATTAAGTCAGGAATCCTTATTTACAGAACTTTTGTCTACCAGTGAACCAAGACTGAAATAAAATAGCATAAAACTTCTTAAAAACAAAATCATCATTTTTAGATCGTGACTAAAATATCGACCGCATGATTTTCGCATAAAGCCATTGAGCCTCTTCTTATTCTTATTACTTTCTATATCCATTTTATATTCCAACTCACAAACTTTTTTTAAGAGATATTTAAGAGAAATGTTATTAAATACGATATCATTAAATAGTCCTTACCCACCCCCCGCCCCCCATTCAAGTTCATGAATTATAGCTTAAATAGTCGAAAAAAACCTCAAAGAAAATAAAAACAAAAAGGGGCTTGTTTACTTAAAGGATGACAAATTGCTGCAAACATCATTTGCCCAATATTTATGCTATTCATGCTACCGAAATGAAACAGTAAAAACTTTGCTGAAAACATTAAAACATACATCAACCTGAAGCACACAACAACGATGATAGACAGTCAGCCACCAGCCACCAGCACTAGCAGCAGCGGCAGCTCTATGTCTCATTTAAACAATGTGTGGCATTAAATGGTGACAAACCAACGAACAACAAGTGTCAGACGCAGTCACGTTCCATGCTACGCGTCAACGTCGTCCATCAAAGTCCCCCAAGTCCAAGAAGTAGTCGGTAAAATTCTTTCAATTAAATAATCGAAGCACGTTTTTGTTTTCATTACTGGCAAAAACGCAAAATCAACTCATGACAACAAGTTGAATAATTTTTGCGGCCGCCGCAAGATGGTGCTTTTGTGTAAACTCAGTCAGTCAGTCAGTCAATTGCTTACGGCAAATTTTCAGTGTGCCGCCCACGTCTCGGCATTCAATTCCAAGACTACCAACTTTGATGATCATAGCTGGCCAACCCACTTACTTACACTCGGTCTGGACACTACTATGCAACTTGCAAGTAAGTCAAAGCAATGCGCACGCGCAACGTATCGAGCATGATTTGACGTATTTGTTGTTGGGTGTCAGTGCCAAAGGCAACCGTTTTCTGTTCAGTTCTTCTGGTTGGGACGGCATGCCGCGGCATTTGCGATTAAGTCATGATCAGCGACTCCAACAAGTGGCAGATTCCTGCATCACAATTCAATGTGCTGCTGCTGCTGCTGGTGCTGCCTACACTTTGCATGTATGAGGCATGCAAATGCAGTGCGCGGTAAGCCGATTGTGGCAAATGATTGCACATGCTCACAGACAATAAAAATATAAATAATTCCACATAAAAGATAATGCATGCTTCTTCTTCTTCTTCTACTTATTCTTTGTCGTCGTCGACGTCTTTTTTTTTGCAGCTTAGGCGCCCAGGTTAACTTCAAGCTTATTTCCGAGTGCAACTTGGCTTGTTGTGGCTCAGTTTTTGTTGTTGTACAACAGCGTTTCTGGTGTTTTCTGTCTGTCTGTCTGTCTGTCTGCATACAAGGATTGCATTATAAATGATCGTGAATTTGATTTGTTTGGTGCACATGCGCAGACAATTTGTTGTTGCTGTCAACAGGATTACGTGTCAAAATATGTTGAATGATGTTTATTGTTGTGAGCATGATTGATGTGGCCAAGTAAATGGCCACAACTGGAGTGTTTTGTTGTTCTACAAGAAATGCTCGATTAAAACGAGAATTTTTCTCACGATCTTTACTTTTGGATTTGGATTGTCGGGGAAGATTTAGGTTTGTCGAAATTTTGGGAAAATTTTCCAAATAATTTACTGAAGGAAACAAAACTTTCTTGAACATTCTTTAGAATTTTCACCAATATCTCATTACGAGGAAAAATTAGATTATTTAAGCGACGGCCGATCTAAACTTTTTTTTTAAATTTAAAAGATGGAACTCGAACTTGGACTTAAACCCGGATATTCCCGGCTCGTAAAATTGGCTGAAAACGATACAAACACTCAAATCTCTTCAGCCTCATAAGACAGTAATCATCGTTGTGTCATCTTATATTTGGAGACATTTCACTCCAACTGCTCCAGAATTGGTTTAATCTAAGGTCAGAACCTCAAAGCAAAAGACTATACTCTAGAAGCAAAAGAAGAAATAATCAAAATAATATACTCTAGAGAGCAGTACCAGTTAGAAAGTTTCAAAATCTTATAAATTTTATGTAATTATAAACAACTATTTTTAAAATGGCGACCATTAGCCGTACGCACTAATGTGAACGGATCATTCGATGCCAATTCTTTTTTCAAAACGACAACAAGAAATTGATGGACGAATGAATTTTCTTCACCAGCTCAAAGGGTTTATGTCCTCGTAATCACCGGTTACCGACCGACTTTCTTTATCTGAATTTTAATGGTGGACTTGACTTTTTCTGATGTGACAAAAGACTAAGGAATTTGCCTGCTTTATTCGTACTGGGACCCAGCAAACATGCAATTTCTTTAGTCGAAGATTCGGAAACGGCATCATAAGGCTTGACTGGCTTCTTTACCAATTTCTTATACATGTTAAGCTTATTCAGATCCAAGACGTCTATGCACTCAACTCCAATGATGTGAGCTTCGCCACAATGTTGTTGAGCACCCAGCACGCAAACCTATATCTTTGGGCGGAGAATGTGCCGGAAAACGGTGTCGGCGAAATGCTTGTCCTTTCGGAGTTATGAAGTTCTATTTGCAAATCCACTATTTCCAAGAATTTACGATGTTTCTAAAATTCCATTGATGTCTTCATACAGCATATCACGCGATACCTTGGGTGCCATGACAATACATACATTAAGCAGTTCTTAATAAGAGAGGTCTTTTAGTTAGGTATTTAGTTCTAACTGTTATCGTCAAAGATCTGTCATCTGGATCTTTCCATTAAATACAAATAAATTAATTCCGTTTTTCCAGCTTTTCTTTGTAAGTCGTGTTTTAAGAGTGTTTTAAAAATAGATTACTTTGAAGAGCAAATACTTCTATTCTGTTCTTCTACTTCAAAAAAGGCAGCAACTGAAGCGAGACAAAAATAAGTGGAAGTTTATGTGATTGAATAGGACAATGCCAGAAGTGGTCTGTCCGTTTCCGTGATGTACATTTAGCAATCATGGATGCTCTTCGTTCTGGAAGACCCTCATAGGTTGACGACGACCAAATCAAGACGCTAGTGGAGACAAACAAGGATTCGATGGTCAGACAAATTGCTAGTGCTCTAAATTTCTCCGTTGGAAGTGTGCACGGTCATTAAAAGTCCACTGGTTTCATAAAAAATTTGGATATCTGGGTCCCGTACGAATTGAAAGAAATTCATAAAGTCAATCGAGTTGACATTAGTGATCAGCTCATAAAACTTGAAAAAAGCGACTCATTTCTCAAGCGTATGATTACACAGAACCAAAAACGTACTTAATAACAAAGAAAAAGTTCTTTGTCTCAATGTATTATACATTAAAATTGGTCCAAAGTACGAGTTCCTTGATTCAATGAATCTTTGTTCTTACGTTATTTTTTTGATATGTTATGAAGAAAAATGATTAATTAATGACACATACAACTGTTACAATAAGTTAGTCTGTCCTTAGAAATTTTAAAACAATATCAAGATATATTTTAAAAAATCATTTTCATATTGAGATAAAATTCTCTAATGGTTTTTTAGATATTACAACACAAGAACTGGAACAAAATTTTAATGAACACGAACAATGAACTGTTCCTTAAAATTAAGAACAACGATTCATTGAACCAAAGAATTCGTTCTTTGGGGCAATGAATAGTTTTTAAAAATCAATGAATTTCGTTTTATGAACGAGATTCTTTGATTTTAAGAACAATATTTGGTTCTGTGTACAAGTTATGAAAAGTGGATTGAACACAACAATATCAATACAAAAAGAAGTTGGTCTAAGAAGACGAAGCGTCAGAGAGGCAAGCACGATCAGAAATTTACCAGTTGAAGATTATGCTTTCAATTTGGTGGAATTTAAAAAGGCCATTCTACTACGAGCTACTCCCACACAATAGAACCAAAAATTCTGAGGACTACTGTGGGCAACTTCAGAAATTGAGCGATTCCATCCAACAGAAACGTCCTGAACTGGTCAATCGGAAGGTGGTGGTCTTTCACCACGATAGCGCCAGGACTCATACGAGTTTGGGTAGTCGCTACAGTTCGTATGGGATGTTTTGTCCCATCTAACCTATAGTTCAGACCCTGCACTCTCGGATGGCCATTTGTTTCACTCCCTGCAAGACTCCCTGAATGGTGAAATCTTTGATAATGAGGGCCTTCTCAAACAGCACCTTGAGAGGTTCTTTGCAGAGAAAAGTGGAGATTGTTCAATTCACTTTTATTCTGCAAGTGCGGAATAATGAAGCTACCACAGAGTGGGAGAAGATGATCGAACAAAACGGCGAACACAGAATTGATTACTGTTGATTTGATTCATAAAATAAATGATCCTAAACTGTAAATAAAAGCCTTACTAAAAATTTGAACAACCCAATAGAAACCCTCCTTCGAAAAATACTGCAAGGAACTTTTGGACAAAAGTCGTACCTGAACAGTTCTTTAAAGGTTTGAAAAAAAGTGGAAATGACAAAAAAAGACAACATTTAACGACATTTAATAGGTTATAACTAATGAGTTTCCCCATTCCCCCCATTAAATTATTACTGGCTGAATATAGGCGTTACGAGAAAAATTACAGTATGTCAGTATACAGTATTACAAAAATATACAAAAACTTAATAATGTCATCGGAAACGGATAGAGCTGCTTAAGCAACGAAAATGCAAATTTGTTACATAGAACTATTACTCGTTATGTAGAGCTGCATAGGTGCTAAGGCTGCTTCCTTGCCCTCACAATAAAAACAGACAAGAAATATTTGATAATATGAGGCAGCGGAAAAAGCCGCAAAACATACCAAATGCAATAATCAGGCAACGGTGTTGCATGGTATTGTTACTCGGTGACTCTTTGCACTACGGTAAATTTTTAAAAGAAAATTTGAAAAGAATTTATACTTGGCCTTACGACGAAAATATAAAAATAAAAAAATGGCGATGTGAAATCACGCACGTAGCAACTGTGGCAACAAAAATTCAATATTGTTGCATGGAATTATTATCAGCACAGTAGAGGTGCTACAGCAAATTTTTAGTTTGGGATAGGAAAGATTGGTTCTTTGACCTCACAGCGAAATTAAAAAAAAAAATCGTTGGCACCTTGTCACCATGGAGGCAACCGCTTAAACAGTAGAAATGCAACAACAATGAAAAAACGTTGCATGGAATTATAAAGGGTTTGAACAAGAAACACGAGAACAAGAATTTAATCAAGGATAAGAACAATGATTCAAGGATCTTAATCCATAGAATATCCATATATGGGAACAAGAACTAGAAAAAAAATGAGGACAAGGATTTGTGGAACGATTAAGACTAGGAAAAAAATAAGGACTAGGATAAGGGTTTGGACGAAAAACGAACTCAACAAGGATTTGGTTAAGGATTAGAACAATGAATCAAATAAGTATTCAGACAAGGACTTAGGTCAAAGATTAGAACAAGGATCCCAATTTATAGGATGTTCACATATAGGAACAAGAATTATAAAAAAAGAGGACAAGAATTTGTGCAGTGACTAGGAAAAATATAAGCATAAGTATAAGGGTTTGGACAACGAATATATAAAGCAGGAGAACAAGGATTTTATCATGGATTAGGACACTGATTCAGACAATGATTAGATTTGGTCAGGGATTAGTACAATGATTCAGATAAATATTCAGTAAAGGATTTAGAATTTGAATAACGATTAAAATAAGAATTGGAAACAAAAAATTTGGACAAGGATTGAGTCAAGAAGTGGCACAAACAATATGAGTGGATTTGAACAAGGACTAGGATGAGAATTTGAACATGGATTAAGACATGAATTTGAAATATGAGTAGGACAAGGAATTAAATAAGCATAAGGACAAGCATACGAATAAAGATAACGATGGGAATACGTTAAGAGACAAGGGAAAGGACACGGATAAGAATAATGACGAGAGTAAATATGTTGTTACGTCAAAACATACCGATATGTGCATGACACAGCCAGCTGCATCATTATTTTCAAAATATTCTTGTTTTGTATAAAAAGTTAAAAGCATTTGAAAGAATGCATATTGAAGAAATCAGTAAGACTTCGGCACCATATAAAAATTTTACCATTTCGTTTCAAGGAAAAAATTGTTACCATTTTGTTTGGTGTTAAGCTCAGCTTTACTACACCTGTTGAATTTAATCCTAATCGAAATACTTTGACTTTTTAGCTCACTTCAAATGTTTAACATTCATAACATTTTGACTTGCTAGGTAAAAACTAAGAACGTCATTTTCTTTAGCATCCTCGGTTTATTCGAGATGAACTTTTTTTTTTTTTTTTTTTTTTTTTGTAGTGCTGTGTAATAGTAGATATCAATTTGATTTGCAACAAATTATAAAGATATTTTTCCTTCAATTGTTTACTTGAAGGAGCCACTCACAAGTAGACACTTTTGGGTGTCGAAGTATCGAACTGCCCTTTCTTATCTAGAGTAAAACTAGTTCATAAAACAATTCATTTTATTATATCCAAAACGTTTATTACATCCATCTTTGCATAATTTCAACATAAACAAAATTAAATTCCAATAATTTTCGCTACCACAATTTTAATCGATAAAAATTCATAAAACAGCATTTTATTAATCTTAAAATTTATGTTTAACATGGATAAAAAATGTAAAAAAATACAAACTAAAAGCGGCTTATATTAAATCGACAACATTTTGTAAGCTGCTTAACACCGCCAAGAGCGCCATGGATGTCGAAATGCTGCCGAGCATTGATATATCAATTAAGTGTTTAATTTACATGAAATTTAGAAAAAAATGTAATCAGAGTTGAATGAATTATATTCAATAAAAAATAAAAAAAAAACCAACAAGCTCCCTCCTGCAATAAGCAGCAAACCACACACGCTCAGCTGATTTACAGAATGAGCGCAAGACGCCAGGCCAAGTGCAAAAACCATCGATCGACAACAGGCTTCTGAGTCGAGCTGCCCTCAAAGCCCTGCTACACTAAAGTCTGATTGAATCGGCCTAATGTTCGTGCTGATTAAATTAGTCGGTTCGGTGTCAATTTACAATTCATAGAAATCGTAAATTTACGACTTACAATGAAGTCACCACAACTGAGAGTTGGGTCAAATATGGCAGTGAAGGGAGTGTACGAGTAAAAAGAGCAAATATCGCTGAATATTACCGGCCGGCTTAAGTTTATCGCACGAATGCGACTCTGTTGAACAGTACTCCGACTCTCGCTTGCCAACTCTAACTACGTATCTTGTAATGCCTGCCAATCTGGTTTTGTTTACTTTTCCTGATCTTGCTTAGACTCTCTCTGCGAATTGCAACTAGTTACGCTTGGGATGAAAATCTTAAATCAGGTTTGACTTTTCTTCCCCTATTTTTGGTATTTTCAGACTTGAACTTGTGCATCCATTTGTTATCCGTTGACTTGGCACAATTGTTTGCTCATTTGTTATTCAAGATTAAGGGCAAATTGGAAGCAATGTTTGTAATAGTATGAACAAGTCGGATAAGAATTTTTATTGAGGTCTCAATGTAAAATAATCTTAGAATGAAGGGCAGTAGATTAAGACCATTGAATAGGCGTAACGTCAGAACAATGGGAATGAAGAAGTGCGATATGCTTAAAATTATTTAGTATGAAAAATATAATTTTTATTAAAACTAACATTACTTTCAATTTTTCACAAAAAATTTATATAGATTAAGCAGATTTTTTTAACTTATGACAAATGCCAATGACTTGACATGTGATATGACGTGTGATATGACATGACATATGACATGACATATGACATGACATATGACATGACATATGACATGACATATGACATGACATATGACAAGACATAAGACATTACATATGTATATATATTGATAACATGACCTCAAATTCCTTCATTGTTTCATCTGGTGTGCCACAAGGTAGCGTTCTTGGCGCTCTTTTATTTTTAATTTTTATAAATGATCTGCCTTGTTCAATAATACATTCCCAAAGTCTACTATTTGCTGATAACCTGGAAATATATCTTAAGATTCGCAACGTCTACATTTAAACTGCGATAAGAATGTTGTAAATACTATTCTAAGTCCGTTTTTAATGTTAATGAATCTTATTTTCTTGATAATATACCACTTAATCGAGTTAATGTAGTAAAGGCCCTGGTTTAGCATTTGACTCGAAATATACTTCCGATAGTCACATAAAATTTATTTTATCTAGGGCCTATCAAGTCTTAGCATTTGTCCGCAGAAATAGTCAAAAATTTATGGATCCTTATGTGCTAAAGACTCTGTACATCTTCTTAGTAAATTCAAAATTAGAATATGCTTTCATTATTTGGAATTCCTTTTATTTCTCGCACAACACACGCACTGAACGAGAACAAAAATATTTTTTTGGGTTTGCATTGCGCTCTTTAAATTTTGAGGAATCTTTTCCTTCCTATGATGCTATCAATGTAAACTTTTACACATATAATTGTTGCAAAAAAGAAGAACTTTATTCTCCCTGTTATTTATTTATGATGTCATTGTTGGCTCAATAGATTGTCCTTATCTCTAAGAGTAAATTAATTTGAATGTTTCCAGTAAATATTTCTAAGGAATCTTTTAAAAACCTCTTATGAATTGTTATTTGTTAATTTATAAGAACGTAATGTTCATTAGCTGAAATAATGCTCATTGGCTGAAATAAACAAATAAATAATTGATACATGAGATGATATATGTCATGTTACATGACATGCCATATGACATGACATAAGTCATCATAATAAATTAGTATATCATGATAGTGATAGAGTCATGTGTGTCATGTCATGGCATGACTTATGACATGACATATGACATGAGATATGACATGACATATGACATGATATACGACATGACATATGACATGACATATGACATGACATATGACATGAAATATGACATGAGATATGACATGACATACGATATGATATAGAAAATGACATGTGACATAATATGTGGCATGATATACGACATGACATATGACATGACATAAGTTATGCTAATAAATTATTACATCATGATAGTGATAGTGATAGTCATGTGTGTCATTTGTGTCATGTCATGACATTTTCTATACTTGGTTAAATCACTCAAAATCATTGCCATCAAGTTAAGCTTGTGTTTAATTTCTCTCTAAACAATTTTTTTCGTCACTGACCTAGCATAAATACCACTAAGCTAAGAAGAAAAGAATTTGCATTAGTTTAATAACATTAAAAACTTATGTATCCTATTAGTGTTAATTTAAAAACAGATCAGTTAGAGGAGAAAATTTACAGCATTTGAAATGTAGCATTAAAGCGTTAAATATTATTAACTAGCCTGTGGTAATAAATTCAGTTAAATTACAAGAAAAACGCATTCATCCAGCATTTACATACCCACCATGTTTTGTGAAACAAACATGAGAGCTACCTGAGCGCTAGCAACATTATGTAAATCAGTTAAATAGAAACAAGTTAAGAACAGCAACTACTAATTACCAGTAATTGAAAATGAATGTTAAATCACGAAACAATAGTGCTAATTAATGCATTGTCAAGGCATTGTGCACAAGGCAAAAGCGGCTAAGAGCACTTAATGGAGGTAATCCAATCAAACCGTTACCGCAACATGCACAATGCGGGGTTTTGGCTTTTAACCATCCGCTGCATTCAATTCAATTGATTACAACAATTTGTTTGTTCCATTATGCAAATATTAAAACTTTGCATTAATTGATTGAAAAAAAAAATAATAAAAACAATTTATTGAAATAATTACATTAGTCATATGGAAAATGAAGAAATTAACTCAGATTTACATGACATTTGTGATGTACTTAAATATGCAGCTATTGACACTAATGGACCATTTTACAGGAATGTAGATTTGCTCGCATGTCTTCATAAATTGTATTAATGTCGTTTGGTATATTCACGAGAATGAGGAAATTTACATGATTACAAGTTATGGAAGTCGTGTTTATAGCATTGGTTAGTATTTTAAACATGATAAAATAGTGTAGATTTTTTTTACAAAAGCTAAGCTGAGCTCTTGAGAGTGAACCTGCCATAACACTCAAAGGGCACTATAACATGATTTTTTCAAAATAGTCTTACTTATTTCAGGTTTATTCAGGCTTTACTCGAACTAATATTTGCAATATTTTAAAGATTATATTTTTTTGTTTTTTTTTATTTCGCCACAAGTAAACAAGTTGTCCAGTAAACAATATATATTGGAAAATCCGCGTATTTGCTACATTTTTTGACCGCACTTATTTATTTTCAGAAATCTGATACTTGTGTGTCGTCAGACTTTGCGCCTCAGTCCTCGTGTCCCTCAGTCTTGTGTCGCCCCCACAATTTCGTAATTCAATATAAAGATATGTGTAAATATTTTCGCTTTTTCCATTGGAATTGTAGACATCAAAGGTTTTTGACCTCAACGTCGTAATAGTTCTATTTATTTTCGATTTATATATTTTTGTTTTTGTGCTAAATAAACTAAATTGATTTATTGGAATTTAATTGAATTTTAAAAAAATATTGCTATAGAAATATGAAATTTATTTTGTCTTTATACTCACATCGTATTTATTTGGCCTCATTGTACCCATTTATTTTGCATATATTTAGTAATCGCATTCGGCTACGCTGTGAATTCGTAAGCGACCATTGATGAACAATTTCCTTAATTAAGTTTTTTTTTTCGTTTTCTTATTTATATTATTCAGAGTTATCGTATTTATAACTATTTATGTTGATATATATTTTTTTTGTTTTGTTTTATTTTAGTTATTGATAAATTACTTCATTTGTTGTAGATTAGTATTCGTAACACGTCGTACACAAATTTTGCAAAATTCGTTGTTTACACATTAATTAAATTTTTTTACTTATAATTTTTATTGACTTATTTTTATATTATTTTGTTGTTTAAAGATTTATATGCATTCAGGCGGAGTTCTGCAGTCTTTCTTCTGAAACGAAAAAAAAATTAGAAACCTTAAATACCTTCAAATTTAACGAAGAAGTTATTTACATAGAAAGTAAAAAATTCGAATATCTGATAGTTTTTTTGTCATTTAAAGGAAATAATGTTATTAGAAGAAGTCGTTATACTAAAAATTTGTACAATTTTGAAGATATGTGAATGTTTTTGATGTCAAAAAACAGAATTTGTTTTTAAATTAATTAGACGAAAATGTTCGCTAGTTAAAGCACGTTAGTAGGTTAATTTGCGTTACACGTTTAGCTTCGGGAGAGGCATGGTCAAAACTAAGTATGCAAAAACCTAATCTAGGATGCAATACATATATGCACATGTGTAATATATGTGCCAAATTTGAGTGAAATTCGTCCAGCCGCTTAGATTTGTATTCGGGTCAAACAAACAGAAAGAAAATGGTCATAGATAGATAGATAGATAGATAGATAGATAGATAGATAAATAGATAGAAGTAACAAAAGTTTTTCCTATACTCTTACGGCTGTATCAATAAAAAATCATGAACCTCTTATAAAGTCTTCCTAAGGAAAATTTCGAAAAAATGTAAAAACATTATTCATAAACGTTCAATAGAATCAAAAATCTCTTTTAAATGCTTCATAAATGAGAGAATTTTAAAAATGGTTGAAAACTTCAATAAACCCTCGATAAAGCATTTACATTTTATTTTTTATTTTATTTTTTTGTTCTCATCTGAGCACAAATTTTGTCAAATATATAACAAATTATTTTAAAATATATTAAACACAAAGAAAATATAAAAAACGTTTGTTTATACATGAGAGGATTCTTAAAAATGGCTGAAACGTGCTATAAACCCCTCCTTGGTATAATAAAACAAGGTAGCATTAACCACTGCTTATTTTCTTTACTAAAAGAAACCACCTCCTGTCAAAAACCTCCTGTTTGTCTGCAGCTGCTGAAATTGTTGTTTTTTTCACTTCAACGTTTTCAACATTGTTTGTGATTTCAATGGCCGACTGTGAGCGCTCTTCTTTTTGAGTAAACTTTTTGACAGGAGGTGGTTTCCCAAGCAACTGTCAATACTACCTTGTAATTATTATACCATGCTCTTTCTTTCATGAAAGAGCACAAATATTGTCAAAAATAATTCATAGTATTTCAAAGATTTGGAAAATATGTCAATAAATTCAAAAGTATATAAAAAAATTACAAATAAAAAAAAGAAAATAAAAACAAGAAAATTTGTCAAAAAATGTCAAAATATTTACAAAAAAGATTACAAAATTTCAATTTGTTTAAGTGCCGACGGTAGATTCGAAAAAATTTTGATGTTTAAATGTCAAAATTTTGACGAAATTGTGACAAATACATAAAAAGTCATTGCATTTATCTAATACACAAACCATTATTAATACTTTTCTCACTTCAAATCGCAAGTGTTCCTATTTTAACTACAAAGCAGCTACAACATGTTTATGAATAACAAAATTTTAAAAGACTTTTTTACATTAAAAAGGCCCGTAGGGTTTGACGTAACAGCGTATTTTTTTCTGGATCTTTTTCTTGTCCCTTACCATTCCTTTGTTTCCAAACTTGTCCCAAAAATTATCTTACTTCTTGTCCAAACTTAATCCACCGACTTCTTATCAATAACATAATCCGACTTCTTTTTTCAATCTTTCACCTAAATCTTGCCCTTTGTGTGTCCAAATTCTTGTTTTATTCATGGTACCATTTCTTGTTCTTATACACTTCTAAATAAAAAAAAATTATTATAAATATTATTATTGGGATTTTCACTGCAACCTTGAGATTTATTTTGCTCCTTCATATACCTAAAGAACCTTTTTTAGTCATATCTCTGAGATAAATGCTAGTATATGTTCTATATCACTCGATTTTAATGAGTTATCTGGTATTATGTGGTAACCCAGATATTTCTGTCACGTTTAAGCAAGTGTGGGACACTGTCCTAGGATGTGCATCGCAGATTCTTCGATTTTGCCCCTTCATAGACCTAAAGAACCTTTTTTAGTCCAATCTTTGAGAGAAATGCTAGTATACGTCTTATACCACCTCTCGATTTGATTGAGTTATCTAGTATTATGTGGTAGCCCAGATATTTCTATCGCGTTTGAACAAGTGCGGGACACTATCCTAGGATGTGCATCGCAAATTATTCGCCCTCTAAGCAAAAGCTTAGATCACTTGGGACTCCGAGTTTTGTATGGTGTTAGTTCAACCTCCAGTGACCCATTAGCAGTCCCGCGATGATTAATACTCCTTATCTTATTTGTGATCGTATTCTTGGTCCAAATCGAAGCCTTCATCATTTACCAAATCCTTGCCTTAATCCTAATCCAAAAAGTTATCGTGAAACTTGTCTTTATTTTAACTTTAATTGAATTTTTTTTTTTACTTCTAATTTTTTTTTTGCTATTGCATTAAGTGCATTAAATTGCTTTAAGGGGGGTTATATACCCAGAATTTTTTTTTTATCAAAAAATTTGAATTTTCTTAACCAAGATTTCTCAGAACTCAGTGAACCGATCGTTTTGATTTTTTGCAGGCTTATTTTACTCATAATAATCTTGTACTTGTCATAGGATTTTTTTTTTCATAGCTTCGTTCTTTTTTTATAGACAAAACAATGAGGAATATTTGGTCGAAAATCGTTAATTTACACTTCCGAATGTATCAATATTTTCAAAATCGGCTATGACAAGTACGAGTTTTAAGTATCTAGTTTAGTAATATTTTTCATTTTTTTGTTTCAGTTGAATTTAGGAGGAGCAATCTTGGTCACCGCATTTCACCTTTTTTTCAGAGCGCTCTACAAAAAATGCTGTATCTACCTTAATATTATTTTTTTTAATGAAAAAAAACTACACATACTCTTGAATATGTATAGTTTAAGGTTTAAAACCCTCATTTAAAAATATCCCTTGGTTTCCTTAAAAAAATGCACAAACATGACATTTTTTTCGACCTCAGGGTATATAGTCCCCCTTAAAAGGTTCTCTGTGAAAAAAAAAAACACCATTGATTTTTTATTTTTTTTTTTTTTTTTATTTTATCGAAAACTTCAGCTTTACTGTCGACTGATAAAATTTAACGTAGCGCTAATAGTCACTGAGTTATAATTACATGTAACGTTTTTCCATTGTTGTTTCGTTTTTAATGCAGTGTTTGTTCTAAGAAATTTTTTTTTTATTTTCGTTATGAGACCTAAAAAACACTTTTTTTTTGGAGTAAAATAAAATTTTTCGTATCACTTCTACTCAGCGATTAATAATTTCATGCAACAATATTCCATTTTTGTTGCATAAGCTGTGTTATCTATCCACTACCTGACGACGTCAAAATTTATTTTTCATTTTTATCTTTAGGTCTTGTATAAATTCTTCATTTTTGTTTTATAACATTTACCGTGACGCTTCTACTCAGGGAGTAATAATACCACGCAAAGCCGTTGTATGATTATTGCATATTCAATCTTAGAGTAGCGCTTTCTGCGGCCTCATATTGTCATAAACTTTTTGTCTATTTTTATCGTAAGGGCTGGCGTATGTAATTTTTTGGCGTGCCATCTACACATACCGAGTTATAATTAGATGTAACAAATTTGTTGTTTCGTTGCTTAAGCAGCAGTTGCTAAGTTTCTTAAGGTCAACGAATTACCCTTCAAGGTCGTATCAGAACGAAACAATTTCATGCAACGCTGATGAATTTTGGAAAAATGCTTTTATCATCTCTTTGGGGAACCTGTGCGGTAAAACGTAACAATGTCACCTCAAAATATGGTCTGATGACTCCAACACAACTCGCAACAAACCGACCAAACTGTGCATTTTTCGGGTTATCGAAAAAAAAAAATTAATTGTCATGTGCACATTTTCGAATTAGCAAAATTAACCTCCTCTAAATAACTCTCTTACGTGAAATCAATCAATGAACTTCCAGTAACAGTTGAGTTGGAAAGAGTTTTTAGTGCCTGAAGTCTTTTTTCCTTTCAAAATAACACTTTCCATAATCAAGGGTATTATTCGGAGCAACGCAATCCGACACATTCCTAGAAATAATTTTTGTTCCCATAAAAATTTCCTAATTCCAAAATACAATTTGAAATCTAATTTCCAATTTAAAAGTGCATTTAAATAGTTTACCTTGATATAAAAAACTGCATCACATTTCCACTCCAGTGTACTTGACGACAGAAACTGCTCGGCTTGATATTGAATGCTTTTCAAATTCTTTTCCTTTCTTCATCATTTCATTGCACTTAAATTAAACGCTATGATTATGTAATTAAGTGGCTTTTCATTTTCCGAATTAGTCGCTTTTTTGCTTAACGACAACTTTTATTTTATTTCTTTTATTATTAATTTTATTGAAACACACAAATTAATGAACTGAAAAAGGCAAACAAAGAAAAAAAAACGGCTACAAATCGGTCGATAGGTCAACCTATGTGGCTATACGAGGATGAAGCGGAGAATACAAGTTTATGTGTATGTGTGTGTGTGTGTGTGTGTGTGCGTGCGGCAGCAACAGCAAGGCGACTGCAGCACTTAGTGCTTTCAACAACAGGGCGACGCGAGGCAGAGACAGCAGCAGAGACGCAGACTGATTATGACAAAATTTTGGGGAAAAATCGTTAGAGAGCGCGCAGCACGCTACAATAATGACAACAACAACAACAGCAACAACACCGAAAAGAGCAACAACAGCTGCTGCCGACGGCAAAAAAGAAAAATATAAAAAAAAACGAGCAGCCCCAACAACAACAACAACACCAGAAACTACAACAGCATAACTAGAGTGGCACACGTTCTAGTGTGTACCACGTGAAAAATGCCGGAAATAAAATCGATTGCACAACAACACTAACACACGCGCATATAAATAGTTTTAATAAAGCTTTAGTTTTTTAGTTAGGAAAACAAAGCTATAATTTTTCTGTTAAAATTGAAAAATTTATATTTCCAACACAATTATTGAACATTATTTTTTTTTTATATTTAAATTAAAGAGTTTCCGTTTAGCTAAAGAGCTGCTGCAGACACGCACACGAATGTCCTACTGTGCAGTTGCGTTTTTGTATGAGCGAGTATGTGTGCCGAAATATGGTGCCATACACTAGCTCCCAAATGTACACACACACACACACTTACATACACTCACACAATTACTCACTCACTCACTCACACCGGTCGATACGACTTTAAGCCCGAAATTGTGTCATTTAACAAATATTCACACGCAGCATTTAATGCCAAAAAAAAAACAACAACCAAGCAGTAGGCAACATCAAAAACAACGGCGACATCAACGCTGACGACGCAGGAAACGCGCACAACAGCGCGTTATTTTGTACCGGAAAACGTTGTCGTTTTTAAAAACTTCACGTAATAATTGATTGACTGCCTGCCGTTTGTGTGCGTATGTATGTATGTCTGTTTGTGTAAAGATATGCGTCTGTGTAATTAACCCACAATTGTCACATGTGTCGAAATTTTTCGTTGAGCAACCCTCACTGCGCCCCAATCGACTGCGTTGAATTATGCAGTAAAATGCAGGTGATTCGAGCGTTTAACGAAGCCAGGAAAAACTGCAGAGCGTGCCACGGAGAGTTAAATAGTAGTGAGTGGTGAGTGAGAGTCAATAAGAGCGTATGTGAGAGAGCGCATGTGAAAGCTTTTACCTTTCTATACATTTTTCGTAGCGGTTTATATGATGTTGTAGTTGTGGTATTAATTTATAAGGTAAATGAGCACCTAAAAGCCAAGAAGGTTTAAAGTTTAACCTTTTCAGGGTCGATTTTTTTATGGTGAGAAAAAAGTGACTTGATTTTTTTTTTATCATAACGCCTTCACTGACAATGACAATTTTGGTCTATTTATTATTCACAATAACTTTAATTATAAAAACTAATCGTTCACATATGTGGCCAAGGGCGTAAAGAGGTTAAAGACATTCGGTTTGAAAATTGGTCATAGCTTAAACACCACAACATTCATCAGTTTTTCTAATTCCACCATTTTAAGAACTTCTATATGATGGCCTCAGTAGTAGAGTGGGTAGTGTGCTTGCTACCCGAGAGGTACCCGGTTCAAATCCCGGCCTTGACATGGTCCTACGCTTTACTCCTTGTGCATTTGCTTCTTTATTTCTAATCAACTGAAATGGAAAACTGATCAATATTTAAGACTTGAAGGCTGTAGAGAAGGTGGAAGAGAAGTTTGTGCTTGAATTATAACTTGAATTGACTGAGGTAAAGGCATAACACTTGTCTCAGAATCTAATTCACATATTTTTACGGCTTTCCACCATGCTTAGCCACCACGCTTCCATCACTTGATTTCCCCTTTCTTCCCACTAATCTATCACCCAATTTCTAACCAAAGCAGACTTGACTGAATATATTCATATATATTCATATACCTATAGGTATAACATCTAGAATCCTTGGTGAAAAACTAAAAAAAAAAAAGGATATGTTTTTATGTATATGCTGGTTAGTATAAAGGTTTATTTAATAGAAAAGGCTTAAAAATACTCTAAATAGCCTCGAAATTAGCATAAAATCCAATTTTTCTAGTACATGACCTCAAGTAACTCAAGATCATGACATAATTGCGCAATTCTGACCATGGATTCGTGCTCTACGCAGCAAATTACTTCGAAATCACAGGATTCCCAAATGAAAAACATGAAAATAACTACGCGCGTTATGTTAATTACCATGTCTTTTCAAA
The DNA here is from genome assembly GCA_943735915.1 of Pherbina coryleti. Taxonomy (NCBI): domain Eukaryota; kingdom Metazoa; phylum Arthropoda; class Insecta; order Diptera; family Sciomyzidae; genus Pherbina; species Pherbina coryleti. The sequence goes on along the minus strand of OX030950.1, from coordinate 163,136,057 downwards.
ATGCTGTTGAAAATGTGATGTAAATGGGTCAAACGTAAGATTTTTTTTTTTTTTAAACAGTTCTTTGAGTTAAAATTTTTCGAACTCTTGTTTTATTTAATCCATGCGACTATTTTTTGTTTTTCGGTTCAAGTTTAGTTTATCAAACTTTCGCATGTTTGAATACATTTTACAACGGTACTTATTACGGTATCGCAATTATATGCATTTATATGCGGAAGTAGCTGGAAATTAAAAATAAGTACGGAATTATGATAAATAAAAATTATTTATAAATAGTAGTGGCACGTTAAATACATTGACCTTTAAAATGAGTCCGAAATATAAACGGTTGACTCGAGACTAAAAGGTTATTATTTTTACATGGAAGAAAGAAACAGTGCCCTGCCGTAAGACAGATAGGCTGTAGTCCTCCAACAGTGATAAATTTGATAAAAAAAATAACCAAGACAACCTTTTCGAGAGCATCAGCAGGGAAAGGGCTAGGAGAAAAATATGTGACAAAACAGATACAGTTATACACCGAATAAGCGTGAAGAATCGTTTTAAATGTGCCGTCGAAATAAGAAGAAATCTCGAAAAAGAGCACCAAGTTAGCATTAGTGCGGAAACAGTTCGCAGACGACTCCGGGAAGCTTAACTTTTTGACATTAGACTAGCAAAAACCACAGGAAATAAGAGCTAACGATTGGGGGGAGGGCCTATAATACACCGCAATTGGACTCTCGACCAATGGAGAAGCATTATATTTGCCGATGAGAGCAAGTTTAACTTGCACTGTGCAGACAATCTTGCGACGTTTTTCAGGAAAAAGATTTAAGGATACGTTTGTAATTATAACGGTCAAGAATCATCAGAGTCAAATGATTGGGGGATGTTTTCTTATTATGTACGGGGTTCTTTATATTTTGTTGATTGAATTATGAACGTAGAAAAATATTGTGAAGTCATAGCAAGTTTTGTCGAGCTTTCTGTGGATAATCTGGGAATTCTAGTGACGTTATCTTTTAGGATGACTTCGCACCTTGTTACCTCAAGAAATCAGCAAGTTTAATTTTCTGTTGTTGTGTTATTTGCACAGTCCGCTTAAATTTTGAACAAAAGGTACACTATCATTCTATCTGCATGTTTGTAAATTAAAATAATAGAATGAATCATCGTTTACTTTTTTTTACAGGTGCAAAAAATATTCAAGGACCCTGATATTCAACACATGGATTGACCTGGAAACTCCCCGGATGAAATTCCAGTTGAACATTTATAGCACGTGATGAAACGTACAGTGGCTCAGCATAAGCCACGGAGTCAACTGCAGCTAAGAAGACTTTTGGAAGTTTGGGAAAATGAGTTTTAAACAAGGAATTGCAAAAACTTGTCGAGTTAATACCTGACTGAATCGTAGCTGTTATATCCTCCGAAGGGGGTTGGGGAGGGTGGGGGTGGACATCTTGTTAGACAATATTTCTTTATTTACTATAAAAGTACTAAAATTTTTTTTAAGTGGTTTAAAATTTAAAATATTTTGAAAACCGAAAGAAATATATAAAAATAAGAATAATTCCTGTATTTATTCTAAATGCATAAAAAGAAAAATACACTTTTCAAATCAATAAAATTTTTTGAAAACCCGTATTTGTATTTTGGAAATCCATATTTAAAAAATGTTTACATGTAGTCCAAACATAAGGTGACAAGCTTTAAAAATACTAAAATAAAGTTTTAAGATGTGTGTGACTGCAGGTGTATTTAAATAGTCATAATACTTAGTGTTATACTGAGTCCTTTAAGCAAATCATTGATAAAAGTAACAATAAAAGACTAAAAGACAACAACGACTATAGGCGGTCACCACCCAGCGGTGGCACGAATGGTTTTACACAGGTTTAAGTTATTTTAAATGGCTAAGGCTAACATAAAAGGCAAATACAATAAAAGTGTAAAAGTTGTAAGAATTGTTTTGTTCTCTTGCGCTCTTGCCCTATAATTTTGCAAGGATTTCAATTAAAAGGTTCTGACGTGACAATAGAAACTTAATTTGAAAAAAACGTGCTGTTGGATTTTCTCTTCAAAGTTTTTCTTATAAAACTTAATTTAATAAAACTTTAATGCACGAGCATATAAAGCTATGTAGATGAATCGGTGAAGGAATCACTGATTATGCATCCAACTTAACTTAATTAAGTTGCGAAGAGTTTTCAAACGATTTGCGAACAATTTTTGAACAATTTTCGAACAATTTGCGAACAATTTGTGATAGAGTAGAAACTTTGGATCCTTCGATAAGGAACAATTTCTTAAAATACAAACTATAGTGTTTGCCCGTTCAAAGTTTTAAGGCCGAAGTTTAGCAAAATGTGGCTATTGCACAATCAAGGGTGGTAAAGAAAGGAGGAAAAAGTTTTTCACTGCCTTTGAGTTTAATTTTTTATTTTTATTTTCTTTTTTTTTTTTCTTTTTTTTTCAATTTTCCCTTATGTAGGGTGGAAATTTTAAACAACAACTTAAACTTGTTTTCTCTTCCCTGCTTCTGCTCTGCTCTGCTCTTCTTCTCCTTCGCGTAGCTTAACTATTGCATTTTATTTTGTTGTTTTTATTTGTTTTTTCCTGTTGTTATTTTGCTCACATTTCATTTTATGTTTTCTTGTGTTTCAAATGATTTTGTTATCTGCATTTTTTTTTCTTAGTGCGACTTTTTATTTATTTCTATTCGTTTTTTTTTTTTTGTTTTTTTTCAAATAAAACTATTGTGAAAAACTTAGCGGGGGTGACGCGGGTTAGAGTGATGATGAACACGACAAAGACGACAACGATGACGACGACGACAACGACAACGACAATACGGATAACACAAAACGAATTGACGACCAACAACTAACTGACTGAATAACTAACTGACTGACTGACTGACTGACAGACTGACTGACTAACGGACTGGCTGGCTGTTTGTTTGGAGGACCGACGTTTATGTTGACGGGTTTTTCTCTGCGCTGTTTTTGAGCGAAAACGAGCGCACACGAGTTCTAGAGCGAGAGACAAGGTGTAAGAAAAGTTTAAGAAATTAAAACAAGCTTCCGTCCCGCGGCATTGAATGCGCTCCCGTACGTTGTTGTGAACCCAACTAAATGCGACACGAAACTGAAACAACGACCATCCAAAGAAAACGCACACAATCTGAACGGAACTGAACAAAGTCGTGGTTATGCAGCGCACACACTCGAGGCTAATACGAGACCGTGTCATACGAGTACCAACCAACAACAGGCAACATAATAACAACAACAACAACAACATGAACAACAACAACATCAAAGTAAAAAACATCGAGATGCAAACAAATCCAACGACCGCGCAGTAAGCAGCGCCCCAAAGAGTCCAGCTAGCTTGCCTGCCGGCCTGGTCAACCCCCCACTAGAGAGCCGCCTCAGACTATGAACAACATGGTCGTTAAAACCAGAGCATAAGCAAGAATGTGGCCACAACTCATTCAATTCAGTCAGTCAGTCAGTCACTCACACTTGTTCGCGCTGCTTTGATTACTCTCTCTGGTGTTACAAATGTCGTGGCTTTTGGGGCCGCTGAGAGGGCATGCTAGCAGTTGTTGTTCTACGAAGTCTTCGTGCCTGCATTATATACGAGCACTTCGTTCCAACGTGCAGCCATTTGTCGTTTTGTGGCAGCAGGATGTTGGTCGGTAAATGCGTCGCGACGTCTCGCTTTGGATGACTGCAAAGTGCCGCATTTGGCGGAGAGCCACTCGTGGTTTTGTTTTTGCTTTGCTGCAATAAGTTCAGTCCGAGTGCAAGCACGAAATGAGCATACAAAATATATTGTTGTTGTTGGTTTTTGTTTTTTTTTTTTTTTGGGTGGTGGGTGTTCGGGAGTTTCGACTAAAGACATCTCCATTGAGAGCTCAGTGTTTGTTGCGAGCAAACATTGAGAGCTCTGGCCGAGCTGAATGTCCTGCAGGGGTGAATTTTCCGTGCTAATAAAGATATCATGTGTTTTCAATGGAAAAATAAAGTGGCCACCTGAATGAAGTAAGAAAAAATTTTGAGAATTTTTCAAATTTTAAAGTCAACCAATTTTTTCATGACCAGCACTTTCCTACTTATTGTCTACAACTTACATCTTGTAACATATAATTATACAGCGCAACAGCCAAAATGTGTGCAAGTGACCGACAACTGTTTTCAATTCATTCAAGGCTCCTGATCACGAATCTGCCATCCAAATTTCTCCATCACGCCAGGATTTTGAGAGAATCAGGTTTCAAGGTAAAAAATCGCCCCATCGGTAGCGTCGAAACTTAAAATGGTTCAAAGAATGGTGCAAAGATGCCTTTGAATAAGAAAACAAATTTTTTAATACATTAACACTCCGCAACCAAGGGTTGGGAGGGTTAACCAACCTTATTTTTATGTTTTCCAAAAATGATCATTTGAAATGATTCGATAAAGCTTTATTCGAAGAACCATTGAGAATTGTAGTATTATTTATTGAGAATAATCATCCACCCTTAAAAACAGTAAGGGTCCTCGAGCATCAAAATTACCTCAGATCTTACACATCGATGCAATATTACTCTTAAATTAAATTTTTCCAGGATAAAAGCAAAATAACTTGTATTCTAGAAACTGTAAGTTTGAGATACTAACAAAGGACGCTGAATAAAAAAAAAACAATAAATACATCTGCAAAGTTGTTTCTTTGATGGAATCCATAAGTTGTCTTATACTTGCTTTTGACGAACAAAGAAATTGTATATATGGGTAATCAAATAAAACGTACTGACTTCAGTATAACAAATATATTCTTATTCATTGTATCCTTTTTTTATTCATCGGATATTCCGCTCTGTTTCCTCTGTACTATTTTAAGATTGCATAACGAGGTGATGGCTTCAGGTAGTTTCCGTTTGGAAAATTTTTAGATTTTGGATCCCAATTTTCTCAAAATCCTTACAAGAGGAAAAAATTTGGATGCAAGATTCGTTATAAGGAACCTGGAGTTTATTCAAAACAGTTGTTAGTTTAATACTCCAAAAAAAAGCGTCTAATTGATGTACAGTGTAATTAATGATTTTTAGATATTTATCGATAATTTAGCAATCGATATTGTATATTTTTGATATTCGATGGGTATGGCATAAGAAATTGTATTCATAAAGTTTGCATTTCGCAACTATCGATGTTTTATACAGTATGTGAGATTTTATCTATAGACATTATTTTCAATATGGTTATTTTTTTAAATACTTAAAAATGAGTACACTGCTCTCAAGCACTGATCAGGCCTAGAAATCCAAATTCTAGGAGGGAAATAAAAATATAAGAAATCGATAGGTGAACAATAGAAAATATCGATAAAGGTACATGAGATGAATCCAATATAATAATGAATCAATATTCAAAGATTCATCCAATACCTGAATCTTTGGAAATGCAGGAATGGTGGACAAGACAGAACAAGACCATTTCAATGTTCTAAAAGACAAATTGAAAACAATTCCCAAATAATTTAATAAAACTATAAATTTAAAAATATATGTTAACTTCAAAAGGCAAACCGGGCAAAATTGGCAAAAGCCAAAAATTAAAAATTCTCAATACTTTGGCTTTAAATGAATTTCAAAACCATTTCTGTCTTGGTGTTCTATATTTTTAATGGAAAAACTTATGACCCACCAAAACGACGAAGTTTAAAGTTGCAAATTTTTGGACATTCACATGAAATGTTCACCGTAGATTGGAATAGGTCTACGTTTTTTATTAATCTATACATCTGAGCACTCATTGACCTTTAATATTACCTGTACAAATTTAAAGATCTGATTTGGTTAGCTTTAGTTAATTTCTTGAATAAACTGTACTGAGAGTTTAGGAAATTTCTTTACTTACCCCTGTTTATTGCAATCATTTTAGTGGCACTAAATTTTCTTATAACCCCAAAGCCAAACCTTTTCTGCAAGTACTTAGCCGCACTCCAAAAATTTTCGAGGCCGCTAAGAGGTCGTGATGCCCAGCGGTAGTGATGTTGTTTTTGCCAGACAACCTTACGTTGCTTTCAAATCCTTGATTAGCTTGGATGGCCATTAATACAAATATATGAGACTATAATATTACCGGACACAAACTTCAATGCCATGTTTTTTCACTTAGACTATGGTTTTTGTAATGCCCATATAAAAAGAGATTTTCGAGAATTTGCATCGTAACCCCCTGTTGCTCCTGTTCTCCGTTTTCAAAGTTTAGACCCATCAGTAAACCATATATGTGAGCCAGGCTTTGCTAAGAGTATATCGTCCTTTGGATGGTTGAAGTAATACGATAGTACTTCGTTAATTTAAGCTTTAGCAGAATCCTGTCCTTAATTTTTTTAAAAAAAGATTCATCTTTGAAGATCTTAAAAATCCCCATGGATCCGTAAAACTTCTCCATCTGTAATCAATGATTTCATTCATCCTAAGTACACTGAGACAAGTTACTTTTTCGATTGTTGCCGTCGAAGGTAGTGGTTCAAGTAGAACGAGTACACCCAAAACTTCAGTTGGCCATGTTCTCAGTGTCGCATTGACAAGCATATTAAACACGTGTAGTTTTGCTATTCAAGTAGTTACTTGTCTCATGTTACTCCTTGTTCTCATGTTACTACGGATTTGAGATCCGTAAATTTGGAGGTTATTTTTTTATTATATTTTTTTGTCGAATGGGTACAATTGAAAAATTTTTCATCTTCTTTCGAAAAATGCATGTAGTTCTGAAAATCATTTCAAGATTATTTTCTCAAAATTTCTTTTGATGTTTAGGCCGGTATTTCTTTAAGTCGGTTTTCATTAAAAAATTTTAATTTTTTTCTCAATATTTTTTAAATTAACTTTCAACATAGCCTTAAACTTATGAAATTTTTTGTAAAATTATAGGGGATTTATATAATAATAATACTATATATAATAATCAATACTTGAACAATTAATTGTATTAACAACCAATATTAATCTCGCGGTTTCAATGGTTAGACAATTAAAACCCAACCCAACAATTAAAAACAACCAACGCAATCTTAAAAATGTTGATAATGAAGTGCAGATGGATCAACTAGTCTAGAAATAATTATAGAAAATTGAAAATAATTATATTTTTTTTTTTTTGTAAAAAATTTTCAAAAGAAATTATTTTTCGTTATCTATGTATATTCTCTACCCAGTTAAAATGTGGAGTTTTTCAAAAATTTGTTCTGGGGAATGATTTTTTTTTTTAATGTATAACGCTCTTATGACATAATAAAAGAAAGAAGTTGTAAAGTAATAACTCAGGTGAATACATTGCGGATGTTACTCCAAATAACCACGACACACATGTCCATTTGATTACCGGCAATACAATTACGTCTTGTCGGCGTTTTTCTTGACCGTTCCAAAAATAACAAAAATTACTGACTTTAATCTCAAATAAATATTCATATATTATTCATCTTAGTTCTTCTCTAAAGAGCTTCTATTGTAATATCTAAAAATCTCATATAACTAGCACTTTTTCATGATTTTGACTCAAATGATTTACTCAAAGAGCATGAAATATCTCAAATTCTCACTTAACTCATACTTTTTTCTTATTTTTACTCAAAAGTTACTCATTGTGAATCTTAACATCTAAATAAATTATGGAATAAATAAGTAGGCACTTTCAAGCAACTCATGCTTGTTTCTAGTGGTCACTGAGTACTGTCAAATGAGAATTTTCATATGATTATCTACTTTCGAAGAGCATAAAATGTCTCGAAATCACATTTTAATCTCACTTGGTTTTTGATTTCAACTCAAATGTAACACATCCATGCTTCAGTGTCAATATCGGAAGCAAATGATAAAATAAATGAATGCTTTCAAAAAGCTAAAAATGTCTCGAAACATAACTCTACTATTACATGTTTCTGGTTGTCACTCAAACGTTACACATTCAAATTTTAAATAGTGGAATAAAAACTCTTACTTTTTTCTGGTTTGTCCTCAAATTTTACACAACTGAGTAACATCTGAAATAAACTTTGGAATAAATTAGTACTTTCAAAGGATTTAAAATATCTTTTATCTCACTCAACTCGTACTTGTTTCTGGTTGTCACTCAAATGTTGTACAAATGAGTACTTTAAATTGAGAACTTATACATTATTGCTTTCAAAAAGCTAAAAATAGTTTGAAATATTAAATGCAGTAAATATTTTTCACTTATAAGCCTTCAAACTGTGATTTTCCTTTGTCGCTTTTAAAAGTAATTGCTTTAAAATATAATAATTTAATTTAAATAATCACTCAGTAAGCTGGTCACCCTAATGTAAAAACAAATACAACAAAACAACCCAACTTAACTAATTTAGTCTAATCCTAAACCCTTTGCCAACGACAAATCAATAGCAAAATATCTCTCAAGGGTGAGTTTCTTTGCTATATGCTCGCATGCGATAAAAAAACTGCCCATACCATGGTTTTTAACTTGATATGGCGCAAGCGCACTAGTCGTATGCAGCATGTTGCTACAATGTGTTGCAACATCAAGTTGTAAATGCAATTAAATAACAGTACATGTTTGAGTGAAAGTTTAACAGAAATGTATGGGCTTGAAGGGCCTTAAAGTGCACAGAATTAGAGATTGTTATCTTGTCTAGCCGGTATGTTGCCAAAATGTAAATACATCGTTTAAAGGTCAGCTGGCTACTTGCAATGTGCTAGTGTTGGCAGTGAAAAAAGGCCAACATTTCATTAATACCGTCAAAACTGCATTTAAAAAATTTGCACTTTTACGCCTTTGTGCCAATAAATTTTCAAAACTCATCAATAAAAAATTATATCTAAATCAGTTGGCATTAAAATTTGTCATATCTGCGTTTAAGCCTTAATAAAGTATCTTGTATTCCTTGAAACGAGTCCTTCACGCGTCCAATTTAATGCGTCTTTAACAAGGTGCGATAAAGAACAAATTAATGAGCTGGCCAGCAGAAATTCCAACGACGCCAACGATGTGCTTCGAAGACGCTATTTTTACATTCATCTGGCTGCGCATGCGTGCCGCTTGCACAGCTAAAGTTAAACAATTCATAATTGTCATTATTTATTGTGCTGTTTAACGGCGGTTATTAAAATATATTTTTCAACAACACATCCAGTATAAACGGATGCAATGCCACGCATGCGCGTCTAGCCTAGGCAATGCTAATGGTGCAACGTGATATCCAATTTGATCGAAAGCTTTGATAGTGCACGCCAGTTTCTAGTCAATCCTCCATCCAGAGAGATTTCTGCTGCTGCTGCTGTTGCTGATGTTGATGACGATGGCGATGATGATACTTCCCCCAACTGTGGCTGATTTCGATTTCATTACGTTTGCTGATTCTGCGCTTGTTTCAGCCGCTTATTATTTCAATGCCACCCGCTGCGCCGTTTTGTCAGTTATTGTTGTTGTTGCTGTTGTTGTAGTTGTTGCTGCTGTCTCCTCCAGCTGCTTAAGCTGGCGATTGATTTTGTCCTTCACGTTGTTGTAGTATCATTTCTGCGTTTGGGATTATTTTTGTTTTGTTCTTATTTTACAATAATTTATTTTTTAATTTTGTTTCTTTTTCCTTGGTGCTGACAATTATTATTCTTTTCAGCTCAGATACGTTGATTCTCTGCTTGCTTGCTTCGCTTTCTTGGGGCTCATGGCGCGGGTGGTTTGCTTGGACCTGTTGCTGTGGCATGTTCACACCATTAACGATACAACGCGATCGCGTGTAAATTTATTACGAAGGACGAAAATAGTTTAATGAAAAATGATTTATGTTCGATATTTAATGTATTCGATCATTTAAACATGAGCATGAAAACACATTTTTCGCATTTCTGGAGGATTTATTTGTTTGCCCCTCAGTGTTATTAAATGCGGTTTAAAGACTCTGATGTGAAGAGAAATTAAGTAAGTACATTTTTTACATCTTTTTTAAGACGACCTTTTGTTCTGATATGTTTACGAATATTTTATTTGGCTTTTATTAATTTAAGACTTTTATTCAAAAATTTAATTTCATCATTTCAATCATACTTTTTTTTATTAATTCAATATGAAATATAAATGTATTACAATATAAGTACTTATGCTTCAGCGCTAAAAAGCTTAATAGAGGCTACTTGAATAGATTCGGTATTTTTGTTTTTTAATTTTAAGATTTTCATTTTATAATGGATTTGGTCACCAATGGATTTGGAGAACAATAGGAAAAGAAATTTAAATAAACAACAAAGGTCTGAAATATCATAAAGATTCTGGCTTTTTTTAAAGCTACATTCATGCCATTATGTATAGAATAGAGCATGACTTAAATGATTAAATCATATTTACAAGAAAATTTTAAAAAAATTGTTTGACCAAAAAGTAGGAGCCGCCCATTTACATTTATCTTTCTAGCTTCGAAATTTACCGTCCCATCTTTGGATGATATGTCAATATTTTAATTTTTAAGAGACCCCATTTTCTTCTTTTGAGTTCATTGAGCTCAAATAACCTCTAGTAGCACTCACCCACAGGAACTCAGTTTTAACCATCTTAAGGTACCATTTTAATTTCAGATATGAAAAGCTCGTAAAAAATCATTTAACTTTTACAAAGAATTTTCCATTGTTCACATAGAATATTAAAAAAAAAAAATATTTTAAAGTTTTTCTTGCAAAACGCAGGTTAAATTTTCATTTTTTCGTCATATCTTTGTTTTTTTATACAGAATGCACCGTATACCATTTTATATGAAGCATGTTTGCAAGGCTTTTCAGAAAAAAAAAATTTTTTTACCGAACGTAGGGGTCGCGCATTTACATTTTTCTTCATAGATTCCGTATTTATAATCCGATTTTAAAAATGAATACATCGATGTTTTTTCCATCGACCCATCATTTTATTAGAAAAAATAGCATTGGACCACTCTACCTCCCAAAACTGGTGCTTTTTTGATGTTGATATTGATGGTGCAGATAGTCTCCATACTATTTATCAAGCCTTTCCTTGTTGTATGCTTTCAATGGCTGTCTAAAGCACAAACTAAATAACGCAGCTTGCTCAAAATTTGACAGTAGTCTATTAACAGATGATAGTCGACAAAACCAGTGTTGCATTTAAAAGTAGTACGCGGGAAATTCAATAAGCCACTGATTTCTCAAATTGCCGTCGTATATAATAAATTAAGTATAAATTGCAAAACTTAAGCTTGCAAATTTTTGTCAAAATTTGTTCAATAAAAAAAAAAAAAAATGCAATTCCATTGTATGTATTGACGTTCCCTTTTTAATAAGCACTTATTGATATCTTGATATATCCGAAATCAATTTTAGAGAATTGATATTAAAAAAAAAAAAACAATATGTGTGTGACCACCACGCAAGGTAGAACTGAAACGTTAACCCAAAAAAGTTGCTTTTTAAGTGGTTAATTGATTTACTCTTTAATGTAATCTTACTAAAAAAAATTCCATTTCATATAATGGCAAGAATAAATTAATTTTTGTTAAATACAATTTCGAAAAGTTTAATGTTAATAAGACAAATAAGAACAACTTCAGGGCTTTACAATCACAACAAACCCATCATACCATGCCATATCGTACCATACCATACCAAACCATACCATACCATCATTCCACGTTCATCATACCATCATACCATACTATCATCATAAGCCCTCATACTGTATCATAAAACTATGTGATATATAGAATTTTATATCAAAAACATAAAGATTTTTTTATTTTTTAACAATAAGATTTAATAAAAATAAATGCAATACAGAAATATACTCTGTATACTCTTTTTTTTCTTGCTGAACACACTGTATTTTAAACAGGCAGCACTGCAATCTGACCTTCGGCGGTTAAATAAAGGGTGTGCATGATCAGCATATTATGTACAAACTCTTTTAAGAGCCAGCCGAATGTTGTACAGAACTCGTTTTGATTTCTGGTTTGATTTGAAATTAATGCACAAAAGTTTGAAATATACTTTAAAATGTTGTACAGTACAACTCTGTTACTATGCAGCCGTCAGTATTTGTCTTTTCGTTTATGGTTGATGTTTTTGATATATGTAAATATCAAAGACATGCTCCATATGCGGCGAATTTTTTTCATTTCCGTTTCATTACGATTGCGTTACATCGGCTTTACTCCCCATTTAATTCGCCGTTTGTTGTATACGCGGCTAAAGAAGTTTCACTTCAAAAATGTTGAACTTTCCAAATGAAACGTCAGTTTGAATGTAATGACATTAGCGTTGCCATCAAGATACTAAAATCTGATCAGGAACCTCAAAATTGTTGACGAACTGGCAAATAGAGGAGCATCAACTCCCCTTGTTTGTCCGGAACCATTTGTTTTCAATAAAAAAGAGGAAGAAAACAAAGGAAAATAGTGGGAAAGCCTACCAGATCCATAGATCTTAAGGTCACAATGCAAATCCCACCAATAATAATAATAAGTCATAACTTTCTACATCAAATACCCAAATCAATTCCAAATGTTGAAAAAATTAACATCTGCGATTAAAATATGTTCATTATGTCTTAATATAATCGGTATGGTTTAATGTAACCCATTTATTTCCAAGCCGATAGAACACAGAAAATGAGAAAAAGCAACCAACCACCTCCTGGAATAGCGGAATAATAGCAGGTTCCTAATTTGCGCGCCTCCTTCCTGCGCTCGAACTCGAAGGAAGCAGCACAAATTTACCATTACGATAAGTTTAGAATTTTTAGCTAGATTTAAGCAGCGTTTTCTTTGCCTTTCTTTTTCGTCTTCGCCAATGCATATTTACGTAATAACCGCGTGTAAATAACTGCGAAATACTGCCGAGTTTCGCCCCACAACGCCAATTTCTGTGGCCTTTTTATTTTCACTGTCTAACACGATGTGGCGGCGCATGCGCATACGTATTGCTCGAAAGCTGCGCGTGCGCAAGCGGCCTACAACGATACCAAAAATTGTTGTTCATTTGTTGCTGGCTCTTCCTCATCGATTGGATACCACGATCGATAACAAGATTAGAAATAAGATTTATCTCACAGATTGATAGATTCGATTAGAGCCGCGTGCGTGCGCGTCTAGCTGCCGCTGCTGCTCGTGGGTCCAAGTAGGCGAGCTGGTAATTACAACAAAATAGATGCCAAAACCAAAGCAGCAGCAGCAGCAGCCGCAGAAGCAAGCCTGGCAACCACGGATACATGGTTGAGTGAGCTCATCTACGATTCGTTCCTTTGCTGCTTCTAGTTCATTTAATCGTCTTTTAACTGGTTTCCACCGGCTGGCTGCACTGTAAAAAAAACAACAAGAACAACTTCTGCGCCGCTAAGTATCTTCCCCAAAACGGTTTGGATGCAGGTGCTCAAGCTGGAATTGGTACCGAATTGGAATGGTGGCGGTGGTTGTTGCTATTCTTGGTGTTGTTGTTGTTGTTGTTGTATTAACTAATTTAATAATTCAAAAGCATTTAAAATCCTAATCATATGGCTGTGAATATCAAAAAATTGCCTTTTGCCCAGCCTGTGAAGGCGGCTGTTGGATACGCAGTGAGTGCGCGCAGGTTGCTGGATTAGCCGCTTGTATCTATTTAGATTTTTTTTCGTTTCTTTTTAGAATGGTTTTTCCATCTCAGCTCAAAGCCAGACCGGCAACATGCGCCAGCACCATCACCTCATCTAAGCTAGTTGGTGAAGAAAAAAAGGAAAATTGCAACCAACACCGAGCGCCGCGTTGCTCCAACGTTCAACCTGTTGTTGTTCTCGATTCTGCGCGGTGTTTTACCTTGAAACTGTTGTAACCTGTCGGTGATTGTTCATTAGTCCATTGCAAATTGCAACAACATAACAAGCAACTTGTACATCCCTGTGTTCGACATCTTCTATCCCCTTTGCCCACCTTGCCCCCCTCCCCCTCCCTCTGCAGCACTTCTTAACAATATTTTATTCTTAGTTAGTTTTGTTGTTGTTCTTCGACTTTTGCTTGCATGGATCTGTGCCAATATTGATGACTCTTAGCTGTGGCTTATTTTTGCTAATGGTACGTAAACGTTTTTGATTGCTCCTGGATTTTCTAATAAGATTAATTTAATTGCGGGTGTATCTATGTATCTTCTGTGTGTGGTTGTATATGCCTGCTTGTTTGTGATTTCATGCAACATGAGTCGGAAATGAAAAAATAAAAAAAACAATTTAATTTGATTAAGGATGCGACTTGTATTATTTTCATCAATAAGCATGTTTTTATGATTGTTTATCTTTCCAATGGTTAAACTAATCGAATTATTTTTATTTATTTAGTTAAATAAAATCAGGCTTTCGTTCTTTCAGATACGTCGAGCTTAAGCTATTGTATAAGATGCTGTTTTCAATTCACTGGGCTAAATACCACTCAGAATTTTTCTACTTTTACTTTGACCTTATTTATGTTGTATGGTTAGTTCTTTCTTAAATTAAGCAAATCAAGCAGTTTTTTAATTTATTTATATATATACAATTTTTTAATCATCCTTTCGTAAAGAGGAAACATCCCGGTAGTAAAAAATGTTCGTGGATGCCAGTGTAATGCAGAACTGTAAGCGGGATATGACCGAACTGTCTTGCGTAGTTTATTTTCATTGTAACACTTTGACTTCATTCGTCAGGGTAGTTATCAGAGATCTGCATGAGACCATTCGTCATTTTTTGCCACTCAAATAACATTCGTCGTCAGCCACAATCACACTCAAAAATTAATACATGCATGCATACCATTCGAGTTCGTAAACAACGATTGGTGCTAAGTACAGTTTATCACGATTGCGAATAGAGACAAAAGCAGCATCCAGACAATGCAGACATTCGGATGCTTTGCTTAAAACTTGAGTGTCTGCTGCTGCACATATTTTTCATAGAACCATAAAAGTGTTATTTCAACTGCCCCCGCCCCCGTAAGCAGTGGTTGGAGGACAAAGGTCCCTAAGGGAAAAATGTTCATTTTGCAAAAGTAATGGGGGTCGATCATACATATTAAGCCTCTCCGGCCCTTCCCTAAAGTCCCCTTCAGGTGTACGGAATAAATATAAAAACTTCGTTAAATTTGTATCGGAGCCCCCCTAAGGAGTAGTCGGAGAGGATAGAGGAGACTCATCAGTAGTCTCAGTGATTCTAGCAGGCCAGTAACTTTGACAAGCTAATAAGCGCAAGAGCAATAAAACCAAAGCGGAATTATAGAAGCGCTATACTTTATCAAAGCAATGTTTTTCTACTCTTTTGCTAGTCGCAAAATTTCAAAAAGTTGACTGCATTGATTCTGCAAAGATTTTATTGTTGCGCTTTTTTGTTTACTTCTTTATCTCGTATCAATCTAGGTTCCAACATTTTGTTGGTATTAAACCATAGAAGGCGTGAAGAAGGGGACGACTAAGCAGTCAAAGTTAGTGAACTGCTAGAACCACTGAGACTACTGATGAGTCGGAGTAGCGTCCGACGAAACCATGGTCTAGTCAGCTTGGTTTGTTCTGCAAAGAACATTGTTGTTGTAGCAACCTGTTGCTTCATGAATTATTTGGCATGAAGCTCTTAATATAATTCTAAGAAAATTTGTTTTTAAAGAATTATAAAAATTAAGTAAGGAAATTTTAGTTGGAAAAAACAAAATTTTCAATTGCTGCAATTTGGAAACCAATCGCGTACATATATGACAAACGAAATGAATTATCTGCAATTAAATGACTCGTTTCTCGGAATTGACTTTTTTTATGACAACTGTTGAAACGTTTGCAAATAACGATCCTAAGCACGACAAACGGAGTTCCTTTGCGGCAAACTGACAATAAACGTTTTTTTATTTGCGTGTAAGCTATTTTGACACCTACAGCTGTTTCCTGCACAAAATCTTGACATAAAGTCAGTATCATACCTACGTGAAAAGAAATGAGTCGCTTTATGCTTGAATAACGTTGTGAAATATTGGAAACTTATTTCCAAAGTGAGTGCTGTGTAGCCCAAACAGTGCGATATTTGAAAAAAGTTTTGGCTGAAATGAAGCACCCACCGCGTCGCTGTACCTTTGCTGTATCTGGGGGCCGGAAAACCCGCACATTATTGTTGAGAAGCCGATGCATCCACAGAGAGTGACAGTTTAGTGGGGATTGTGGACTGGTGGTATCATTGGACCATTTTTCTTAGAAAATGAGGTTGGGAACAACGTTTCGGTCAACGGTGGGCGGTTCAGAGCCATATTAACCGATTTTTTTTACTGAAATTGAAGACATGAATTTGGACAACCTCTGGTTTTTGCAGGACGGCACGCCATGCCACACAGCCAATGCCAAAATCGATCTTTTCTGCACCAAATTCCCAAATCGTGTTATCAGCCGTCTTGGCGATGTCAATAGGCCGCCTCGGAGCTGCAACATGACCCATTTGGACTTTTTTTTTTTTGTAAGACCGATGTTATGTCAACAATTCGGAAACGATTCAAGCACTTAAGGCCAATATCATCAAAGCAATCCTTGAGCTACAGCCCGAAATCATCAACAAGGTCTTGGAAAATTGGAATGACAGAATGCGCTACTGCGAAGCCAGCCGAGTCAGCCACTTAAACATATTTGATGGGAATGTTTGCTCTTACTAATAAAGTCATAATACGTGGAAAAAATTTGTTAATTTTATTGCATTAAAAAAAAAACTTGTATTTGGCTCACCCTGTTTTCTATTTTACATACATCCAAGAAGGCGTCCAAGGCATCTACAAAATCGTAACTGATGACGAATCATGGATCTATGCATATGAGCCTGAAAGTAAACAGCAGTCGATTGTATGGGCCTTTCAAGATGAATCAAATCCAACAAAAATTGTTCGAGCTCGAAGCACTGCAAATTAAATGTCCTCCTGTTTCTTCCAAAAAAGTGGTTTTGTGGCCACGATACCACCTGAGACAAGTAGAACGGTCAATTTGGAATGATACACCATCAATTGTTTGCCAGAAGTGTTCCATGAAATAAGAAAAAGAAAAAGTGCCGAAGAATAATTCTTAATCAAGACAATGCGAGCTCCCACAAATGAGTTCAAACAAAGGCGGTTTTGAGCACTCAAAACATCGAATTAATAAGTCATCTACCATACTGCATCGATTTGGCATCCAATGACATCTTGTTTACGCACATTTAAGACAAACTTAAAGCTTCAGACGCCAGAAGAAGCTGGTAACCAAAATCTATGGGAGGAGGTGTGACACACATCATATGTCTTTATATTTATTCCCGAAATATTAGTAGCTACTCTCGTAACCCTTGGTAAAATTCAAACTCGGAAGATCTTTAAAACTTTCAAAATTTTTTGAGGTTAATCAACACTCTGATGTAAGTTCACTTCATGTGAAAAACTTAATCAGTCTTTTTAATTTTTTTTAACGAAGTTGTAAGAAGAAAATTATTAAAAATTTGCTAGAATTCAGAGTACATATAATCAAAAAATCAAGTTCCTTAAAAAAATTGTGGTAAAAAAACAAAAACGATTCTATAAAATCCATTATGGGAACAGAAAAAAAGTTGAGCATGCATACAAAATTTATTGAATAGCAAGCGCTTCAGACCAAAATACTTGACCTCAGTCGGGAATGTAAATAAAGCTCTTGAAAACGCACAGCAAACACCAGAATTTAGCCGCCTGCGTTAACCGGCGGCCGGTGAATTCTTTGCATCTTTTGTTTTTTAAGTTTTTTCTCTTTTTTTATAATCTGTCGTTTTGTGTTTTTTTTTCCATTTATTATGTATGAGTATTTAACTTTGCTACGCATCCAATTTTATGTTTGTATGTATTGTGTGGATAGGCTCAATGGATCAGTTGAACGTTGTGGTCGGGCATGCTTTAGAGAGTCAGCCATAGTAAGTATATTGAAGTCAGCCAGTCAGCTAGTCTTTACTTGTTTGTCTGCAGCTTGTTTTGCTTGATGTTCTTCTGTTGTTTCCTTGGAAGGCTTAGTCAGATATTTTTGAAAAAGTGAGGGCGCTAGACCAGAGGCGAGATCAGCTTCAACCTTTGTTTACCATGAGTCTGTTGCTTCTTTTTTTTCCTTTCCAAGTAAAATTAATCTTGGCTTAATTACTTTTTGGCCGTTGTTGTGATGATGTTGTTGTTGTTTTTGTTGTATTTGGACTGAGATGGCGCTATAATGGGACCAAGCATGTGTCTGGTGTTTTTTTTTTTTCCTTTGAAGACCAACATAAATAATGTTAAATGAACATCCAACAGGGAGTTGAAGGATGAGTGCTAAAAATTTTGTAAACTACAAAAGTTTTCTAGAGTTGTTAGCAAGCGGTTATTAGCTGTAATTTGCAATAAAACAGATGGCTGGGAGTTTATAAAAAATTTACTGATAAGAAAAGTTAAGGATATTTTCAGTTTAATAAAAAAAAAACAATTACTGAAGAGAACAGTTAAGGATATTTCCAGTTGAATAAAACGGTTGTCCCAAAAAATTGTTTTTATCGCTTAGCGAGGATCGGTAATCCTAAGCCTTAAGTTATCGGTAATCATTACTATAAAAAATAAGATCAAATTAAAGAAAGCCGTCCTGTCAAAGTAGTGTAGTTTTTTCTTTACTCAGAAGTAGAAATACGTGAACAATTTTCCAAATAGATTTAGACCAAGTCAAATTCAGAAAAAATAAGCTTTATAAGGGAAACAAAATCATCAAGAAAATATTGAGATATATGAAGAGACTCTTTTTGTTTGACTACAATGCACAGTTCATATGAAACTTATAACCAAAAAGTGGAAACATGTATTCAAGCACCATTTTTTTTTTCTTTTTCATGGGAATACGTTCTCATTTTACAATATTGTTTATTCTCCATTTTTGTTAAAGAGGTTAAATAGGTCAACCCTTTAAAGATCTTCTCGGATTTTTTAAAGATAAAATATTTTAAAAATTTCGAGAAAACAATTTCACAAAATTTTAACATGGGTCAAAAAATTTAAAAAAACTTTAGAGTTTAATTTAAAAAAATACTTTGCCATTTTATAAGTGGCAAAATAAAAGTCTCTTCCCTATTAATTGATTTTTTGATACAATCTTCAAACAATCTCGTTTTTACCGGGAAAACAGAAACAATTAAGAACAGTTTTTATAATGAAATCATCTCCATACGAATGCCGGTTCCTATTTTATTCCCATCATAAATACCAATTATGACATACTAACACATCATAGCACATCCATTGTAGTGCCTCAACACTACATATATCACATACACTACACAATAAACACTAGGCATTCAAATTTAAATTTAAGAAATTCATAAATTTTTACTTTTCAAAAAAATGTTCATATAAAAATTATTCAAAATAAATTGTAGAATTTTAAGATGTACAAAAAAATAAAATTATTAGAAAAGAACTCAATTTGTATAAGAAACAACTACTAAGTATATGTATTTCAAAGTCTCACTACACCCATCATATCAGGCCCGACATATCCTCCATACAATACCCATTATACGTTCATCATTCAATTCCATACCCATTATAATATACCCTTCATATCATACCATACCCATCATACCATTACCATCATACCGTACCTATTAAATCATACTGATCATACGATATCCATCATAATATACCTTTTATACCATCCATGACGTGATTCACATCATAATAAATCCATCATACTTCACCTACTAATATCCCAACCCCAACCAAAATACCATATATGCATAATATACCATACCATGATACGTTATCATAGCAGAACACATTATACCATCCATGACATGATTCAAGCAATAATATATTTCTATTATACCTCACCCACCTCACTCCACCCTTGTGGAGTCCCACAAGAATAGATTCAGGGCCTTCAGCTTTAGAGAGGCCCTCACATGCGTTGTTATTATCACGCTTGTCGTTCGAAAAGACGTGAAGATCTTTGGCTTTGTGGCAAACCTATCGGTTTAAGTGTACAGCTAAACATCTGGAAGATGTTTAGGGCCGCAGATGTATCGTATCTGTTGCCTACAATGTAACTACTCCATACGACTCCATAATAACATAATGCAACTACTCCAATACAATAGGTTGAGAGCTCCACGAAATAACCCCCAAATAAAATAAATCCCCAATGAAATAATACCCAATGAAATAAGACCAAACGAAAATTAAATACACCCCAAATTACTGAAATGAAATAATGCCCAAATGCAATGAAATAAAACCCAAATGGAAAATGCAATATGCCCTAAAATTTCATTATGATATAACACCCAATGAAAAAGTTAAATTTGCCCCAATGGAATATCCCCCAAAAAAAGTCCCAAAAAAAGAAAGGTTTAAACTTAAAATATGCACCTTTTACAGAGTGAATAAGTTGTAAAAAGCGCATTTACGCAGATACATTAAATTACCCCTAAATTTATGAAATGAAATAATCCCCAAACCGAATGGAATAAAACCCAAAATGAAATAATCCTCAAATAAAAATTAAACATCACCCAAAATTTGTGAAATAGTCCCCAAAAATTTCATATGAAATAACATCCAAAAAACTATGATATTACTCTTGCTAGACTAATAATTGATGAACTGCGAAGCGTTGATCGTTTGCGAAAGAGGCTGTAGACAATTCCATGGTTATTAATTAACCTATAGACCACGAACATTAGTCAAGCATAAGTCTTCAGCTTAGTGTGTTGCCATGCCAGGCGAAGTTCAACTTTACGGCGGTTCCATGGGGCTTCTACGCACGAAGTTACAATGCGGAGATTGATTCAGGTTTAGTTCGTAAGAATCGTACCCTAATATGCAAGATGGCCTTCCCTTTTGAACCCCTTCGCAAATAAAATTAAAATAAAAAAAAAAATATTATTATAACTCTTACTATAGCCTCTTTACGGTTCACTTCCAGTTAAACTTGGGGGCATATATTTTATTTTAGTAAGCATGTCACTGATATTGTATAAGTAGAACCTAAGTCCTAGAACTATTAGAGTACAGCGAACTAAAATTTAGATTTTGGTTCTGTTGGTCCACATTCAAAGTTTTGCTTCGTTGTTCATATAGATCCCTACTTAAAATGGTTTAAGTTCACTTCCGTTTAGTTTTCTGAATTTACAACTGAGCTATAAAAAGTTTCACTTCAAAACTAGATTTAAGAATATTAAAAAGAATGCTGTACAAATTCTTCGATTTCCTTCATTTACCTCACCGCTCTATGACTACCAACAAGTAAGCTCACCGCGGAAACAAATAATAATCTGCTGATTGCAAAAATATAACCCCAACACAGCACACAACGCAAGCGCATATGACTTAATTCCATGACCACGCCCATTGGTGATCTTCGAGTTCAGTGGGCAGTGCACACAAAGCAATGACGTGTGCATAACTTTAAAATATCGCTTTAAGATTTTCCAATTCGCCAGATCACTGCAATCACGCTAGGAATTTACGCTCTAGTCTAGCTCTGTCTACCTTGACTGTCTGACTAGTTCACCGCTCGTCCCTCCTTGCGTCCGTACATCTCGACCTAACTGCGTAACAAATGCGCTAACTTGAATGCGGTTCTCAAAGATAAATTGCCGCCTTCTCTGACGCTGATGTATTTATGAGCTATCATAACCATATCATATTTCGTATTGACGCATTTAATTGTTTAAAACTTTAGTAAATGCAGCAGCAGCAGATAGAATGATGAAACAACCTGCCTGCATTTATTGCTAGGTCGCATCTATTGAGCGTTGGCCATCATCATCATCGGCAGCAGCGATGGAGTCATAAACAAATAAATACGTTAGCATTGACTGACGTTCGTAGCATTATGAAGCGAGCGCCCAGTTAATTGTTGTTTTAACAATTTTTATGGTCAACGCCTCAACGTATAATTTGATGAAAGGCCTGCGCTTTGGTCAAGCGGTATAATGCGTTTATCACTTCACCGCGCCTCAATGCTTTCAATTCATTTTATAACGCTTGAGCTGATTTTGCTATTAATAATATTAAAGTGTTGACGTCCAACTGTAAACATGGTTGATTATGTTTATTTTTATCTAAGCACAATAAATCAAGAGATTTGTTCTATTTTTAAGCTAATAAATAATTAACGTAATAATTTTGTAAATGGTCGCTAAGCTATTAAAAAAATACCTAATTTGACTTCTTCTACCTTTAAACTGTTTTGAAGCCCACGTTCTTTTACTATCTTAAAATCGCCGCCATCTCAGAATAAAGATTTACTACTACAACAACTGTTATTTATTTATGTAAATTTTTATTTATTTTTTTTTTTTTTGTTTTTTTTAATTTCTATTAACTCATTATGCGCCCGTACAAACTGTGAATCTGTTTACTCAATCTTAATGGAACCCCATTGTTAATTTTCGCATGTCTACTGTTGCATATCGTGGTTAACACGGAAAAAGTCTGGCGACACTGTGCGAAAAAGTTATAAAAATGTCATGAATGTTTTGAAACGTGTCCTAAGGTGAGACACCAACATGAATCTTACATTAGTTATAATGCTAGCACCTTTAAAATAACACCTTTAGAACAATACCAGGTCACAATCGAGAGTACATCATCCTTCTATGAGAGTTCATCATGGAACCCAGTTGTAGAATTATTGCTCTTGAATTATTATAAATCCTGCCTTCATCATTCACATGTTAATATCCATCAACAAATTTGAAAAAATCTAGGCAATTAATCGAAACTTTTAATCCTGACAAATCTGTCGAACATTTATCTTTCAAAACCACATTTACTATAGCATTTACGAAAAAAAACCTCTCTGGGATGTCTTTAATTAGCAACTTCTTCAAGCAAAATTAAGAAGTAAATATCAAGATCAGCCGCAGGTCTTATCAGAGTGGAGTATTTTCAGTGGGTAATTTTTTTTTTGTCATGTTGTCATCTAGATTCCACATCCTAAGGGGCCCTTTTTTATGGCTTGAAAGAAAATGACTTCTTCACTCTTCCTATTGCAAATGAAATATGATAACTCTTCAATTCATAACGGTATCATATTGAGGGCCCTGGGCATAATGGCAGGGTACCAATACCTTATACGATACATACAGTGATGGAAGCAATAATAGAAATGACAAGCACTTTAACATTTCGAAGAATGCTATTAAGTTTTAAAGCAAACTATATGAATTTAACCCACTGTACACAAAAGTTGGATATCGGTACTCTATTTTGTTTACGTTTTTGTGCATAATTCGGTAAAATATCAGTGGTGAAAACCCTTAAATCAGTGAACTCGATTTCGTTTTAGAAAAAAAGAAATAGAAACGCATTCTACTTTTGTTAATAATATTGAATATACAAGTATTAAACAATTGTATCCCAATACCGTTTAGAAAGTGTTAAGCAAGTATTAAAAAAATTAATAATTTTTTGTGATATTCTAACTATCGCTTCTACAGTATAACGATATAACGAATGGTTTCTTGTCCAGCCTTTTCGTTAAATCGAAAAATTCGTTATATCGAATGAATATTTTAAACAAAGAAATATAGTAGTTCAGTTTTTAGTAGTTCAATTTTTATTTATATATTAATAAAATATTTGCATATTTTTTTTTTTTAATTAATTTTTAAAAAAAAATTTAACAAACTCGTTTGTTTCTTAACGCTTTCCATTGATTTTTTTGCGTGCTTCCTCTTGAAGCTCTTGTAAAAGATTGATTTTAGTACAGTTTACATTATTTTCTGAAGCCCATTGTATAGAAGCTCTTAAGTGTTCGTTAAATCGAATGACAACAATTCGTTAGAATTTAGTCAATGAATAGTCAATAGAATAGTCAATGAATAGTCAATGAAGAGATTTAACCGTGAAGAGATATTGGACATTTGTTAAATCGGGTATTCGTTATATTGGACGTGTACTGTATTTTGTTTAGAATGGGAAGCGGAGTGCATTGCACAGATGTTGGGCGCCAAATCATTCAAAAATTAAGAAATGAAGACAAAATAAAGTGTAAAATTGCAGAGTTATTTAAGTGTTCAAAGAAAACAAAAATATTCTGCTATTCATTTTGCAGAACTTTGCATAGGAACAACCTATGCAAAGTTTGACGTATTGTTCGTTCGACAAACTAATTTCTTTCACCGGAAGAACCCATAAAAAAGTTAAATGCACCTGTAACTAGTCACACAATACGGAATAGATTAATAAAAAATTATTTTAAAGCACATTCCGCAAGAAAAGTTATGACTTGAGCAAAAAAGAAAATTCGCAACAGAGTAGTTTCTTCAAGAAAGCATCTGATACGGAAAAATTGCAAAAACGTGTTGTGACCAAACAAAATAATGGTGAATATGTTCGGATCCCATGGAATGTTAGACACCCAAAAAATGGAATGTTATAATGTGTGGTTACGCAATATAACGATCCCAAACACTCCTCTCAACTGGCATAAAAAAATTGTTCCGGGAAAATAGCATTAATTTATTAGAATGGCCATCGCAGTAACCAGACCTTAATCCAATTGAACACCTTTGGGTGATCTTAAAGAAGAAAATAGCAGGCTATAAATCCAAAAACAAAGAGAAATTGTGGGAAAAAAACAGCAGGATGAGTGTATGCTATTGATCCCTCAATTTGTGACAAACTGGTGAATTCCATGGCCCGTTGGTGCATTGAAGTTCTAAAAAACCATGATGCCACAACAAAATAATTAAGTTAAACTAGTTTTCAGTAAAAAGTTTGTAGATTTTAAGAAAAAATATTAGTATGTTAGTTATAAGTCATTTGTTTTTATTATTTTTTCCAAAGACAATAAATGAAATTGGTTTTTTTTTTCTTTTATGAATTGCGTGAAGCTGATTTTTTTTATATTCTGATAGATATTCTCTTGATCTATAAGTCATATATAAACTTTGAAAAGAAAATTCGCTTAAAAAAAAAAAAAAAATATTCAAACAAAAGAAAAACATACAAGCCGTTTCTATCATTTTTTCCATCACTGTATTTAACAATCAAACAAACTTAAGTTGTTTTAAATTCAAGAATAAAACTTAGCAGGAAATCTGTATCACTTTTATAGCCTAAAACATTTGAATCTGAGATAATTGTTCCTCAATTAATTGTGTCAAATGTGCTCTCTTCTAAGGTCTTCATATCCAATATTATAATATAAAATTGAAGCCATACTGGAGTAGGCTAGAGAACAAACAATTTGTATAAGTGAGGGTACAATTTGTATAGATGACTTATATAGATGACATTCAGTACCTATCCTAAACTCAAACGATAAGACCCAAGCAACTATCATAAACTGAAGAAATATTTTTACTCGTTTTGAATTTTCTTAAAATATTTTTTTTTTCTCTTATGAACCTTCTTAGAAGATGCAATCTCTAACGTTTAAGAATTTATTCAAAGTGACACATTCGATGGGTGTGTCATATAAGAAGTTATTTAAAGCTCGTTCTATTATTAAATAGGAGTTTATCTAACAATTAACAAGATCTTAGATCTTACCGCAGCGCCTTCCATCCTATTAACAGAATTTAAATTTACTTATGTGAAGATAGCATAAAGCCACACCCAGAATAATATTGTTTAGATATTTGAGTGGTTTTCATTACTTCTATTAAAAACAAAACTTAATTAGACCAAATATACCGTAGATACTCTTTACTGATTTAACGCTTCTGCCGACATAGCATATTTGATATCCAAGAAATAAATAGGTACATATTAGTTTAACCCTCAAACAGCTGACTGTTAACTTACTCCTATTCCGGCGGACTGGTTTACAGTTGTAAACCCGTATATAATCCTCATTCGCAGCCTGCGCAGAACGATATGCGCAACACACGTTCATTCCATCGCAACGCGACAACAGCTGCACGCTTACCGAAGCTTACCCTTATTCGCAGCATTGCCAGATTTGTTTACAATAACATTAAAATTAACTTAAAAAAAAATTTCAAATCATATATTAAAAAACTCTTATTTGCACTACAAGTCATTTCAAAAACTATAAACCTGTTTAAAAAACTGTAATTTACATTTCAAAATGTGAATATGGCAACGCTGGTTGTGAGCTACACAGTTCTTTCCACCGCAAGGAGACGCTGCACGCTTAGCGTTATGCGCAACACACGTTCTATCCATCGCAAAGCAACAATTCAACAATTATAGCTATGGTCGAAACGTCACAATAGATAATTTTCTTACCGAATTGGATTTGACTCATCAGTTGATGGACAAAAAGTTGAGTGTCGTCGGCACAATGCGCAAGAACAAACGCTGTATTCCCCAGGAAATGCATTGGACACGTGACAGGAAAGTGGGCGAATCTGTGTTTGCATTTCGCCAAGACGTCACATTGGTCTCTTACTGCCTAATGCAAAAAAAAAATGGTCTATGTTT
This sequence comes from Pherbina coryleti, assembly GCA_943735915.1. Lineage (NCBI taxonomy): Eukaryota > Metazoa > Arthropoda > Insecta > Diptera > Sciomyzidae > Pherbina > Pherbina coryleti. The sequence continues at coordinate 163,109,663 of OX030950.1, read as the reverse complement.
TGTCCTCGATGCATTCCAATAATGCCATTGATGCAAAAACTGGGAAACCAAAAATAGTTATGGAATATAACCGTACGAAAGCTGGAGTTGACACCATGGACCAAATGCTTGGCAATTAAACGTGCAAGCGGAAAACACATCGGTGGCCATTAACTATGTTTTTCAACATGGTGGATTTGTCGGCATTATCTGCATACCAGTTGGCATGGGACCAGTAATTCTCGTCACAGCTTCCTTATTGCCAATCGTTGGCCTCATGTTCGCAATGCGATGCTGGACTGCTGGGCATTACAATCTTCGATGGGAAAAGCCACCGCAACAATTGCAAGTGCATGCAGGAACAATAGGATTCAAAGGAAATTATGTGTTTTGCGCAGCAGAGAAAAGATAACACGTTAGCTGAAAATGATGCTCTCTTTGCACCAAGAAGGTGTGTGATACACACGGTGTCACGATTACAAAGTGCTCGGAATGCAAATGAATTTTCAAAACCTTCCTCTTATTTTAAATAGTTTACAATAAATCTAAAATAATATTCTTATTTATTTGAATTTCAAATAAAATTTGAATTACAAGCAAAAAACAATGACTTTTTGCTATTTTATACGTATCTCCATACATTATACATATGTTTACAAATGTAAACCAGTCAGCCGTTTAGCAGGTCTTGCAAAATATGTAATATGAGGTACAAAAGAAACTTTTTTACACTTCTATCTTCTTTTATTCGATTTAGAAATGAATTTGTAGTTCTCTTATGAAGTTTCAAGAATTTAAAAAAATTTATATATAAAAAAAATGCTTTTTAAGTCGGAAAGCTTACATTTGTAAACTGTCAGCCGTTAAGGGTTAAGATGTTTTTTTTTTCCAGTGTTACCTTATAACATTGTTAAAGAAAATGTTTATTTGTTTAGTCGAAACCTGCAATATCTACAATCAACATAATTTTCGCCAACTTCATCGCACATTGTCGCCAAACTTATCAGCGTGTACAAGACGACGACAATGACAACAACTGCAACAACGACACACGTCGCTTCGTGTCAGTCGGTAAGGATTGTCAAATTAAATATTTGTTTATGGAAATTAATTAACATTTCATTAAAATTAACTCAAGTGAACAAAGGTTAAAGACACTTGACACGAGTGCAAAAAGAAAACACAAGATGACAAATTAGCGAACGAAAAGAGGTGAGGGGTTAAGTAACACAGAGATCGTAACAAATTACGTTGTTGACACTTGTTTTAATTATGCAAAATAACGTTAAAGAGCCAAAGTTTACCCGGTTCAAATTTACAACCAAATAAATACTTAAAAAAGTTTTTCCCTCAAGAAAAAAAAGAAAGGAATTTTGAGCAAGAATGAAGGTTGTTACGCCAAAGAAAAGTCGTAATTCACTCGACACACTTAATTGAGTAAAAGGTTGGGATGGTATATTAAAAAAAAAAAAAAAAATGATAATTTAATCCCATGTACTTCGTCTTTAATTTTGTTGTAAATTTCAGCATTATACTTGTTAGTATAGCGTTAAAGTGTTAATCGTCATACTTATTAGTTATTGTTATAACGGTTTAGTGTTAGCAAATACTCGTTGGGAGAAATCTTTTACACGGAACCGAAATCAAATGGCCTCGTAAAGGGCCAGAATTAACTTCGAAAAATAGAATCTGACTTTGGATATTATATAACTCGACGTGTATGTTGGTTGTTAAATGTTTATGTTGTGTAAAGAGTACGCTTGCCTATGAGTTGGTTAACACTTATTTAGAGCATCGCATCATCAATCATCATCAGTAACAGAAGAGGGTAACAAAATGCCCTCCTGAAAACACTTCTACCCAGATTTCGAGCGGGTGAATGGGAAAAGAAATTTTACATTAAGCTTATATTTTATCAATAATTTCTCATTTGTATAGTCTATTCATCTATCTATTCATCTTTGCAATCATTAAGATATTCTTGAGTTCCCAAATAGTATATTTATAAATAAGTGACAAAAACCACTTGATGGTATTTCTGTATCCAAATTTTTGAAAATTTTACACATTTGGGATTAATGAGGGAGATGTTGAGGTTGACCGAAATCTGAACCTCATCTAAAAAGTACTAATATCTACTGTGCTTAGAGCACGCTTCATATTCCTTAGCAATTAATCTACAAGGGCTAGGAAAGTTTCTAATCCATCCACGAATTTGTTTGCTTCCAGACAAACATTTTTTTCTGTGTAATATGCAATTGACTTTGCTGCGCAACCCTGAAAATAATATCTTATTTCGCAGCTGATTTAATTTTTGTTTGAAATTTTTTGTCATAAATAAATTATTGTTTTTAAAAGCAAAAACGTCGTTGGAAATCTAGACCGAAATGAAGGAAGTGCACAGGAACTTGATAAATGTGCTATGATTTATTTTAGCATCTAATTTTTTTTTTTTATGGTAGTTAACGTTTTAATGCTTTAACGACGAATTTCCAAAATGCAATGGTCACTACGATAACTAATTTTCAAATTTCTCATATTTTAGAGGGGTGCTTCATTCTCTTTGTCAAAGCTGTATTTCTTTCTTAGTCTAGACACTTTTCAATCAGCCCTCGTATATTGAACTCTGATCTGTTCGTAATGTTTAACTCGTTATATATATCCTAATGTTTATAGAGAGTATATAAAAGTTGAAAACTTTAAAAAGAAACATCAACATTATTGTCAAAATTACACGCAAAGAAAAAAAACGTTTATCGCCAGTTTGCCGCAAACAAATTTCGTTTGTCGTGCTTGAAATCGTTATTTGCAAACGTTTCAACAGTTGTCATAATAATAGCCCGTTATGAGAAACGCGTCATTTAGTTGCAGGAAATTAAGTTCGTTTGTCATAAACGCGAGAGATTTTTAAATTGCAGCAACCGAAAACTTTGTTTTTCCAAACTAAAAACTTCGTTTGTTTTTCCCTTCGTTGTATAAACACAACGCTTATAGTTCAGATTTACTTTTTGGGCAAATTGTTGCTACATAAGCAATTTGGTAATTTGCTTAAAACGCGGACGAAGATAGGAACAGAGGTGGGATGAGTGCAATCCATAAGAAAACGGACGGATATAGGGAGAAAGATAATAAATATATAAATAATAATGATCGAAATAGCTTGCGGTATATACGAGCCCAAACCACTATTAATTCGTACAGCAAGCACTTTTATGCCAATGTAACATGTAAGGGTACATATTTTATTAAATAATATTGATAACACTATTAAATTTATACTTTTCTGAAAGTTTGTTTTATTGTCTTTAATTTCTTAAACAAATATGTGCACATATCATGATAAAAAGTTTTGAAAACAGAAATTACCGGAAAGTCCATTTATTTTGATAACAAAAATTTGACCACTATTAATTCGTACAGTGTATAAATTCAGCTAAAGACAACTCAGAAAATTAAAATGTAAACAAATAATGAAAATTTACCGTTTTATTAGAGTAAAGAAATGCAATTGAACAATAACACGATTTTTTTCGTGTTGTTTCTTTTTATTTCTGATTAATTGTTCAACGATGGCACTTGGTAAGCCAGTTTGTGAAGAAATTCGATTATAAATTATTGACAAAGTCAAATCGGGAAAAAGCTATAGCGAAATATCGGTTGAATTAAAGCTTCCCAGATCAACAGCATCAAGTATTGTTCAAAAATACAAAAAAAAATGAGAATTGTAGCAATAATGTTGCAAACAGAGGCCGGGTCTCCAAAATAACGATTCGCGACAAAAGAGCTTTAGAAGTTATACTTAAAAAAAATCGTCGAGGCACTATTAGATACATAGCTTCAGAGTGGTCAGAAAGAATTGGAAAAACCATTAAACGTGAATGGACGCGTCGGCAAATGAAAGATATAGCTTATGGTGTTTATAAAGTAAGTTTAACACTCTAAAACTGGTGATACCAAAAACATTTATTGAAACTTGAATTTTTTAGGCCAAAGAAAAGTCCTTACTTACTGTACTTCAAATGAAAAAACGTTTATTATGGGCAAAAGAAAGACGTTCTTGGGTACAAAGGCAATGGGACACCATTATATTTAGCGACGAATCGAAGTTTGACGTATGCGTCGGTGATGCCAGAAAAAGGGTGATTCGGAAAAGCACAGAGGCATATCATAAAGACTGCTTAAAGCGTACTGTAAAGTTTCCAGCTAGCATTATGGTGTGGGGATGTATGTCCTCAAAGGGTGTCGGTCAGCTTCACTTTATTAAGGGAACAGTAAATGCAGAAAAATATATTAATATATTGGAAGAACATCTCATTCCGTCAGTACCAAAGCTAGCTGACTGTGGCGAATATGTATTTCAACAAGACGGTGCATCATCCCATACAGCCAAAAAAACAAAAAAATGGCTACAAGAAAATGGTATTAGTGTTCTGTACTGGCCATCATCTAGCCCGGACTTTAACCCAATCGAAAACGTGTGGGCACTCATGAAAAGGAAGTGATGAAATGACCCACAACGCACTCTTAGCGGATTAAAAGCCAACATTCAGGAAAGTTGGGACTCTATAACCCCTGAAGAGTGTAAAAAATTTATAGATACAATGCCAAAGCGATTAGAAGCTGTTTTAAAAAGCAAAGGGGGCGTTACACAGTATTAAATTAGAAAATGTTCCACTGTACGAATTAATAGTGGTCAAATTTTTTTTATCAAAATAAATGGACTTTCCGTTAATTTCTGTTTTCAAAACTTTTTATCATGATATGTGCACAAATTTGTTTATGAAATTAAAGATAATAAAACAAACTTTCAGAAAAGTATAAATTTAATAGTGTTGTCAATATTATTTAATAAAATATGTACCCTTACATGTTACATTGGCATAAAAGTGGTTGCTGTACGAATTAATAGTGGTTAGGGCTCGTATATGTAAGATATATTTTTAAGTTGATGACAACTGAATATTCGTTTGCGGCAAATACAACTCGCAAACGAAGTATAGTTGGCGAATTTTTCAGTTGTGGCAAACGAAAAATTTCTTTTCGTATAAGAAAAGCGTTTTTCAAATATCGGATAATAACGAAATAATTATAAAATAATAACTTAAATTAAAGTGTATCTAAATTTTGAGAATTTCACTAATAGAGTAAAAAAAACGAAAAAACCTAATTTTACGAGACGTATATTTCTTTTAAACATTAGTTTGTGCACTCTGAATATACATTAATATTGGGATATTTTCCCAATAATTCATAGTCGGAAGCATACTAATTCTGAGACGATAGGATGGCTTTTTTTAAAATTTTTTAAAAAAGTCTAAAGTTCAAAACCATTATGGAGGTGGGAAATTTACCAAATACTACATATTTCAGAGATATTAGCAATATATTATTTTATGGGGAAAAAATTACAGCATGGGGAAATAATGAAATATTTTCAATTTTGACAATTAAACCTTTCGAGACCATAGTTAATGTTATTTTAATGAAAAACTTAATTTTGGAAAGAGAATTTTAAAACCAGAAAAAAGGCAAGAAAGCGGCAAAATTTTATTTTAAATTATAAAAATAGGATTTTTTTTTTTTAATTCATTTATTTTTTCCTAATTTAACAATAATACATACATATTTAAAAATAGCACAATGAATACTAATACAATCATCATAAAAATAGGATGATTGCTGAATAGTATTACACAAGAGTATTTCCTGGGACTCACTAGGAAGCAATAATAATCCTTACTGTTCAGAAAATACCTTTACATAATAATATTATGTAATATTTTTTATAAAGAACATTTTCTACTGCTAAGTTTCATAAGCAATGATTTTTTTCATATTTATTAATTACTTCCTTTGAAAAAATTTTGAAATTTAAATAGGTTTCATTGAAAGAATACATTGGGTGCCTAGATGTTAAAAGGTTTTTAACATCAAACAGACAAATTATGTTGTACCAAAGACCCCTGGGGAGCTTATATGGAAAAATTTTAATATTGCGAATAAATATACAATTCGGTATATTAACCTAGACATGTCATTAGCGGAAGTCAAATACATTTTCTGAGTATAAAGAAGTTCTTGTTCAATTACTTCTAATGATGTGTTAAAAAACAACTTTACGTAACGCATTTTTCAATAAAACTAATATTATTATAAAACTATTACAAATTTTAAATTATAACTAATACTAAGCAATATGGTAGATTTCTTAATTTTTGTGAGAAAAAAAAATAATGAATTGATTTTAGTAAAAACCCAAAAACCATTTTCCTATAAAATTTTATTTAACAAGATATTATTTCATATAAATTTAGATTACACATTAATGTAAATTTTCAATCCGTTGGAAGGAAATTTAAATTGAAAGCTTTGTATAGCCCTTCTGATGATCAAGTAATGTTGTTATAGTACAGTTATAGAAGTGTTATAGAACACATAATGAAAATAACATATTAATGGTAATTTTCAATCTCTTGAAATGACATTTTTGAAAAATTTTTGCTGGAGCTTTGTTATAATCCTTTTGATGATCTTGGTAATTTTATTATAGAAGCGTAATAGAAGTCTTATAGAAGTAATTATCGGAAAATTTTTTGTATAATCATAAAATTTGTATCCTTCGACCATAAAAGTCGCATAAAAAAATCATGCAAAGTTTATGACACCAGCTATATTTTTCTTGCATAACACTTGTATAAGTGGTATGGCTTTAAATTGTAGTATGAAATTCGAGTATTATATATGAAATTGTGCAATTATAATGAGGATAATGCTAGTTGGCCGAATAAAAGACATTCTGAATTAGGTAAAACATGTCATGGATTCAAATTCGGACGCTTCTCGACATAGTTTTCTTTGTTTAATATTGAAGCTGTCAAAAAAAAAAAAAAAAACTTCGGAAATCTACGCCTTTTGCTCATAAAATAAGACGGAAACAGCGAGTTTAAAAGTTATAAATTGCTTTTGTAAGTCTTACTGGAAGCTCAGTAGAAGCTGAAATGTTATTGACGATAGCGGTATAGCAAATTATATGAATTAAATCACTTTTTGCCTCCTTCAGAAAATCTACTCAGTTGTAGTAAGGCGGAATTTCATTTTTCTGTTGGAGTGTAGTGCACACAGTAAAAATAAGAATATAAATTTTATACTATTTGGTATACATATAAATCAAAACCAAAAATGTTATAAAAAGAGTTTATACCACAGAAATGTCATAAAAAAGATAAAATGCATACTCAAATTTTATACTATTTGGTATACCAATAAATCCAAACCATAAATGGTTATTAAAAGAGTTTATACCACAGAAGAGATAAATTTTACTCTCAAATTTTTACTGTGCAGTATCTTCGACGATTTATTTAATTGAAAGAATTACATAAGTACCTATTATTATCGTTTCTATATAAAATCCAACAACCCTTAAGGTCTTGGCTTTATTTACGATTATTTTTTTTTTTACCTAAGATACAGTTTTCCAAGGAATCCCTCATAGTCGTGAAGTAAAAATTTAAATGTTTCAATTCATTCACAAAACGATAACATCAGCGTCAATATTTAAACAAAAAAAAAATTGGTTTTATTTTATAATCCTAATAATGAAACAAAAATAAACATTACAAACTGTTGTAAATTTTCAATTGTGTTTTTTGGCTTTATTGTTGTTGTATCTGTTGTTATTGTTGTTGTTATAGTTGTCAGAATAAGCGGTATATAAAAGAAAATTTCTTACTACGCTGTACGCCATAATTAATAACGCATTAAAATTTTACTGCACCATCAACAACACTGCACAGAACAACAACAAATAATGACTTTAAAAGAATTTTTGTTGTTTGGCATGGTGATGATGGTGTTGAATGCATTTCATGTTTGTTGTTGGTATATCATAATTTTAATAAACACTTATTCATCATGGGAAGAACAAACGCATCAGTGTTTTGCAATTCAGAGCTTTTAAATTGCCCGCCACCCCATAATGTGGGTCGAGAACGTCATTTATGAGTGGTTGCCTGTCTGCATGAGTATTGGTAATAAAACAGTCACTAACTCTTGGAAGAGAGCGTTGGAATTTATTGCGTGTTGCAACACATTGTCGCCTTTTTAAATTACAGAATGGTTGTAAATATTACTTTGACACGCCCTAATAAGTGGGAAAACCTTTTTGAGTTAAATTTTAGTTATATATTAGCAGCAAGCGGTATTCTTTAAACACGCTTACAGCTCACTACCTTAAATCATTTTTTTTTTTCAATTAACAAAACGCACTGGTTGGGCAGTTACTTAAGCAAAATCTTTAAAACTTGAGTCATTTAAATAAAAATTTTCTTAAGCAACCATCCCGAAAAAATTTCCTTTAAAATTATAACGGCACTTAAAGAAAATTATTTATATGACAACCTCCACAATATATTTTGTGTGGATGAAAATTTCTTCACATGTACTGTTTACAAGTATGTGTTGACGAACCTGATACTTGAAATCGTTTGAATATGGTTTGAATTTCATATTAAAATTTATGTATTTAATATTTCGTGCTTCGTGTTTAGTATTTTGTGTTTAGCATTTAGTATTTAGTATTTAGTATTTAGTATTTAGTATTTAGTATTTAGTATTTAGTATTTAGTATTTAGTATTTAGTATTTATTATTTAGTATTTAGTATTTAGTATTTAGTATTTTGTATTTAGTATTTAGTATTTAGTATTTAGTATTTAGTATTTAGTATTTTTTTTTTTTTTATTATTTTATTTTTCATGGTTTCTCTTATAATAGTTGTTTACATATTCATGGATTTCGCGAAGCCTATAAGGCTTGTCTGCGAAAAAATTGAAATAATGTGCATTATAATTATATTAAAATAAATCTTAATTACAAATTAATAGTTCACGACATTTCAACATTTCATTTTCCAAACTTAATACTATAAAAATTAATTAAATTAGTACTAATTCTTATAATTAAGCAAAAATATATCAAAATGAAGAGATTCGAAAATTTATAAAAGTTAATTAAAAAGCTCATGAATATAGAAAAATATTATACATTAGGAAATTTTAAAATATTTGTGTAAAAATATAAATATAAATAATAAAAAATATTTGTGTAATAAAAAAAATAAATAATAAATAATATTATAGCAAATGTTAGGTTTGAATATAATGCATTTTGAAGATTTTGTTTCGGCGATGTTTTTGTACATGTTGGACAAGTGCGATGTTCGGTGGTAATTCATTTAATATTTTAGGAATTGTGACGTTAAGTGTGTGCTTTCCAAAGTTGTTGTGGTGTTGTGCAATTTCCAGATTTCCTTGTATTCGGTATCGGGTGTTGTATGCATGTTGAATTGGAGTTCTGAAGCGCACGTCATCATAAAACTCGCTAAGGAGACAACATTTATGTATGTTTTCGATCGTAAGGACCTGCAGCTGTTTGTGTAGTGAGGGTGTGTTTTGTTGTGTTTGATAGTGTTGCTTTTTTAAGAGAATTTTTAGTATGCTGTTCTGGCTATTCTGAAGAGCACGGCAGTGACTAGAAGATCCCCATGCTGTTATACCGTGACGAATGTATGACTCACAGAGCGCGAAGTATGCCTGTCTTAACACAGCGTAGTTACATGCGAAGCTATTTAGTATTTAGTATTTAGTATTTAGTATTTAGTATTTAGTATTTAGTATTTAGTATTTAGTATTTAGTATTTAGTATTTAGTATTTAGTATTTAGTATTTAGTATTTAGTATTTAGTATTTAGTATTTAGTATTTAGTATTTAGTATTTAGTATTTAGTATTTAGTATTTAGTATTTAGTATTTAGTATTAAGCATTTAGTATTTAGTATTAAGTATTAAGTATTAAGTATTTAGTATTTAGTATTTAGTATTTAGTATTTAGTATTTAGTATTTAGTATTTAGTATTTAGTATTTAGTATTTAGTATTTAGTATTTAGTATTTAGTATTTAGTATTTAGTATTTAGTATTTAGTATTTAGTATTTAGTATTTAGTATTTAGTATTTAGTATTTAGTATATAGTATATAGATAGTGATAGTGATAGTGATAGTGATAGTGATAGTGATAGTGATAGTGATAGTGATAGTGATAGTGATAGTGATAGTAATAGTGATAGTGATAGTGATAGTGATAGAGATAGTGATAGTGATAGTAATAGTGAAAGTAATAATGGTGAAAAAGTTTTCGTTACATATTTTAAACTTATTTTAAACCAATTTTTATGGCAGTTTTTGGATCATGTCTTATAACAGAATTTCATGACCTTTATAAAAAGAACACTTATTTTCATTTTGAGTCCGTTATTTAAATACTACATTCTCGGAATTATGTAGCATGTGTTGATGACCTACATACAAATCCACACACAAAACGAACCCTATAAATTTAAAGCATTAAACTCACACTTTGACTCATCAAATCTGCGTAGAATTATAGACAGGCTGGCAACAAAACCATTCCACACATCAGTATATTTCAATACAATAACCGTTAAGAAACGCCTTGTGCATTTATTATTCAACGCTCACACTGTGACACCTAGTTGGCTCTGGCGAACTCAATGGAAAATATTACTCAATGGCAGCTATAAAAGTGACGTCAAATACGGCGCAAGGATATTGAGTTGCGTTGGAATGGGTGAGAAAATCGGTAAAGCTAAGCGATGCCGCTTGACAACAAGCAGCATTTTACGAAATCTAACCTCAATTCACATAAAAATAGATTTTTTTTTTTAGACGTTTCTGTTGTATTTGTAGGTTCTCCTCATGAATGAATGAAATTTATTCGGCAAACAAGAAAAGTTTTCGCTTCCTTTTCCTTTTCTTGTTTTTCTTTTATTTTGTGCTTAGCATTTCCCACAGTTCAAGTGTATAAATTATGCGTCCGTGGTACTGAGAAGCGTCTGGTTGTCGCCGGTTTCTAAGCGATTCCGTCAACGACTGGTGCCAACCAAGCACGCAAGAGAGGAGCTGACAAATGGTTGCCGACCCCGACGCCGGGGAGCAATTTTTGTTTGCCAATATGAAGGATTTCATTTATATTTTATGTTTACTCTTTTGTTTGCTTTTACTTTATCTCTAAATGCTGTTCATTTCCGGCGAAATATTTCAATCAGCGCAAAGTTTTCCCAAGTGAAATCTAATGGAAGTGGACAGCTGTTTGCCAGTATATGGCTGTTCAGTCTTAAAGTTTCATTGCATCTACTTAAGGGAACCTGTTATATAGACCCTTATATTAACATATAAATGGACCCTCATCAGGAATTAATGATTCCCGAGCACAACAACAATAACAACAACAAAAAGTAAGGCAGCAGTTGTGCTTAATTGAAAGCTGCTGCTATTTTGAATGCTTAGAGCTTAGAAATTTAGTCTACTTCTGACATGAACCCAACCGTTACAGCACCAACTGCTGCCATATTTTTGAAACTTATAAATTTTTATGATATCAGCTTATCTTATCCATAAAGTGTACCCGCATTACTATGGATATGTTTCAATCAATGAGAGAATTACTAACTTTTCTGATGAAATCAAAGTTTATGCCAAAGTTACCAAAGTTTATGTTTATGCAGAAGATTACGTTCAACCCAACAATGGCTCAAATTAATTGCTCTGCAATGATAGCTGATGATAGCAGTTTTGTACTTTTGGGTAAAACTTTAAAGTGCTGCGTTGGTATAAAGCACATCAACGGTGCAATAATTTCTGCCCATTATGACTGAATGTATGTTATTCGACATGAAGTCTATCTCAACTTTGGCAATTATTTTTGCTTCGAATAAGTTATCAAACCAATTCACCTTTTTGCTTAGCACTTAGTTTAAAAGTGGGCACCAAATGGAATTGGCATTCAGAGATTTATTTTATTGCACCTCTGAGGGTCATTTATCAGCTGATGGACTTAACGCATAGACATGGAAAAATGAGATTCAACTCAATGAAATTATGGCTGAATTTTTTTGTAAGAACACAACTTATATGATTTGTTACTTTTTCTCAATAATTGTATTTTTTACGTGACAATTTTACTTCTTACTTCGAAAATTTCCGATTTGAAAAAAGGCATTTTTTTCAAAATTCATCAGCGTTGGATTGAATTGTTACTCGCTGGGAAAAAATGGATGTTATGGCACGACTTTCAAAAATTAACAAAAAATTGATGACGTTATAAAGCTACAGAGAGATCCGCTCTTATATCTCAAATACAAAAATCGCGCAACGGCGTTGCATGGCTTTATCCGTGTATTTATTGCTGATGTAATTGTTCTTTGACCAAATAATACAAAAAAAAAAATACGGAGGACCGTGCTTAATACATGAAAAATGCAACCAAAATGCAAAGGCGGTTTTAAAAAATAACAATAAAGTTGAATACTCTGTCCTCGTGATTAAAATATATAATAAAAAAACTCACATCATAAGGCCCCAGAGGGAATCAGCAAAATGTAATGTATATGCACAACCATTGCATGGATTTCTAACATGGTAATAATGTTTCAGAGGTAAGTAATAATGTTCCATAGAAAATATTGACTTCCCAAACTGATGAAAAAACACGGACAGAAACCAAAACAAGTTCAAAAGCAAAAGGGAACCAAAGGCAAAGACAAATGGAAATGGATGTGAACGAAAAGAAAGGGGAAAAAAGCGAAAGGAATAGAAAAAGTAAAAGCAAAAGTTATAGCAAATGCAGATGCAATAGCAAAAGCAAAAGGAAAAGCAAAAGCAGAAGTAAAAGTTAAAGCAAATGCAGATGCAACAGCAAAAGCAGATCAAAAGAACCAGCAAAATCAAAAGTACAAGCACAAGTTAAAGCAAATGCAGATGCAACAGCAAAAGCTAAAGCAAAAGAAAGAGCAAAAGCAAAAGCAAAAGAAAAAGCAAAAGCAAAAGCAAATCAAAAGAACCAGCAAAATCAAAAGAACAAGATTGTGACAGGAATCAAAAATCAAAATCAAAATCAAAATCAAAATCGATATCAAAATCAAAATCAAAATCAAAATCAAAATCAAAATCAAAATCAAAATCAAAATCAAAATCAAAATCAAAATCAAAATCAAAATCAAAATCAAAATCAAAATCAAAATCAAAATCAAAATCAAAATCAAAATCAAAATCAAAATCAAAATCAAAATCAAAATCAAAATCGAAATCAAAATCGAAATCAAAATCGAAATCAAAATCAAAATCAAAATCAAAATCAAAATCAAAATCAAAATCAAAATCAAAATCAAAATCAAAATCAAAATCAAAATCAAACTCAAAATCAAAATCAAATTCAAAATCAAAATCAAAATCAAAATCAAAATCAAAATCGAAATCGAAATCGAAATCGAAATCAAAATCAAAATCAAAATCAAAATCAAAATCAAAATCAAAATCAAAATCAAAATTAAAATCTAAATCAAAATCAAAATCAAAATCAAAATCGAAATCGAAATCGAAATCGAAATCAAAATCAAAATCAAAATCGATATCAAAATCAAAATCAAAATCAAAATCAAAATCGATATCAAAATCGATATCAAAATCAAAATCGAAATCAAAATCAATATCAAAATCGAAATCAAAATCAAAATCAAAATCAAAATCAAAATCTGGGACAAAGGACTAAGACAAAAACTAGGACAGTACGGACTAGCACAAGGGCTAGGGCTAGAGCAAGGACAAGGACAAGGACTATGACAAGGACTACAACACGGAAAAGGACTATGACAAGAACTAGGACAAGGACTACGACAAGGACTAGGACAAAAACTAGGACAGTACGGACTAGCACAAGGGCTAGGGCTAGAGCAAGGACAAGGACAAGGACAAGGACAAGGACAAGGAAAAGGACAAGGACAAGGACAAGGACAAGGAAGAGGACAAGGACAAGGACAAGGACAAGTACATGGACAAGGACTAGAACAAGGACTAGGACAAGGACAAGGACAAGGAAAAGGACAACGACAAGGACAAGGATAAGGACTGTGATAAGGACTAGGACAAGGGTTAGAAAAAGTCAAAGATTTCGGCATCGATTTGGACAAAAATTAAAAGTACTGGGACAGGATTGTGACAGGAGTCAAGAAAAGGTTCGGAACATGGATTTGAGCAGGTATTGAGACAGGGATTAGGAAAAGGATAAGGATAAGCATTGAGACAAGGATTATTACAAAAATTAGGACAAGAGACAGAGGTTAGATTAGACCAGAATTAGACCAAAATTTGTTCTATAGAAAGTACATACAAGGAACGTAAAATAATGGGGGCAGAAAAACACTTTAAAATTTATTTAAAAAAAAATTTTTAAAATATTACAAAATATTAAATATTAAAAAATATTTAATAACACGCTTAACACAATATGATCATATGAAGCTCGATGATAGTGTTTTGCAAACGCTAAAATAGTCAATTAGTTTCTTTTCGTTTTTTTTTTATAACATCGGTGAACCTTAAGATTTACTCGTATAGCAGACGGTCGTCCTTGAGCTGTAAATCGTGTGATTTATAAATGACCGCAAAATTGAATGCTTGCGGCAATAGACGATACTTAAACCGCAACGACATATTTAACAAGACAAAAGGCTACACCCATATTTTATGTCGCAACAAAATGCATAAAGAGCTCTTTTAAATATCCTTCAAATGTGGAGGCAGTGACGGCGTCTAAGCGAACTGAAACATTGTTTTCATTATGGCCAAGCGGACAAGGCAAACCCACAAATTATGTTTGGAATCCCTTTAAATAATAAAATGTTGTAATTTATGAGCAATTGTTCTGAGGTTACACACAGCCAGAAACGCACACACATACACCTCGGCATACATATCCTTTTGAGCCCATATGTTATATTTGTGGCGTGTGCGCTTATTTGAGCTGTGCAAAAAAAGGACCAAAAGGATAGTTTGAAAATAATTTAGTGTGGAAAATGTGCTAACCATTTTCCAGCCCTCGAATTCACTCTACGCTCAACTTAAAAACGAATGTAGTAGGTGCAAAATTTTAATATTGTTGTTATTGTTTTAGAGGGTTTTCATTTTTTTTTTTGTACCTTTACAAAATAGTTGCCTTTGCCTTTCAGTTCGCTTAAGCGAAGGTGCGTTTAATTTGTGCCCATTGTGTGCCGCAAAGTTAGAATGTTGGGACCTCATTCAGCCAACTTTGTCCGAGTGAGTAGGCGTTTTTTCTCTCTTTCACTTACTTTCACGCGCTATTGTTTTGCAATTTTCCATTTAATGGAATTTTCTATTTAAAAACCATTTTTCAGTAGTTTTTATTTGCCTCCTGCTTCAGAATCGATTAGCTGGGGATTTGATAATTTATTTGGCCTCAGCTGCTGCTGCTGTTGCTACTGCTGCTTATGATGAAATTAAATTCCATGCCTTGCTTGGCACACGTCCAGCTAGTCGTAGTGACCAAGCAATACGTTGCAATTTTCGTGGGCGTTGAAAATTTCCCAAAAAAAAGAAGAAAAGTGCTCGCAGCAGATGCAATTAAATGCAACATCATTCGCTTCAATTGTGAAGAAAGGTGAAAATCGATTTTGACCCAGAATGCTGAATTGTATTTTTCGAAATTGGATATATTTTTGGTGAAGAGTAATGCTACTAATCTATGATCAAGAATTTACTTTTCTCATTTACTCAATTTATTTAATATTCTTATAAAAACTAAACAAGTAAAGTTATCTCTTTAATTTCTATCATTATTATCTTAAATTCAATTATCACACGTACTACGTGTCTGTTTATTTCACAACACTTTAATATGTTCACAACCGTTGAAAGGACTTTACATCTCCTAATACGACGTCTTAACAAACAGACTCTCAAGAAAAAATGTGAAAAGTGAATTTCGTGGCGCTAACTTCATTAAATTCCTGCACTCGACAACATTTTCGCTTTCACTAACACATCACACAACGGGGGCAAATAACGAACCACAAGGATGCTGATATCAAGTAGTATGTACTCCCCCTACAGTCTACAGAGAATGAAAAGGGAGCAAAACAAGAAAAAAGAAAAAGTAAGAAAAACCCAACACTTTGCTAGGAAATTGCAATTCATTTCCATTTTTAATTTGTGTTTCATCAGAATTTATTACGTAAAAATACGTAGTTACACGAATATAGTGGATCATGGCAGTCCCGTTTGCAGCTCGAATCGTAAACGAGCTCATAAAAAATGGCAGACAACAAACAAAAAAAAAAAGGAATTGCTTAAATGTGAATGCAACAGCAACTCCAAAGCCGGCAAATGTACTGTTGTTGCTCCATAAGAACAGCTTAAATAAAAATTTACAAAAACATGTTGGATGTGTTGACAGTCCAAAATAAGTTGGGGAGATTTTGTTGATGGGGATGATGTTAACTAGGGGAGTCTGGATAAATACTTTACTTTTTGGCAAATTAAATATTTTCCCTCTTATATTTGTGAAACAGGGTGAAAACATGTGTTCACTGCCAGAGATAATAACTGATTGATATGTGATATGTGATATGTTACGATTGAAGAAAGCTCCCTTGGGATGCTTGCGTATCACTTTGATGTAGCTTAGATAATAGGATCATCATCCATTATGGGTAATTTCGATTATTGATTTTATTCTTATGATAATCGGGGAAATGAGCTTTCATTCAGAGTAGTTATAATAAAAATAATGAAAACTGAAATAAACTTATCGTCATGTTTTTTACCCTCTGCTTTGAAGTTGATATTCTACTTTAAAGGATTTTTTTCCTTTTTTAAAGGAAGTTTCTATTCCTTCTGACAGATTTCAGTAAACTTGTTGAAATGTTGAAAATGTTAAATGATTCAGAAGTTTAATAATATCTAGAAAAAGTTTTTGAGATGTTCAATTATAGTTAACATTCCTTATTCTGTATGATAGAAAAACTGTAACCAGTGTACATTGGTTCCAAACATGAAAAAGTTCCAAGAAAATATAATTTTTAAAGGTGTTTGAAATTTTTTTTTATGTCAAATACATTCAAGACAGATAATTAAAAAAAAAGTGCGATGTCAATTTTTTTTTTCAACATTTTTTTATTGATTTGTGACGCCTTGAAAGTTTGTCAAAAATTTAATAAAAAAATATTCAAATTTTGAGCCTTTGCATTGGATCAAAGCTTGAGTAGTCAGCAACCATTAGAAACTTAAATAATATGTATGCCTGATATTAAAAAAAAAAAAATAAGTGCTCAGTGAAATGGCTCAGTGAAATGAAAAAAACGAAAGTGAAAAAACCACTACTCTCCTAGCGATAGGTAATGGTTCCTTTGTGGGACATTTTATTGTAGAAATAAAAAAAAATTTTTTTTGCCCCAATGTGCCCCAATCGGAAAATTTTGTTATAAGCAAAGATGGTTACTGAAACCAAAAAAAAATTTCGAAATAACAATGCCAGGAGAATCTCAGAGCTTGTGATGTCAAAGCTTTTTCATAAGTGGCTTTTATATTCAGACCCCAAAATCTATTTGTCGGTAGATATACCAAAAAAGCAAATAAAACATTTACCTCAAGATGTTCTACTCTTATTAGAAGAATAGTTTTTAATATAAATATTAAAAATAAGCCAAAAAAAAACGCATGCTTCCATAATGTTTTTTGCATTGTGGATCTCAGATTCATTAAAAAAAAAAACATGAAAAAGCTATAAAAACTAAGGTTTTAGAAAAGTTAGCTGAAAAGCTAGCCATTATGAATTTTGAATTTTGGACTTCAGATTCTTGATGAGTAACCCCGAAAATTTTCAGGGCATGAAATTTTAAATGCGTAATAAAGGATGTTTATGGCCGCCATTTCGAATATTCGACTTTATATTAGTGATCGGCGACCCTAAAATCCCATATATCTTTTTTTTTATGCAGATAAGACAACTTGAGGTTTTGGTCATCTTTTTATCGATTTGAGACCAATGTGCAGCATGTCAAGAAATACAAGGCAGATCAAACCATTGCAAAAAATGCCACCATACAATGGGTACTATCTATATTTCAGGAATAGCAAATAGTAACAAATATTTTTAAATGAAAATGGCTTTATTGTTTTTCAAAGTATTCCCCTTGAAGATCAATACACATTTGCATTCGTTCAAACAAATTTGTCATAGCAGTTTTTCCATTCCTCTTGAGACACCTCCAAAACATGTTTTTTGAACGCTTCAACTGCTTCTGCAGTGCTCGTAAATCGTTGACCACGCAGTTTACCTTTGATATTCGAGAACAAGAAGAAGTTATTTGGTGCCAAATCAGGACTGTATGGAGGATGAGCCATCAATTCGACGTTATGACTGCTCAAAAAGCATATGTTTGACGAGATGTGTGAGAGCTTGCATTGTCATGATGGAAAATGATTCGTCTTTGGCGGTTGGTTTTGCGAATTTCTCCGAAGACTTCCGGCAAACAAATGGTCGTGTACTCGTACCATTGAGAATTTATCGTCGTATGTTGCTCAAGCAGAACAGTGGCCACATGACCCATTCGGTGGAAGAAACAGGCGACCATTTGCTTCGCAGTGCTTCGTGCGCGAGTAACTTTTGTTAGATTTGCCTCGTCTTGGAATACCCACACGGTCGATTGCTGTTTTGTTTCCGGCTCATACGCATATACGAGTATCCATGATTCGTCACCTGTCATGATTTTAAACACGTCTTTTGAAGCACCACGATTGAACTTTTTAATCATTTCCTTACACCAATCGATGCGAGTCTTTTTTTGAGCGATTGATAAATTATGGGGTATCCAATGAGAGCAAATTTTTTTTATAGATAAGTGTTCATGCAAAATCGAATGTATTGAAGTGAAACTAATGTGCAAGGATGCGTCTATCTCACGTTATGTTACATGATGATCTTGCATTATCAGTTCACGTACTGCATCGATGTTTTGTGGCACAACAACCAATCTTTGACGACCTTCACGGAATTTGTCGGCGATCGAACTACGACCACGATTGAATTCACTATACCAGCAATATAATGTAGTTTTTGATGGTGCTTTATCGTCATACAAAGAACTGAGTTCATCGACACATTCTTGTTGAGATAATCCACGTCGAAAGTTGTGAAAAATTATCCAACGAAAACCTTTTCTTGAAATTTCCATTTTTTAACAAATTAATTTTCTTAACTCACTGTAATCAAAACAAAAATCACTTGTACATCAAAACGTTGTGAGTACACTTATTCTAACAAATGTCAAACTTTATTATGGTGATGTCAGATTTTAGCTATTTACATTAGTGTTGCCAGTTCCCGAAATATAAATAGTACCCCTCGTAGAAACATGACCTTAATTTACTCCACATAAGTTTTAAGAAAAAAAGTAAGAAGTTGGACGATATCCGATTTTAAAAAATGTCACAACCGTTATGTTGTTTACCTCGCAGGTTCCTAAAAAAGTTGAAAAAAGGTGTTAGCTTCTTTTTTTTATATTTGCCTTAATAACTGCTCTCTTTCCAAATTGTTGTTTTAACCCAATTCCAAATACCTCACCAAATTCTTTGTTCGAATCCATAGCCTTATGCTTATCCCACTTAATTTTTTAATCTTTGTCCTTAATCTTTCCCTTAGCGTGTCCAAATCCTTGTTCTATTCCTTATCCCAATCCTTATCCTCTTCCTTTTTTTAATCTTGGCCTAAAGATGGCTTTAAATGCGCCTAAGTTCCAATCCTTCTCGTAGTCCCAATCCTTATCTGAATATTTGTCCTTATTCTTGTCCAATTCTATGTTCTAATCTATGTCCAAATCTTTGTCCTACTTCTTTTGTTATTCTTGGTCCTTATCTTTGTCCAAATCCTTGCCCTTATCCTTTTTCTAATCTTTATCCTAATCCATATCCAAATTCTTCTACTAATACTTGTCCTTATTTTAATTTTATTTTTATTTTTATTTTATATTTTTTGTTTTTTTGCTTTTGTGTGTTACATTTACATTTATCTTAGCGTCATGCAATATATCCCTGCTTCAATGGTACATTTAGGTAACTTTAAGCGGTTCTCTAAAAGGCCACATGACACCATTAATTTAATTTGTGCCATGTAGCCGAAAACCTAAGTTTTACTGACGTTGCATAAAGTTTGTGGTAGCGCCTAGAGTCACGGAGTTATAATTCTATGCAACGTTTTTTCATTGTTGATGCGTTTTTTTAATATTAAGCGGTGCCACCGTAGTGTCGTAATTCAAATTAATTTTTTTTTTCGTTTTCGTTATGAGGTCATAGAACCAAGTTGTGCTGTCTTAAAATATAAGTTTTCGTAGCTCTTATACTCACCGAGTAATAATTTCATGCAACAATATTACATTTTTGTTGCATAATTTGCTACCTACTCGACTAGACGTTATAATTTATTAATTTATTTTTGTCGTAAGGCTAAGAACAAATTTTTTATTTGCATTAAATAACACTTATCGTAGCGCAGATACTAACCGAGTAATTATTTCATGCAACGCCGTTGCATCATAACTGCATTTTAAATTTTGGAGCGCTGCTCTTATGACGTCATGATATGTTTGTGTAGTTTTGTCGTAAGGGCTAAGAACCAGCCTTTACTGGCCTACGATAATTTTTACCGTAGCACCTATACATACCGTGTTCAAATTCTATGTAACAAATTTTCAGTTGCGTTGCTTAAGCAGCTCCCTCCGCTAATTTCTTTGACGTCTTTAATTTTGTTTTTATTTTTGTCATAAAATTAAAGAAATAACCTTTCAGTAGTGACACTATTTTTGTTAAAGCACCTTCATATATTCAGCGAGTAAGAATCTCATGCAACGTAGCTCTTATACTCACCGAGTAATAATTCCATGCAACAATATTACATTTTTGTTGCATAATTTGCTACCTACGCGACTTGACGTTATAATTTATTAATTTATTTTTGTCGTAAGGCTAAGAACAAATTCTATATTTGCATTATATGCAATGCCGATGCATTTTGAAAAAATGCCTTTTTGACATTTTTTTAAAAACGTAACGTGGTCACGTCAAAACAAAAGTAAAAGCAAAAGCAAATCAAAGGCAAAAGCAAAATTAAAATCTAAACTAAAAGCAACAGTAAAAGAAAAAGCAAAAGCAAATGCAAAAATAAAAATAAAAAATTGAAATAAAAAGAAATAAAAAGAAATAAAAACTAAAAATAAAAAATTAAGATCAGAATAAAAATTAAAATAAAATGAGGTAAGTATTAGGAAAAGGATTTCAACAAGGATTATAACAACAAAAAGGATGAGGACAAGGATTAAGACAAAAATTAGGACTCGGAATAAAATAAGGATTAGGACAGAGATTTTTACAGGAATTAGAACATGAATTTGGACAAGGACAAGAACAAGGATTTAGATAAGGATTGGAATAAAGGATATGGACAAGGACTGGCACAACGAGTAGGACAAGGACACATTTAGGACAAGATTTAGAACAAGATTGGGAAACGATTAGGACAAGAACGGGGAGAAGGAAAAGAACAAGGATTTGTACAGACTTAGAACAAGATTTAAGACAAAGACTGGGGCAATGATATATTAAGTAATTCGAAATAAGGATTACGACAAATCTTAGAATAATGATAAGGATAAGGATAATTTTGGGGACAAGGGAAAGGACAAGGAAAAGAATAAAGACAAAGAATGGTTGTCACGCCAAAACCTACGCATAAGTCCATGACACTGTAAACTCCTTTTTATAGTTATAAACTTTATCAACGTTGCTTCCGGACATTTTTCTTATTAAGACATTTCTGATTGAAATAATAGTTTTCTATGGATTTCGCTGTTGACATTTAAAAATTTTTTTTTCCACTTTTACAATTTCGAACCGATTTTTTCCACAGTGCCATTGATTGTTAGTTACAATGGCTTTATGAAGTCACTTCCAGCTGACTGTAGATATTAATTTATTACTCAATAGAAATAATACAAAAAGCACCAAATGCTCAACTATGGCATAATATATCAAAGAAAGGATTATGAAATTTAATCCTGCCCACAATTCTCGTGAATTATGACACTTATGAATATTTTGGGCCACACATGTTACGGCTGCCAATTTTAACAATTTTGCAAGCTGCTATTGTCATAAATAGTAAAAAAATAGCATAAAAATATGAAGCACGTGACGAAGGCACAAATAGTGTCACTTAACTAAAAAGAAAAAAAAAATAAATGTACTGTCACAAACACTGACAATATTTATTGACAAAATATTGAAAAAAAAAAAAAACAAAACACAAAAAATATGCAAGCAGGAAAAATAATAGAGCATAGCACTCAGTCCCAAAGGAGTCAGTCAGTCAACGTGTGCGAGAGACGTAATTATTTTGTTTAGTTTTTGCGAAAAGAGGGAACAATTGCGAGACAAAAAACAAAACAAAAGACGTGCGTCAAAGTCACAATTTGTGACAGACGCACGTGCACGTGACAGCGCAAAGTTATCATTAAGCCCACTAATTGTTTTCATTGGCTATACGTTGGTTGGTTGGTATATGTCAGAAATAATGATGGCAACACTTATTTGCAGATAATGAACAGTTTTTGCTCACTGGGTAGCTATGCGTTCATAGAATTTTAATACAAGCTAAACAAGGTGGCAACGTCAAACGTGACAGAAAACGGCATTTAGACCAAAGTTGCGAACATTTAGCAAAATTTGGAGTAGAACATGAGAGGAAATTTCAAGGAGAAATATTTGTAAAGCAGTCATTTTGTATTTTTGTGTATTTTAAAAATGAAAAATTACTTTTTACCTCAATTCATTGAAATAAAATTTTTTAATTTTCTTATCTTCAAAGAGTCCATAAATGAAAAAGTCGCCGACGCACGTTTTGTTTTCATTTTATCAACTCTCTTTGCCGTCGTGTGTTCTTGTGCGTTCTTGTCCCTCCGCAGACAGTCTGTCGATTGGTCTCACATAAATTGAAACTCAAGTGGTTCTGACCCAATCATTGCATCGGTATTTCATTGGAGCAACGCTCTAGGCTATGCCGCTTGCCACTTGTTCAATGTTCTTCAACGATTTCCAGGTATCTACGTATATTATCTCCCTGCTGAATTGGAAAAAAATGGAGAAAAAAACATTTATTTAGAAGATTTGATTTTAATTTTATGTTAATTTATTTGGTATCAAATGCATTTTCACCAGAGTGCGATGAATCATCAATGGTTTCTTGGTGCCAAGCATCGTCAGAGTATATGAATTCCTATTTGAATATATACCATGCTCAGAACCAATTCCGTACGGAACTGTTTCGAAATTCTTTAGGATAAAGAATATTTTCAGTGCATTTAAGTAAATATGTTCTGACAGAAGCTAAGTGAACATTCAAATTTTGTTATTAAACATAAATAAAATTTTGAGAAACATGATTTTTTATGAACTTACAACAATATCAATACAACAACTCTTGGCAGATCTGTACTCTTGGCAGAGTTTGGAATCATCAACCCGCGTTCTTTTCTGAACGTACAATTTGAAAAGGTACACAAGTAATTTTACGCTCTCGCGGATGCATACCAAAGGTAGTCAATTTTGTATCTTTAAAATTAAATAAATCTTTCTATTAATTGGTTATTTTGAAGTTTTCTTTTCTCTCAAATAAATCATGTTTCGACATAGAATCCTTTCTGTGCGGTTAGAATGACAAATCCACTGAATGAAAGTCACCCAAGAATCTATTTTCAGATGTTCTACATCAAAGGATCAGCTCGAATAAAGAATTTCAAGCAAAGATAGCCACATCATTCGAACATTAATCAAGTCAATACCATATAAATAAATAAATAAATTTAATATTAATAATAAAACACGCATGTTTTCCATGTTCTTTTTCTAATAATTCTATTGAATTATTAATGTTCGTTAGTAAGAAATAAATCATAATTTCGATAATGGAGATTGTTTTTTGTGGCACGTTATTGTGACGCTGACCTCAGACAAAGGCACAACAACAACTACTACAGCAACAACAACAACAACGACATCAATTACGTCAATATAAATAATCGAAAAATAATTCAGTACACACGCTATCCTTACATCTAAGGATATCATAAATATTATGTCGCTGATGTCCTTGAGAGTCAAAATGTCATGTTGTTGTTAGCTTTTGTCTCTAATGAAGAAAATTAATGGGAATTATTTCTATTAACATGAATTGTGTGAGCATAAAGCGTGTTGTTTTTTTTTTTTAATGTTCTTTTTGCTGTTATCCTTATTTGCTTATTACAATAATCTGTTAATAATAATTATAATTATCAGATTGTATTGTATGTATTACAACAAAATGACAAGTAGGTTAAAATCAGTATAAAACAAATTTTTAATTTCAAATCTATGTATAATGTCAAGGTCAAATGCATTTGGGATAAAACCAATTTGATAGAAAAATAATTTTCAGGGTAAGTAAAATCCCAATATATCACTTAAAAAACGCTGCTCTACAAATATATTTCTTTAATGTACAAGAGATCACACCGATATTTTTCATTTTGCCGATCCAAATGCTGACTTCTTGCGTTGTTCAAAATATTTTCATTATTTCGATTTTTTCGTCAAGGACCTTTTTAAAAATTCACTTCGATTTTCGTACTTTTCCCAACTTAATGTATCATAACTTTGCTTCTATTAATCAAAATTTTATTTTTTTTTTTATTAACGATTACACTTCCACTTAAGCTGTAATGTCTAAAATCGTTAAATTTTTTACAAATGTGAGGCGTTTACATGAACAGAAAGAGCACTTTTTTTAATTTGCTTTCAGCTATTAAAATAATCAAAAAATTCTTCTGACATGAATATTTTGACTTAATTTTTGTCAATTTTTGTATCAGCTGTCAAAATGTTTCATACCTCTTCTCTTTCTATGGTTTTAGTACAGCGATTAACACTGATCACAGCGACAGTGGGGCGTCCCATACAAGTAAGATGGAAAAAATTATTTTAGTTAAAAAACAAGTAAAAAAATTATGAAGAGTCAAGGTCTATTTTGACCCCCAGGGAAACTATGGACTATTTCGAATTTTCGGAAAGTTGTTTCTCTTAAAAATGCTCTTGCAGTGGTAATTTTTGATGTGGAACTTTTTGCAAAGGCGTTTTTTTGCAAACCGTTTGCGTCGGTGAAATACTTTTAAGTTATTTTAATAAAGACTGTGTTGAAATGTGCGATAAACGGAATAACTTTTGTTTCATATGTATGTGGTTTGATTACGGACTCGAATCATAAAATTGATTATCGACAAATTATAAAGTGATATCACTGAATGAAAAATATTTTAATTGGTGTGTTATGCGCAATAAATGTCACATACTTCAAGTGTCGTGTTCATCGTGTTAAGTAGGTAGGTTAAGAATATTAAACAATAAACCAAATACAAGGAGATGAATGCATTTACGTGAACCAATGATTTGGCTTCCAAAACGCATTTGCAGAAAAGCAAGTTGTTATATCTGTTTCAAATTTATATTTCTATTTCAAAAATATATTTAAAAAAAAAAAAAGAAATCTGAAAATATGTTCAACCATACTTTCGTTAATAAATTTATTATTAAATAACCGATTTAATTTTTTTTTTTTAAAGCAGTTCGAAAATTAAAGCCCTTGTCTTCTGAAGAAAAACATAAACAAAATTATGTCACTTATTTTATTTCTACTATTTTGAGTACTTATTTTGATTTCTTAACGTTTGAAAATCTAAAAATTAATAAAAAAAAATTTGCGTTGATTTTTTTAGCGTCTATTATTTTAAAATGGATTGGCATATTTATATTATTTAAATTAGAATACAAAACTGCAAGTCTTAACTTTGTCATAATATAAAGGTTTTTAAAATCAGTTAAGCAATAGCAAGGTTATGATATAACAAGTAAGGCAAGCTACGAACGTTTTAATTCACTCATTATTTAGGTCCTTGACAAAAAATTCGAAGTGATACAAAAATTCTGTAAATGCAGAAAGTCATCGTATATTACCACTTAATGAAATATATGCGTGGGATGTCTTGTACAGCTTTCGTGCGAACAGTGTAATTAATGATATTTTTATTTCTCTGATTTTTTATTCGATTTTTGTAAATAGTAGGGATGTGAAAGTGGTGTAGTGGCGTATTTGGTTAAAGTGTGTGGCCGCTATGTCAACGAACCTGGATACCCAGATTCGAACCCCAGCAGCGACAGAAAATTATTTGAATTAAAAAAATTTTTCTGTACCGCCGCCACCTCTCTGCAGACAATGGCAGACCTCAGAGAGTATTCAAAATGCCATGCAAAGCTTCTTGAGAACAAGAACATTTCGTTCATCGCCGTTCGGAGTCGGTGTTAAACATGTAGGTCCGGTTTTCGGTCAATTGTGTACAAACTTAATAACACGCACAACACAATTGATCATAAGAAGCTAGGTCAAAGTCCTTTCAAGGGCTGAAATGGCCAGTTATTTATTTATTTTTATTTTTTATGGATGTGAAAGATACTCTTTTGTGGCTGCGGATATATTATAGGAAGAATTCCTTGAGGATGTGTTTATATATATTCGTGGATGTCGATGAGTCAAATCAGACAGAGTTTTCAAGTAATTTATGTACTTATATGATTTCATAAGTCCCGTCAAGTGGATTAAGCTGATGTAATTTTTCAACAATCTGCCAATGGTTATTAATATAAATTAAAAATAACTGAAAACAACGATAGAAAAATGAATCAAAAATAACATTAACACAAAAGAATCCTCTAAATCCATATCACTCCATCAAATAGCACAAAAATATTTACGAGGATTACTTTTTAAATATTACATCTAACAATGAAAACACAGTTATTAATAAGTGAAAATGATTTTGTGGTTTTTATAAAAGTATTCCTCAAGATGTTCAATACACTTTTACATTCATTAAGACTAATTGTTGAGCTTGAGGTTAATTAACCTTCATCGGTCCCTAATTTCTAGAAACGAATAAGTTCCTTGTGTGTAAATTTTACACACTTTTTCAAGAGCCATATTTTTATCGATGAATGAAATTAATGCGATCTAGTCGTTAAAAATGATTTATTATTCATTATTTTATTTATTTAAAAAAAAAGATTTTTAAAAAACCAGCCAAAATCCTACCTCGGTCGATTTGCTGAAATTATATTAAAAAACTAACAGCTTGAAGTTGAAAAGTGTGTGTAAAATGTACACAAGGGACCGATTAAGGTTAAGTAAATGAAGAAAACAACTAACAACAACAAAAACAGCAACAACTCTGTGTAGTGTTATCACACATCAGACTACACAGTTGTTTCGTTGGACGATACACCAACTCCTCAGTAGCCTTGCCTGCTTTTCGCTGTGGTCCATGTACCATCAGCTTTTAATAGGGTCCTCAGACGTTACGACTTTTCATACTACCTAGTAATATGACTCAGTCGTAGGTTCGCATCATACGTTACGACTTTTTCATACTACTTTTTTTATTAGACTTCAGTCTGCGTACAGTTTTTTCCTCAAAAAAGTTCCTTATCAGCATGAAGCATGAAGTCGTATGGCTTGCCCTCATACACTCAAACTTTTACTTCAACTCGAGAAAAAATCAAACCATTTTGATTTTCAAACGACCTGGTCGTACGACTTGAGTTTTCTTATACGACTTGCCCTCAGACACTACGACTTTTTATGCGACTTGACTTAGTCGTTAAGACTGTTCGGGCGTAGAAAAACGCTCACCACAAATTTTGTTTTTTCCTAATGTGACGATACAAGAAATTATTAAGCGGCAAAGTCGAGTCTGTAAGGCGGATAAACTACACTAAGGTAAATAACGCGTATTAACATTATACACGCCTGAGTATAAATTTTATTTAAATATTTACGTGTATAAATCAAATATTTTCCTTACAACATGTTTTCCCGTATTTAAACTTTATTTATACCACACACATATTCCATACAGCTGAAATAGTCGACAAACAACAACAACATCGCACTCTGTTCCTGCAGTTCTTGCAGTTGCAGGTTTCTTATAGTTCTCGTTTAGTTTTTGTTGCAAGGGTAATATAGCCTGGATGTTTGGCCAATATGATTTGTGAGTGCGATGGGTGGTCGCTTGATGTAATGATGTAGGGTGGAGTGACAACTCGATATTTTCTGACGGATGTCTTGCACCGGTTGTCATTTGCCTGCATATTTTGCTTCTTATAAATTCTAATTCTTATTGAATTTAAATATGTTGTTTTTTAAATTCAATATTTTTATATAAATTTTCTTTAAATGCGGTAGTTCTATTTTCAAATAGTAAATATTTTAAAGATATTTTAAAAAAATTCGTGCATAATTTTAATATATTTTTTATTAATTCTGTTTAAATATTTTATTTTATTAAAAAAGTATTTAAATAAATTTCAAATATTTACGTTGTCGATTTATGCAAAAGCGTTATTAAATTAAAAAAGTTTTTGGATAAATTTAATATTTTTTCTCTTAGTTTTTTCCAATTCCACGTTTTGAGTGCTCAAAAACTCTTTTGTTTGAGTTGATGAGTGAATGATCTTCATTCGGTGGTTGATTTTTCTCAATTCTCCGAAGACTTTCGTCAAACTAATGGTTATGTACCATTGAGCATTAGTAGTTCTCTATTGCTCAAGTGGTACAGTACTTTGCTTGAAAAAACTGGCAACCATTTACTTGGATGTGCCCCGTCCGTGGACAACTTTTGTCAGGTTTTCTCAGTTTGAAAGACCCAAACAGTGGATTACTGCTTTGTTTCGGTCTCATAAGTGTAGATCCATGATTCCTTTCCTGAAGTGATGTTGTAGACGTGTTTCGAACCAACAGTGACCTGCATTTTTTAGCATTTCCTTGCACCAATCGACATGAATCTTCTTTTGACCAACTGTTTAATTATAAGATATCCAACGGGAAAAATTTTCTTGACGCCTAAATGCTCGAGAACTTTATTTTCCGTGAACAATAGCATCAAAAAATCAATGATTTCAAATGAGCATTTTTCTTATGGAGAGTTCTTGATCGATTTCTTCTCTTTTTTCTCTTCTTATTTTTAAGACTTACTTCCTTTTAAAAATGTTTAAATTTCATTGACTTATAAAAGGGCATATAAATAAAAACAAAGAGAAAATTACAATTTTCTAATAAACCGTCAATAACAATCATCTTCTTTTATGTAATTTTAAAAACGCTTTAAGATTCTTATCTATCCCAAACCAAAACAAACCAAACCTACACCAAACCAAACACTAAAATAAGTTTACAAAAAGAAATCCTAAACTTGTCAAGAATTCTTCTTTTTAAAAATGAACTTATAGATCAAACAAGTGATAAAATAAATTCTAATTAAGTTATCATCATGGGCCAAGCCACACTTTATTGTTGGCATTGAAAAAGAGTTAAAACTTGAGCGCTTATAAAGAACCTAGAACCTTAGAATATAAACAAGGTTTCAAGTTTTTCTTTTATATTTATGTTACCCTAACTTCCTAGTTCACAAATGAGAGAAAAAAAACAAATATAATAAAAATCACTAAAATAGCACCGTGTGGTGTGTAACGGTTCTGGGTCAACCGAAATAATAGTCGTCTCTGGGCAGCTCAATTATAAGTGCATAAATTTAAATTTTAAGCGCCTATCGGTGAGAAAATATCTACTATGGCATATAACTTCATTGAAATATGTTAATTTAAGTTATTTTTAAAAGGGTTCCAGCGAGCCAGCCAACCGGCCGGCCGGTTGCCTGCTGATGTGATGCTGTTGCTGTTGCTGATGCAGAGGCAGCAAATTATTGCGTATCAAGTTCAAGCTGACAGTTCTCAATAAAATAGTTTAAAGAGCATATTCGTAAAGAATTCGAATTTTTTATTTTTTAAAGCTAGTACGGAAGAATGTGGAAACCCTTGCGAGATCATAAATAACAATTTACCGTGCAACGATTGAGCTTATAAATGTACATACAGCCAACTGAAAATGTTAGTGTACTCATTAAGTGTGGACGGATAGAAAATATTTCACGATTTGTGGAAAAGAATCTGGATTGGAGAACTGCCTTTGGAGCCAGATGGCGCATAATGGGTTTAATGTGCTTATTCCAAAATAAAAAGGAATGCTTATTAAAAAAATTAAATTTTGAAATCATATCGAATCATTTCTTAATGTATTAAATTCAAGAATTCGACGAAGTTAAGGTATTTGATATGGGCCTCACATCAGGGCTCTTCTATTAACAAAGGGAAATCAGAATAGCTTCTTTACTTCTCAAGAATGCATCATGTTAATTTTTCATATCATAACTGCATCTTGGGTATTATGGTACTGAAGTAAATCAGATGATCAGAAAAAACGTTCCTTGGATAAATTCTAAGATTTTCCAATGAAATGGATGTACTGATATAATTTATGGGTTATTTGAAATTTTTTCAGTGCTTTAATCTTGAATAAAATCTCTTAATTTTTAGATAGTAGATAATACGTTTAACTGGCTCTATCTATGGAACTATTTGGGTTTTTTCGAAGTAAAATGGATTTTGTAAACTCCTTGGTTAAAAATCTATGAATATGAGTTAAAAAGGTTGCACTTCCATAATCTATTGAACGTATTTATATTGATTCTACCCTCGTTTTGAGTCAATATTAAATGCTTTAGTTGATATTTTATGCGTGCTCTACATATGTTGAAGGAATGAGAGGAGGAGAAATTTTTATATAGGGTACTGTGTTGACTTTTCTGTTCAGTAAGGTTTGGCAATTCATCATGAATCGTTTACCGCCAGAACAACGCTTCCAAATTGTAAAAATTTACAATTTCAAATCTTTAGAGCGAAGATCATAGAGCACTTTGTCCATTTTACGATCAACAAAATCGGCTTAGCGAGCAAGCAATTCGTGTAGTTATTGATCGTTTTTGCACTAATTTTACTCTTCTCGATTCAAAACCATCAACAAGACAAAGAAGAGAATATTGCTGCTGTAGCGCGAAGTGTTGAAGAAGACGCCAAAATATCGATTCGTCGCTGTTCTCAACTTGTTGGCCTTTGTCCTTCGACTAGGTGGAAAATTTTACGTAAGGATCTTGGCTTACGTGCCTATAAAATACAGCTCGTGCAAAAATTAAAGCCAAATAACCATCGTTTACGTCGTATTTTTGCTGATTGAGCTAATTTGAAATTGGCCGAAGTTGAGCATTTTAACCGAAGAATTGTGTTTAGTGATGAAGCCATTTCTGGTTAAATGGCGTGCGACTTAACGCCTCTCGATTACTTTTAATAAGGCTATGTTAGGTCATTGGTTTATTCCGACAAACCAGCAACTCTTGAAGCATTGAAAGCCAATATTCAAGCCACCATTGACGCCATACGGCCAGATTTATTGGAAAAAGTAGTAAAAAATTAGACTGATCGAATGGACTATGTAACTTGTAGCCGCTGCGGACATATGCCGGAAATCATATTTAAAAAATAAATGATATGAAGTTATCTACCAGATTATAATAATAAAAAATGCATTCCAACAATACTTCTATCTTGTATTATTGTTTAAAGTTCTCAAGCTCTTCTAAACACTCTTTATTTATGAATTTATTATAAGTTACATAGTTCCAGATAATGATTTTATTACTAGACTTTAATGATATATTTCGATGATTCGAACTAAATCGAGTTTCACAAAATTATTTTGAATGATACAATTTCATAAATTGATAAATTCTTAAATCGTTTTGGGGCATATAAACTGTGTCACTAGTAGCCTAAGCAATTTCAAGCTATCATCACCAAATTCGATATTTAAGCTTTTATCTAAAAAATAACGATTAAGTTCGAAAATGAGCCAAACCGGATGAAAACCACGTCTACCTCCTATACAAAGAGACTTTATCAAAACGGTAAAATCTCTTTAAATTCCACAAAAATTATGGTCTTTGTATATTTGATCCTTGATATTAAATGTACATGCTGAGTAAGAAATTCAACCAGATCGGATAGAAACCACGCCTACCTCCCATACAAAGTGACTTTATCAAAAAACAAAAGCAAATATTTTCTTTAAAAACTGGCAAAAATGCTTTAACAGATAAACATTTAATTGGCTGCTTAAGACTTTGAATATACTTTGGTTCAGCCGTGGAAGTATTTTAACTTTGACCCAGTCAAGATCATTTCTTACTTGTTTTTTTTTTCAGCACTTGATATATTTTTGTTCCTTTGCACTTCAATTTGTCAGATACTGAATATGATTAATACCTACACACCATGATTCTTAAATATCCTTTATAACAAACAACCCCTTTTTTGATATAAATTTTAGTTCCCTTTAAAACTAGTCCGCTCATATCCCCAGTAGTATTAACTCTTAGTATTAACATATAAACTTTTCTCTTTGAGTGTATCTGCTCTCTGTCTCACTCTCACACTCTCCACTCTATTCATCTCCCTATCACTTACTTTTTTAGTCTCTAGAACGAAAAATCTTACTCCCGGCACTTTTCAGCCGAATGTCTTGGGATCGAGAGCATATTTTTGGGGCTCATAACTTAATATTTTTGATTTTGTTTTGACGGATCACCCATGATGACTTGAATTATGGATGACCTGAGCGGCAAAGCAGACTTGTTGTATTCCCCTGTCATGCTAGCATAAAGCATTGTGCAGCACCTCATTCCGCATGCAGTTGCAGTGCATCCAATTAAGATGAATGGGGCGTGGCCGTGGGCATTTTTCATTAATATTAGTTTATTTTTATTATTTTTGCATACCGGCATATTTTCCGTTCATTTTTTTTTTATTTTTTTGTTTTTCATTTTTTTTTATTTATTATCCTTTTATGCATTGGCCTGCTTCTGTTAACAAAACGTTACTGCCCTTTTTTATTTTCATCGCTCTCGCTTGCACCTCAGGCAGCAGCAGTTGGTGCTGCTAATGACTTTGCGACTTTCTGTACGAACTGTTCGTGTGCGGCGGGTTTTAATTCTTCAACGTAGTAGTCGTTGTTGTTGCTGTTGACTCCCGTTTCTTATACAAAAACCGCTTCCTTTATACCGCTCGATAACTACACGATCGCCCGCAAAGGATCCTCATTTAAAACGTTTTCTAGATTTTAGCTGCGATAAGATTTTTCATATTTCATACTCATTAGTTTATAAATATTTTTTATAAAATATTTATATCGTGGTTGGTCGGTGTGTTTGGCATCTGGATCTGATCAATCCAATCGCTGGCAGCGTATTGCTTGCACTGCTGCGCTGCTGCTGATAAGCATCTTTGTTGTAATCAATCGTTGGATCCATCGATCGATCGAATCGCAACGCGCAGCTTGTTGGGAATAAATTCCGTATGCAGCGGGCATCGGTTAATCAATTTTGTTGTTATTAATTAAAATATGAGGTATTAGTTATTTTATTGGACTTTTCTGATGAGGGTTGAGGGGGCGCATTAAAACTAATTAAGTAGCCAATTTTGAAAACTCAATTCATTTTTTGGTAAATATTTTGAGGCATTTGCCGACAATCAAATTCCAAGAAAGAATTTGGAAAGAATTTTACAAATATGGTTGGAGATATGCCTCAATTCAAGTGAGGAATTCGAGTGGTTTTTTAATTATTCTTTCGTTTTTTCTTCCCTTTGGTGTCCGTCACTTACCCCAACATGGACTCAATTTGAATCACTTTGAATATATAATACATTTCATACTTAGCGTATCTTGTATCAATGTGTTGCACAATCTAGACTTGAATTTTTAATTTCCATTGAAATAAGCTACTTGACTCATTTTCACCTAAAAACGCTAAATGTCATCTTTAAGCCTTCTATTGCAGTCTACGCTCAAAAGTCTTACGAAATTGCTACTTATAGAAGTTGCCAAAAAAAATTATCTCAACCATAAAAAAACACATCTAGTGAATCAATTCCATTCAACCATCCTGTAGCGTGCCACCGCAGGATGTTTATTTATGGTGCATTTGACATTATTTCCAAAATATAAAATTGAAATTTATATGCATAACGATAAAAGCCAAAAACCAATGGCAGTAAAATTTCGGGCGCCATTGGCCATTGTTTGCTCAACTTAACATTTAACTACATTAGAAAATATGTAGAAAAAAAAAACAAAAAAAAACTTTATATAATCGTCATCTTGTCTTTCGCTCAGCTTTTATTGCTAAGTGATTTCAAATTTCAGCACAGCTATCAGTTGATGTACTCTTTTGTATAATGATGAAATTGAATGTGCATATTTAGGCCATATTTGCAACATCATCATAAAACACATTTTACACACTTCAACTTAATGCAGATTTTTATGAGAACGGCACATTACGAAAATACTTAAATGCAGGCATCTTTGCGTTATTAAGCTACTCAAAAGTCGTTACGAAATAATGGCTCTTTAACAAAACAACCCACGTAATACTTTGAATTCAGCAAAAAAATTAGAAATGTGTTTAAAATTTAAATGCCACTTTTTAAAGGTAAAGGTAAAGGTAAAGGTAAAGGTAAAGGTAAAGGTAAAGGTAAAGGTAAAGGTAAAGGTAAAGGTAAAGGTAAAGGTAAAGGTAAAGGTAAAGGTAAAGGTAAAGGTAAAGGTAAAGGTAAAGGTAAAGGTAAAGGTAAAGGTAAAGGTAAAGGTAAAGGTAAAGGTAAAGGTAAAGGTAAAGGTAAAGGTAAAGGTAAAGGTAAAGGTAAAGGTAAAGGTAAAGGTAAAGGTAAAGGTAAAGGTAAAGGTAAAGGTAAAGGTAAAGGTAAAGGTAAAGGTAAAGGTAAAGGTAAAGGTAAAGGTAAAGGTAAAGGTAAAGGTAAAGGTAAAGGTAAAGGTAAAGGTAAAGGTAAAGGTAAAGGTAAAGGTAAAGGTAAAGGTAAAGGTAAAGGTAAAGGTAAAGGTAAAGGCAAAGGTAAAGGTAAAGGTAAAGGTAAAGGTAAAGGTAAAGGTAAAGGTAGAGGTAAAGGTAATGGTAATGGTAAAGGTAGAGGTAAAGGTAAAGGTAAAGTTAAAGGTAAAGGTAATGGTAAAGGTAAAGGTAAAGGTAAAGGTAAAAGTTTAGGTAAAGGTAACATATGGCCAAAATAACCAAACTGCCGCCTTAAGAGAATAACCAAACCAAACTGCCGCCTTAAGAGAACAATCTTATCACCGTCTGTAATCTTAAAAGTTAGTGGGACGCTTAAAAATAATTTCTGTACTTTATATTTTCCCCATCGGAAAAAAATTATCGGTTAAGGTTCTTTTTGAAAAAAAAATAATATGAAATATGCTCCCTTTGGATTTTTTTTTTCAGAAATGTTACAGAAAATCGATGTTCCAAAATAGGGAGTTTATTATATTTACATATCAGTAGATAGCGGAAAATATGAAATTGCATATTTGTATTGAAAGACCGTTAAACAATTTCGATGACACAGATATGCGTCCCGTCAAATTCTATCTTGAAAAACATAACATAAAATTTGCATATTTTGCATATTGCATAAAAAATGCATATGCGCATTTTTAGTGCATATGCAAATAAAAAATTGCATATTTGCATATAATATGCATATGCAAAATGTATGCAAGTCCATTTAACCGCAACTGCATGTCTGTATGTGTTTGTGAACCAACAACAACTTCTATCATAGGAATGGGCGTATGCAGGTGGTGCAAGGAAAGTGCCCCCCTTTCCCCCGATGATCATAGGTAAATTAGAATAATTCGGCCTGTTTAGAAATCTGAAATCCTGTGTTTTTTTTTGCCAATCTTGCTTCTTTTTCAAGATATGGCGTTCTTTCTAATTTTTGAATGCTATTATTTTGACCGATCCCTCTACCTGTGCATCTCGATTTCGAGACTCCTTTTAGATAACCCAATGTCACTGTTATTTTTGGTCTGTCCTGCTTCGTTTTCGAGTTATGCTTTTTCTAATTATTTAAGTTTAAATTATATTATCGACTCTTTTTACTTGTGAGCCCCTCAGGAAACTGAAAACGACTGCTGAAAATTTTTCGATGCGGTTTGATGGTGCACTAGGTGTGCTCGCTATGATTTCCCGCTACTTTTACTTCAGTGTCGTTCTATGGTTTGATATTCTTTTTCATATTAAAACCTTCAAAATACAACGACACTAACGAAAAGCTTTTAAAATATGCAATTCTTGTTTTGTTGCCTTTGCTTCATACAAAACATTTTTGTTCGATGTCATGGCTACACTGAAAACACTAGTGTATACTATTCAAGTACTGTGAATAGAATGTTCTGTGCAACTCTTTATTACCAACACATATAAATAGTATGTATTATACCACATGTGTATAAATTCATTATATGTGTTTCAGGTTGTACAATCATTAAATTTGAATGAAGCAGTGTTAGTAAAAACCGCACAAGAGTTATTGCAAAATTCACTTTTAAATAGCAGTTTCATTTTTATCAAAACCCATTTCGGACAATTTTTTAAGTTATTACCAATTTGGAAGGAAAGGGTATGAGATTAAATAAATCTTACGAAATATTTGAAAAAGCCCAACGTATTATAAATGATGTTCCTAAAAAGTTGGGTGACGACCTTCGCCTTAAATTAAAGCTCGTTATGGAAAGAAACCCAGATTTAGATCTGTTTTAAAAACAAACGAAATTTTAAATTATACTGCGGTGGATTACCTGGAGTAATATAAAATTATTTTTTTTAAAAATCGACAAAATTTCGCCGACAACTTGGAAAGTTTTAATAATGTATGGTAATATATATGTTACCTTTAAGGCATGTTCCTACTTGACACGCTCGGTATTCGAGTGGAAATTTAAAATTGTGTTACAGGAAAACGGTAAGAGATAATTAAACATTTTTTGGGATGAATATATACACTAAAAACTTATTTACCAAAAAATTTTTTATTCTTTTTTACCATTTTTTTTTTTTTGTATGAAACTTTCAGTTGAATTGACGTGTCGATATCGGAAAGAGCTGATTACCATAATAACTTTAGTTTGGCAGCACCTAGAAAAAAAGAAAAGAATTCATAAATAATATGAGTGTGGTTATAGTGTAAACTAAAATTTCTAAGTTTGGTAAAAAAAAAAATTATGAAGATTGAAAAAAAAATCGTAAAAAACTCAAGTTTTTGTCTGGATTTTGTGCAAAAAAATAATAAAAATGTTTGTAATATTTTAGTTCACACGGAAACTACACTAAGGGAAAAAAATATTAAATTTATCCAAAAACTTTTTTAATTTATCCAAAAAGCGAGTCATTTTTGCACCAAAAACGCATTTGCATAAATCGACTACGTAAATATTTAAAATTCATTTAAAAACTTTTTTAATTAAATAAAATATTAAAATATTTAAACAGAAATAATAAAAATTATATTAAAATTATGCACGAATTTTTTAAATATCTTTTAAAAATTTACTATTTGAAAATAAAACTATCACATCTAAAGGAAATTTATATAAAAAATATTGAAATTAAAAAACAATATATTCAAATATTTCTCACAAGCTGCGTCCATTAATGCCATTAATTAGTAGCATGGTTACTTTATTTTCTTTTTTCGTTCCTTAATATTATATTATTTTTGACAGTCGGTGCAATATTATGACACCATATGTCAAAAATAGTATAAAACTAAAGAACGAAAAAGAAAATAAAGTAACCATGCTAATGGCAATAATTAAGCAAAATATGCAGGCAAATGACAATCGGTACGACACATTCGTGGGAAAATGTCGAGTTGTCACTTCACCCTACATATAATTGCATTGTTTCAGCACGCAATCGCTGATACGTACGGCCAAATATCCCTTTTATACAACTCTTGCAACAAAAACGAAATGAGAATTATAAGAACTAAGGTTGCAACTGCAAGAGAACAGAGTGCGATGCTGTTGCTGCTTGTCGGAATATGTGTGTACGTGTGCGATGCTGTTGCTGCTTGCTTGTATGGAATATGTGTGTACGTGTGTGGTATAAATAAAATTCAAATACGGGAAAAAAACGAGTTGTAAGGAAAATATTTGATTTATCCACGTAAATATTTAAATAAAATTGATACTCAGGCGTGGATAATGTTAATATCCATTATTTCCCTTAGTGTAAACATGTGGAAAGTATGCGGTTAAAATTTGGAGACAATCGGACAAGATAATTTTGAGTAACGATGGTAACCAGGTATAAAATATATCATACATAAAAAAAGTTAAAAATTAATAAAAAAATTTTTTTGTAAATAATTTTTTTGTGTATTTATTCACCCCAAAAAAAATTTTTTCTATATCTCTTACCGTTTTCCTGTAAAAATTTTTTAAATTTTCACTCGAATACCGAGTGCGCCAAGTAGGGACATGCCTTAATAAAACGTTAATAAAATAATTTTTTTCATTTTTAACATTCTCTTTTTCAAGAAACTTTTTAAATATATAAATTAGTTTGGAAATTTTATAATATCAGAAAATTTTAGTGACTCTATAAGCAAAAATATGCAGCATATTTCTTGCTTATGCTTTTGCATATTTTTTGCATAAAATTTGCATATCATAGATATGGAGTAAAAAATGCATTCAAGAAGTCAAAATTAGTACAAATCCAAAATTTGACTGCAATCAGACTTCAAATAAATTTTGCATATAATTCCGCTGTCTACATATCAGTGACTGTAAACAATTTAAAAATTGCGGCTGTGCAGAGTTTTTTCAGGATCCACGGCTAGACAAACAGCTCCTGTAATTTTTGAATTATTAAAAACCGATGATTTTTTTCTATTATATATAATATCTGCTATAGAATTTAATAGGATATTTTTGATATATTAATTTTCGTGTCCAAATGACACACTTACTTAAAAGAAAGTGAAAAATTAGCCTAAAAAATCATCAGATTATTGTTTATAAAAAATTAACTCTTCAATACACAATATATTTTTAAAGATATATTCAAAGTTTTAAGTGACTGTGACTAAGTGACTATGTTTCCGGCCAACTTAACAAAATGCAGTTTTGAGATAAACACGTTTGAAGTTTTGAGTAATATTACCATTGGCTTATTCTTATATTCAAACACCAGCACTTATAAATTTTTCCCGGCCACAATCTTTTAAGGCATCAATTTTGAGATCATAAGGGAACATTTAAGAAAAAAAAAATCGATATTTCGAAAATTCTAGATTAGCTTAACCCCTTAAGAAAATTCAAAACTTGTTCGAATCAATTAAAAATAAGCTAGCTTTTCACAAACAGTTTCATAGTAGGGGTGACCTGCTCCTCACAGTCCCAACCATTCGATTTTGCCAAGGTGAACCACAACTAGTGGGCGTCTACTTTTCAGCTTTTCTGTGCGCTTTAAACTCAACGAACTTTCATTTTTAAAATCTAGGCAATTTCTTGCGTTGACAATGAATGAATGAAGCGCAAATTGTTTCAACAACCTTTTAGGTTAAATGGTTAATAAATTCCGATGATCGATCGCTTATTTATTTATTTACGATGATATTTGACAATGAGAATTTGTTGCGAAACATTCATTACACGATGTTAATTTGATGATTCGCGTCTGATTGGAAGAAGTCGTGCGTGTGATTCAAGTACAAATTGTTTCCTGCTCGTGTGAGAAACGTAAAATTCCACATTGATGATTAATTTCATTTTGAGGCGAAAAAGACAAGCATTTTATATAATATATTTTTTTCTTCTTGCGACAAATTTATTTATTTATGAACACTGTGAAAGTGATAATTCTGAAAACCAGTTAACAGAGTCAGAAATCGAAATTTTATTGAGTCAGTAAAGTGAAGGAGTTCTTTAATTTTATCACCAACGAGATTATCGCTTTTGGCACCTAGTTCCGCAATGATAAAAATAAATGCTATGTAAGCTGCGATAGCATTTGAATTAGGGGAATTCATAATTTTTAAGAATTTCATAACAATTTTCAGAAATCTAAGGTGACCAATGATTTGATCTCAATTCAAATTATTCATGAGAAATTAATTATTTTTCTTAGCAGATAAATATATATTTAATTTTTAATAAAAGTTGTTGTCAACTACGTATGTATTGACGCAGTCATAACAATATGAACTAAGTCATAAAAATAAATTCTAACTAAATGACAAATCTTTGATGAACAATTCTTTATAACTTCGTTTTAAGTGAGGAAAGCTTAAATTATGCAAAATACATCTACAATGTTCATGTTATAACCCTTTTTAGCACATTTTAATCACAAAAAAATACGAGAAGTATCTGATGATAAAGACTAATTTCAAAGTTATTTAAAACGCAGATATGTTAAAGCTAAAAATATAATGAAGTAAGGTTTCAAATCTATTTCTGACTTCAACTTAAGCTTTAATTTTAATTTTAACTTTAACTCTAACAATAACTCTAACTCTAACTCTAACTCTAACTCTAACTCTAACTCTAACTCTAAGTCTAACTTTAACTCTATCTCTAACTCTAACTGTAACTCTAACTCTAACTCTAACTCTAACTCTAACTCTAACTCTAACTCTAACTCTAACTCTAACTCTAACTCTAACTCTAACTCTAACTCTAACTCTAACTCTAACTCTAACTCTAACTCTAACTCTAACTCTAACTCTAACTCTAACTCTAACTCTAACTCTAACTCTAACTCTAACTCTAACTCTAACTCTAACTCTAACTCTAACTCTAACTCTAACTCTAACTCTAACTCTAACTCTAACTCTAACTCTAACTCTAACTCTAACTCTAACTCTAACTCTAACTCTAACTCTAACTCTAACTCTAACTCTAACTCTAACTCTAACTCTAACTCTAACTCTAACTCTAACTCTAACTCTAACTCTAACTCTAACTCTAACTCTAACTCTAACTCTAACTCTAACTCTAACTCTAACTCTAACTCTAACTCTTACTCTAACTCTAACTCTAACTCTAACTCTAACTCTAACTCTAACTCTAACTCTAACTCTAACTCTAACTCTAACTCTAACTCTAACTCTAACTCTAACTCTAACTCTAACTCTAACTCTAACCTTAACCCAACTCTAACTCTGAGAGTACTCTTCATGAGAGTAGGAGCTCTTTTCATGTGAATTCATTTAATTGAAACTAATTGATTTTCATTCTTTATAATTCCATTGATAGACTAGCTTGAAATTCTTAATCATTAGAAGTCTGTCCTTTATAAAAATATCCTTAAAAATCAATGCAAAATTTGTTTCTTTCATGCTTTTTCTTTGCCTAAATATTTGTATTAACCATGACTTACACTTTTTCTCTTCTGTTTGTGAAGAAGTTATTTTTGCAAGTCATGGACAATTTTTTCGGCAGCACATCCTGTACTACGTTGTTATAATATTTGTATTTGCCGTTGTTGTTGTGCAAATATGTGCATTTGTTCTCATTTTGTACACATTTTGTTGCGAATTGTTATTTTCTTGTTTTTCATTCTTTAACATTTTTTGTTGCGTCATCTTGTATGAAATCATTTCTTTGCGCTTTATTTTCACTCATTCCCTACATAGCTTCCGGTAATGTATACAATACAGACAACAAACAAAAACAACAAAATTGTATCCTTTGTGGTTTTAAGGACGTCTTGAATTTACGGAAAAATTTTGGCTGCGGTTCTTACGTGACTGTTGCGACTGTGTGGTCAGAAATCCTTTCTTCTTCCATGAGACATTTGGGCTGAAAATTAATACAGCACGAGCGACAGCTGCGTATAATGACTGCAGGATAAATAACAAAAAAAAAAAAGCATAGACTTTATAGCCTTAAAATAAGCAGCCTGACAGTCAAGGAGTCAAGGTGAACATAATAGAAGGATTTTCTAGAATAGCCTTTGAATAAAAAAACAATCAGTTGCTATAAAGGTTGGAGTGATTTTTTTTTTGGGGTATTTTTTGTTAAAAATAACTTTTTTGTATTTTTGAGCTTGAATCGTCCAACATGACTTGACTTATTCGAAATCAATTAACAGTTAAGTGTGAATTGTCTTTGTTGTTATTTTTGTATATTTATTTTTGTTTTTATTGTGTCTGAGGAGCAGTGTGTGTGTGGGTCAAAATCGGATATTATTTAATTCGAAAGCGAATCTTTGAACTCGAGCGTTAAACAGGAAATGTCCAGGCGACCAACTTTGTAATGATTATTGCGAAATATTTGTTGATTTTATAATTATATGTATGCTATTGACATGATATTCAATGAATCGAATTAATTTTCCGCAAATTTCTGTTAAAAAAAAAAAAGTATAAAATGAAAGCTTAACTTTTTTGTACTAAAAAATTCCATTAAATCTTACAATTTTTTAAAAATTTTGATCCGTTCTTTTGTTCAAGTTAAACTCCTCAACTGTCCCAGCTAGTCGTTGTCGCTAAAATGGAGTCCAACTTCAAAGTCCCCTACAAATTCTACTTCAAATTCCACCCAAGCAAAAACTATTAAACTGCGAAACGCCTTATCCGGCCGGTTTCGATTTTAGCCCATTCCTTACCATACCATTTCAAAACATACTCGTACCTATACCAACCAACCAACCAACTCCCCAACACACAACATCAATCCATTTTGTTCGCATTCCACACTGATTCCTACGCACACAGAAAATTAGAAATGTGTGGCGCTGACGTGAGCCACCCATGAAGAAGCCAATCACTGGGGACAATCAACCAGCAGTCCAGATAGATACCATCTCACTGCAGAGGCGATCATGTTGACATGGCGCAACCTGCCACTTAATTCTGGGCTTATTTGAATTTGAATTTAAAAAGCATGTTCGGCGGCTTCTGCAAGCACACACGCACACACACACACACCAAACACTCGCATACACAGGAACACGCAATAGTAGTCACACGTTTCGCTGCGATCCGCTACGATCGTGATCGTGACAATCGCCTCCACAAGTGCAAAACGCCAACTAGCCGCCATCCACCGCTGGTGGCCGGCCATCATAAGTGAGTGTCACACAGTGTTGCCCAGATAGTGTTGGTATTAGTGGCCTTGTGACGCTTACAAACGTGACCAAGTTCGCTCGATCGCCTGCTTAAACAACTAACTACTACTGATCACTTGGGACAAATGCGACTGGGCAGCACTTAATGTGCTGCTGCCCCTTGTAAGGCCCTCAAATGTTATCACTATCGTTTAAATGTGGATCGTGGCGATCATTTGCCACTGCGGCTGACTGCTTTCCGTGTTGTTTTTATTGTTGTTGTTGTTTACTCGTAGTATACTGATCGTTTCTTTCTAGTCTTTCTCTTAATATATCAGCAACGTAATCAATTAAAATTGACAGTTGACAGCCGCTGCACATCTTAAGCTTCTACTTCTTTTATTAGCGATCTCTAAGACTTTCTTTTGTCATAGCATGCACATGGCGCGCTGTTAACGTGCTGATCGTGGCGCATGCGTCGCCATCCTAGCGTGAGTATCTATCTATCTATTGCAAGTTCGCTAATCGATCGATTGTTCGCTAATACATTATTTATGAATTGATCACTTTGTTGAGTTGATGATGATGTTGTTTGTCGTTGTTGTTGTTTTTGTTTGTTGTTGCTGTTGACTGCTAGTTGTAGCTTGCATGTTGGACATGACATTGCAACGAAAACACGTCATGATCGTGTCTGGTGCCAGCATTAATTTATGCTCATTTAGTGCGTGAGAGATCGTTTCATTACAATTTGTTAGAAATTAATTTCAATACGTATTTTTTTTTTCTCTCACTCTTTCATTCTATCATTCCTACGACGTGTTTTTAATTGTTCTTGGCAAATGATGATAGTTAAATAGCAGAAAATTGATTGAAGTGATGAAAGCTCGTTGAATATCTAATAACATTTATAATACTTAATTGAAATAAGATCTTTTGAAGAATTGGATATGGCGTTGATGAAGGTTAATTTACTCGACTATACTCTATACCATACTCTGTAGTATAGTGTAAAGTTGATCGAGAATGCCAAATTTTTTTTTTTGCGAACAAAAGACAAAAACTTCTCAGATAAATATGAAATGTTTTAATAACATCTCAAAAAAAAAAATCAGAGAGAAAGCTTAAGATCACTTAATTCTTGGGAAGCATATATATAGTAAATTTTTTTACTATTTTTAAGGTAAAAGAACAGAAAGGAACCATTTAAAAGAAAATTTTTATTACTCAATTCAAAATCTTCTTTTTCCCTACTAAAGTTTAATCTTCTTTAATCCTTCTTTGACTTTTGAGGTTAAGCCTAGAGCAAGGTGGTCAAAGAACGGTTTATCTAGACATCTACGTCAACATCTTGCTAGTGCTTTAAAACCATATAGAAAATGTACAATAATTACGTTTGGGTCAATACAACTCCCATCGTGGGAGTTGAAGAGAATACCAATTCTTTCGGGTAGTAAACCAAACACCAATATACTGTACTGGTTGTCTTGACTCTAGCTATTTGAACCCGAGATATTTTTTGTGCCTTAAACTAATTAAATCAAGTCTACCTTGATTCGAAATGGAGTTATAGATTAATAGAAAAGAAGGAGAAATCAAGTAAAAAACGCTTAGAACCTTCCAAGCGTGGCAGGAAGCCGTAGAAATATGTGAATTTTAACCTTGTCAATTTTAATTATAAGGCAATCCCATCCCCAAACTTCTTTACCAGCAACTACAAAATTTAAGTGTGGAGGCTGTGGCGGAGTGGGTAGAGTGCGTGGCCCACACGCCAGAGAACTCTGGTTCAATTCCATCTGACACAGAAAGTTTTTTCAATTGAATTATTTTTCTGTTCGTCCGTCACCAATGGCAAACCTCAAGAATGATAGAAACAAGATTACGCGTTCTGCAACTGAGAGAGAGAGAGCATGACGTCACAAGCGATATTGTCAGACTTTGGAATAATTTTACTTTGGGGCCAACGCCTAAATATTTTTTTTTCTTATTTTTATAACATGTATATGGACCTCTTAAACCTATTGGTGCAATAAAATTTTGTCGGTCTCGAATGT
The DNA here is from genome assembly GCA_943735915.1 of Pherbina coryleti. Classification (NCBI taxonomy): domain Eukaryota; kingdom Metazoa; phylum Arthropoda; class Insecta; order Diptera; family Sciomyzidae; genus Pherbina; species Pherbina coryleti. The sequence goes on along the minus strand of OX030950.1, from coordinate 163,064,772 downwards.
TTTGTGAGATAAAAATCTTGAAATTTTACAAAATGCATATTTACCGTATACGAAAATATTCATATTTTTATACAGAAGAGTAGATATTTTTACTTTACTTTTCCGAAAGAATTTAGTTTCAATTTCGTCAATTTGCCTAAGCGATCGCACATTTGCATACGTTTTTGTCAAGCAAAAGTACTGTGTGACGTCATGTGAGAATTGAGAAAGAGAACATTAGATAACGGTACTGCGGAACGCGTAATCTTGTTTCTATCATTCTTGGGCAAACCTCAGAGAGTAAATAATGCTATGTAAAGCTTCTTGAGAGCATGCACATTAGCCGGTCGGAGTCGGCATAAAACATAAAACGGTCCAGTTCTTGATCAATTGTGTTCAAACATTTAATAACACGCACACACAATTTGATCATAAGAATTTCGGTCAAAGTTCTTTCAAGGGCTCCTTCCTTCTTTTATCCATTTCGTTCCAATTTGACCCTCTTCTCACCCCAGTATGAGATGACAGTCTCTCTCATCAGAGCACGAATATTTTCAAATATATTTAAAATTATTTCGAAATATTTAAAATAATTGTAACATATGTCAAAATATGTCCAAATATTTTAAAATATTAACAAAATAAGAAAATTAAGATGTTAACAAAAAAAATATGCCCAAAACATTTCAAAACATTTACAAAAAAACAAAAAAAAATACTTCAGAACAGAGTGGTAAGTCAACAGTAAGTGGTTGAATAACATTTCCTTACATACCTTTAAGTTTGTTTGTTTCGGAACAAATGCTTAAAAGTCCTTGGCAGGAACGGGGCCAGTTGTAGGTGGTAGAATGCACGGAGACGATTCTCTTTCGTGGTTAGCTGTGATACATTACAATCATTGGGTAAAAACTCAGGGTCCAAACAAACCCTCGCGGGAGAAACGATAACCCCTAAGATTCTCTCCAAACACAAATTTTATAAGTACAAATCCTAATAACTCTAAACGAAATTACCATTATTATGAAAATTTCAGGCTATATTGCCTTCTATTGAGACAAAGAATTCTGCATTGGATTTGTAGGCCCTAAAGAAGTCTTTACATATGAATGGGGCTCACAACTGGAACCGCAAGATGCACACGAACAGTTACTTAGCTATCCCCGGATAGTAAGTCAACAATTACTGAAGCGATAAGTTCAGTGGAGAATCTTTTACCTCAGGCATGGGGCAACCACCACACCACAGAATCATGGTGAAGCAGGTCAGCGCTTCGGAAGTTTCAGGTAACTCGTCTGAGTTCCGGAGCCTTGTCAAAGTAACTATCGCAATTTAAAAGTAGCACTACAACGAGCAATTCTGAGAGATCATTTTACCTAAATGTCTGTTTGTTTGAAGCAAAGGGAAGAACTGTTCAAAAGACAGCATTAACAAAGGAAACGGAAGGATAAGTGAGCTAACGTAAAGATGGAACTTGCATTGAACATTGTTGAGAAAGGTACTGCTTTGAAATGTGTTACTTGCTGTCGGAAGCAAAGATCTGTCAAGGCACACGAGGAAAAAGCAAACAGGAAAGAAAACCAAGCATGGTTTTTTCTCAAATAAGCTGGGTGAAAGGTCGCTGATATTTATTTAAGAGCGACCGGTGGGATCAAACGGCAGCAGATAATCTTTTAGCAGCATAAATATCTTTTGGTAGATATCTTTACACTATTAAAAAAACTGGCTGTCTTTGGAGCACCGCAGCCATGTCGATAGCTTCTTCTGGGACTGGTAGGTGCTCGTTAAATCGGGAAAAATTCAAAGATATGATGTTTAGAAGTATAAGTGGTATACGTTCCGATCAAAAAATACCCGGAATTCTTCATCGATTCTTCAATTCTTTTAAATTGAGAACGGTTCAATTATTTCTCGATATTAATTTCATTTCCTTCAAAGTGATCTCTATTGCAAGCGATACTCATATTTCTAGGGCTCCTCCAATCTTGAACACGCTTTCCATAGACAGAGCAGATAATTGAGCACCAGATGGGATATTTACCAACCCAGAAAACAATATCTCAACTTAAGAGAAACTTTATGTCACTTTGTCTTGATGTAACATTTTCAAATTTTTCTCACGTTACTGGTGCTATTTTTCAGTACTGAAGAAATGGTTCTTACATTTTCAATAATTTTGCGAAACATTTGTGTAGTGGCTTTACGCAGCACCAGCGTTCCGAGGAGCATGCTTTGAGAACGGGGCTTAAGAGAATATTTTGAATGTTCTAATTATCAGCCCAAAGACCTTGTCATTACTTTGACTACCTACCTCAATTTCGTCAAACCCTCAGATCTGATTAACAGCAATAATAACAACAATAACAACAACTGCAACAACAACAACAGCAACAGCCAAATGGCTAACAAGTACAACACTCAATTACAAAATCCTAACTTCTTTCCCGACCACTGCCCAAACAATGTTGCCCAAATTGCAGGCAGCGGGCGCTCATTTAATTTTTTCCTTTTAGTTTTTTTTTTTCTCTAAATAAATGTTGCACCTTTTGAAAAGTTTGGAAAAACCAACGCGAGTATCCCATTGTTTACACTCACTGCGTCACTCTTGTTCAGTTTTTTCAGAAGATATGCTATTTCTTTGGAATGCGGAAGGTCAGTGCGTGGTTAACGATAGTGCGCACTTGTATTCACCATCGTAAAAAAGAAAATCACTGTATTTTAAGGCACCCGCACTTTGTTCACTACCACCAACAGGGTATTCAATCATTTGTATGTATTCATTTCAAGTACATATATATGTTAGTAATAAAAATAAAACATCATCAAATTTTATGACTTCAAGTGTTTTTCTGATGATGTGAGTGAGTTCAGTTTTTGACAAATGTTTTTGACACCTTGCGCGATTGTTGCAACTCTTTGTGGTTGGTTGATTTGTGAGGCAATAAAATTAATTGGTAATATCATTAGTAGTGCGATGCCAATAGAACCTCGCTATGGATAAGTGTAGGTGTTTCTACATTGAAATCGTTCTCTTTTATGTTATTCTTTACGATATATCTATCATTCAACATCAAAAACTAAGAAATGTTTAACAAAATTACTGCATTTGTTGTACTGTACCATCAAAAGAGGGAATTATGTGAACGTTTAAAAATTGCCACATGAAAATTGAGAAAAATTTTTTTTTGAGATTTTAAAACAAACCCTTTTACACACAACTGTATCTTTTATACATTGCTTTTTAGAAAAAAAAATATTACATTTCATCCTCGTAGTTCTAACAATTGCATTTTTTGAATCAAATCTTATGTGTACAATTTCAAGGTTTGAGATTTATTATGTGCAGATTTTACCATTTTGATGAGGTCACCTTGTACGTTAGAAAAATTTGAAAACGTTACATGAAAACAAAGCGACATACAGTTTCCCTAATGGAACAGCCCCTATTTTGACTGTTATATGTATATATTATGGAAAAAAAGACTGAACCAGTGTTGCATTGAAAACTACTACGCGGTAAATTAAAAAAATCACTGACTTCTCAATTTGCCCTTGTAGTGGGTTTTCTTATTTTTGACCAGTGGAAACTGCACAAATGAACAACATTACAAAATACACCTTTTCCAATTGTAATTCATGAGATCTCAATTGTAATTTATGTTTTTCAATTGTAATTCATGAGATCTCAATTGTAGTTCATATTTTTTAATTATAACTCATGAGATTTCAATTGTAATTCAAATATTATCAAATGTAATTAGAATATTTTTATTATTAGGAGCAGAATAATATCGCACTTGGTTTTTGCGTAGGTTTTTATTTTCGACCATGTTCTCGATGATATTCTACATAGGAGAATATAATCCTAGTCTCAGTAGTGATACAGCAGTTCCTCTAATTTTTTCATCTATGTAATTTGGAATGGCATGGCGCATCGTCAATAACAAGCCCCACATTGAATTTCATTTGATAATATTTAAAATACAACTGGGATTTTATGAATAACAATGGATTAATATGAATACATAATTGGGCTTTCGTGGGTTACAATTGACATCTCATGAATTACCATTGGAAAATGTGTAGTGAGAAATATATTATCTTCGGCTTGGCCAAATTTAAATACCCTCAAAGTCGTGTTTAATATATAATAACCGAAGTTATGAAGATTTTGCTATTTTGATTACTTCACTTTGTAGGGTCACTTTGTGAGGAAGTAGGGAGAGTTTTTATTCGAAAGCTTACATGCAAAATTTCAAGTTTTAGGATTATTTCTTGAGTTTTTAGGCGGGGAAACCTAAGTAACTCACGAAAAATAGGCGTATATTAAGGAAGATTTTTTTTTGGCTCAATGAAAAGGTCAATCAAAAATTCGTAAAGTACGTTGTATAACACATGTAAATATTTTTTATTTTTATTTCAATTTAATGAATGTGATTTTTTTAAAAAATGTACATACAAAATGGCGGCTGTACATTTGTTTGAAGGCGCCTATTTTTTAAAGGGGACCATGGCCGGACACATCGCGTCCTTAATTTTTGATCGGGTACAAAAAACAAAATTTGATCAGTTTTTATGCATCAACAGTTATCGACACACGTAGAATTTTTCGCGAAGTGGTGCATGATCGATGGTGGCGTCCGTGGCGTAGTTGGTTAAAGTGCGTGGCCGCTATGTCAAAGAACCTGGAGACCCAGGCTCGAACCCCAGCAGCGACAGAAAATTATTTGAATTAAAATAATTTTTCTGTACGGCCGCCACCTCTCTGCAGACAATGGCAAACCTCAGAGAGTAATCAAATGCCATGTAAAGCTTTTTGAGAATAAGAACATTGCGTTCATCGCCGTTCGGAGTCGGCGTTAAGCCTGTAGGTCCATTTCTCGGTCAATTGTGTACAAACTTAATAACACGCACAACACAATTGATCATAAGAAGCTAGGTCAAAGTCCTTTCAAGGGCTGAAATGGCCAGTTATTTATTTTTTTTTTTTTAGTGGTGCATGATCGAACAAAACAGCAACAATTTAAAAAAAAAGTCACAAAAATGTTGATAAAACAAAAAGTAAGCAATATAAAAAAACAAAATTGTATGTCGATAGATAAAAGTATTTTGAATATACTGTCAAAATTTCGAATCGATCGGTGAAGACTTGCTCGAGTTATGTGTCCGGCCGTCTCAAAAAAAAAGTGGTTTCAATATAAACGCGTTTAAATTTTCAAGTACGCTCGGGACATGCCTGGGAGGCGTCGCGCAGAATGTAAAATTTGGGCATTAAGGCACTTTCGCCGGACTCTATCTCTTAGTATATTATTTTTAAGACCCTAAAGCATCTTTTAAGCGAAAAATTTTTTGATTTTTTAAAAACTTTACTTTGGGGGATCAATTAAGAGATTTTACAATTTTTTTACTTTACTTTGAATGAGAGGTAGGCGTGGTTTTCTACCAAATTTGAAAAATTTCTTACTAAACTTTTTAACAGAACTAAAAGTTCGTTTTTGCTTTAAATTTTATAGTACATTTTTTTTTTGCTATAAAATTTTATTTGAAGTTTATAAATTGCTTTTTATAAAAATCTAACGACCCTGGAGGGCAGTGAACATAGGCTTTTTTAAAACAGCTCGTTTTGCCTGATGTGTGATAAGTTCAGCTTTCTTGTTGGATCAATATATCGTCTTGGTCAATAATATCATTTAATTGAGGCGAAAGAAAGCCAGTTATCATGTTTTAATATCGTATGTCATTCAAAATTTACACCAGTCCACCAATCCAGTTAAAAATTGCTCTAAAGCCCAATCAGCGAATGTACAACTAGATTGGTGGTGTTGGGGTTTTAGTCCTCTCGCTAATAATTTTTTAAACGGAAGCATGCCCAAGCCTCTACGTGAATTCACCAAATCAGGGTCGCAGAAATATTATCTCTTTACCGCGCTTTTTGGCATCGTAAAGCGACGGATCGAATAGTACCCCTTTGCTAGAATTTTGGGATTATTCGATGAATTCCTTGGTTGAACGATCATTACGCCCATTAATATTTCGTAACTCGCGATAAGTTTGGCGACTGAAAAGCTAATATGATTTCGATGAGATATTGAACGGTGAACCGCTCAATGGTAAAATGTTGACTATGTCAGATAAACCTCAAAAACTGATAGCGGTGCTATCCGAAACGTCAAAGCAATCAGCTGGAAAAGTTCAGATACACCCCTTTACTTAAGAACTACTGATACCGATTTCAATAATTCTCTCACTATTTCAAAGCATCATTCTTAACTTAGGCTATTGCAAACTTTATTTTTAGTTTTTAGGGTAGGTTACCCTTAAAATTTATTAAAATTTAAGATTTAATACCATCTAAAAAATTAATCAAAAATTATTCATGCGTACTTTATTAAGCAGTACAAAGCTTATAGGCATGATCGGAACAAATGAGCTAATGAAGTAACAACAATTAGGGTATTCACAAGGTGTGCTATCATGTCATATTATCATATTGTAATAAAATTTTAAACTAGTTTAAAAATTTAGTTGTTGCCTTCCATATAAAAATAGTACTAAAATATTACAAACCTAAAAGCTATGTTTATTGAGTGTCGTATTCAATAACGTCCAAAATATGCTTTTTGCACAAACCGGCTATTATTTTGTCTTTTTCGCTTTCTTTTGGCATTGTGATAACAAATATTTATTTTAATTTTGTTTTTCATCAGTTGATTGAGAGTTGAAATAGCACAATAAGTTATGATAGGTTGTTCACACTAGTTGTAAATTTTTATGTTTTCAAATTAAGACATTTGACTTTATGAGACCTTGTGAATACCCTAAATGTAAATTTTAAAATAGACAGAATCTATTTCCTTTTTGATGAAATTCCCTACAGTAAAATGTTTGAAATAAATAAATATGTAAATTAATATAAATATGTGCCGGTCACGAAGTACCCTTGCGAGGTAAGCGAGACTTCGTCTTTATACGAAAACACGATAGAGTAAATGAGACAAATGCTGCTGTTGTTTTCGACTAAAACTTCGTGCTGCCAAAGAGAAGCAGCGGTGCTGCCATCTATTATTAAGCAGCTGCTTTTTTTACCAGCTTTTATTAGCAGTATTGCTAAGCTCACATTACGAAGGTTGAAGTTTTGATAAAACACTTATCAAGATCCATTTTTGTGCCTCTTTTTTATGTGTGATGGTACCACGGCCACTACAAGATAATGGCTATGCTAATTTGATGAAAGTAATTAATCCATATTAGCTAACCAGCAATAGCAGAATATCTCATATTGTCTATAGTTGGAAAAGTATGCGTGCATTAGTTAATAGGTGTAAATACGAAATGTAAATACGAAATAAGTTGTTTTATGTGTTCTTTCGCTGTTATTTTCGGTGTGACAACGCTAAGTTTTACCTCGTGGATTTGAAAAAAAGTTGAAAAGGGCATTTTTCTAAAATTCATCGGCGTTGCATGAAACTGTTACTCAATGAGTATAGATGTTATGATAAAAGTTATGACACGCAAGTAAAGGTTAATTTTTTGATTTTATGATAAAAATAAATAAAAATTAAAGACGTCATTAGGACTCGGATAAAACCATAAATTTGATACATGAACTATAGCACCTTTCTACAGGTGCAACGGAAAAAAATATCATACTTCAGTAAAGGCAGATAAAAACTGCATTTCGTTATGAAGCCATGCAGAAAGCCACTACAAGATCGAAAATGCATCAATTATGCTACGTCGTTGCATTGAATTATTAGTCGGCGAGTATATGCGACACGGTAAAAGCTATAAGTATTTATTCTTGGCCTTTGGAGAAAATGAAAATAAGACATTATGACGTCTTCAGGTCGCGGAGGTAGCAGTTTTTAAAACAAAAATGCTAAGTAGAACTGCTACGAAAAGTTTTATTTAACGACAGAAACAAAAAACAAGAGGTAACCGCTAATACGGTAAAAATGCAGCAAGAATGAAGATAGGTTTTCGGCCTCTTAAGGAACTCCTTTAAGTAAACTAAATGCACCAAATGCAATAGCGAAAGCAAAATGAATATAAAAATAAAAATCAATTAAATTAAATAATAAGGACAAATATTGGTACAAGGATTTAGATACGAATTAGGACAAGGATTAGAAAAATGATGAGGGCAAGCCACACTTAGAACAAGAATACGGATAAAGATTGCACAAAGATTTAAAGAAGCGGGACAATAGTAAGGAAAGGGATTCGAACAAGGATAAGATCAGGTATTTGGACAAGGAATAAGTGTTTGGACAAGAAGTTGGGCTATTATGAAAACAAACATAAGAATAAGGGTAAGGATGAGGTCAAGGTTGGGAACAAGTGAAATGACAGGAGCTGTTAGTATATCAGGTCGGCTAGTATATATAATGAAATTGAATTGAATTTTCTTAAGGGAGGTTTAAGGCAAAAGCGGTTCAAATTAGTGAACAGTCGCCGCTGAATTCACATCAGAGTGTAGCTTAAGCCCTTTTCAAAAAGTTTGAAAACCAAGATTTTATAACTCAAGATTTTTTCAATATAATTTCTCAAGCAATTTCGATTTCAAATGTTCCATAACTTTCACTTTCCCATAACTTGAAGTTGTTAATTTCCTAGAGTGAACTTTGAAATATAAGATTAAGCAAGTTTCTTTTACCACCCAAAACCAAGCCTCTACAATACATCAATGACAGATCTTAACTTTGACCTGTTTTTTTTTTTTTTAAAAAAGCAAAAAACTCTTAAGCCGTTTGAATAAACATTTAATTAATAGTTTTCACAAAAGGCAGAGAACTTCCTACATAAAAAATATAAAACACCAGCCTACGTCACTTAAAAATCACAACAACTTAATTTAAGACCGTAACTTATGATGATGACACAAATAAATCATTTTTACAAATGACAAAAAGATATGCGCCGAAAAAAAAATTCCTGAAAAAAAACAAAAATAAAATAAAGCTAATTAATGCAAAGTAGTTTTGATTTATGAAATTTTTAATACGAAACAAAATATGTGCGTTCCCTAAGTTCGGGTGTATAAATTATGATTTTTTTATTGATAAACGACACTTGTTAACAATTAAATTAGTAAACATTAATAAAGTTTTTAACCAGAAATCGTGCACGAAAAGCTGTTAAAAGAGTTGAGGAAGACGATGAAGTGGACGCAGAAACGAAGATGTAGCTTTAGATTTAGCCGGACCAAAAGTGTCAAATAGCTGTCCGCCTCTAACAAAACAATGGCTAATACTTTGTTTTGTTTTTTTTTAATTTTTTTTTCACGGCTAGTTAAAAGCTCGCAACGTTATCTAAATGAAATATTATCTAACGCAAAAAAAAAACACAAAAACAAAACAAAATCAAAAAGACGAATAATAATAATAAATTGAAATACCGAAATAACAATAAATTGTGTTTTGTTTATTTTGATAAAAAATTTAAAAAAATTTTTATGAAAATAAAAAAAAAATTTGCCAAATTTACATAACAATGGTAAAGTCTGTTGGGCGCCAAAATACAGCTAAGTTTTGCCATCTTTGGTTGTTAATAAAAAAACATGTTCATGTTTTCAGATACTTATTTTTAAATTATTATCTAAATAGTAATTTATACAAAACACTTTTAGTGGAATGTCCAAAAATCTAAGTGGTTTTCTCAGTTGGGCCATTTTTTTTTTAATAACTGACTACATGCTTAATTAAGCGAACTTATCTTTTCATTAATGTCTAAAAAAAGAAATTCAACAATTTATCAGAAAACATATGCATTAGCATAAATTAACAATTGACTGATTCTTAGCAAGAAATTGACATTTGATGTGATAGACGGATCTATTTATAAGCTTGCTATAACCATGAAAGGTATGTCAGTGGAACAGGCTGATCATAACACCGTCAGTTAGGCAAATTTTAAGCTTACTTCCAGCGGAAATTGTATTCTTGAAATTGTTTTTTATCTATACGGCTGTAGGCTTTAGTAGGATTATGCTTGGGGTTTTAAAGCTCTGTATCGATGATTTTCCCAGAAGTCATCTGTATTGTTTGTAGCATAGATCTCTTCGTATTATTCTGAAGAGTTCCATTTTTTACGCATCATAAAAAAACACAAGATATACGAGATGTGTTCAAAATAGAAAGAATTTTAAATTATGCACCCATGCACTAAGCACCTCAATTCGTCACCGTGCTCAAGAACTTGAATTATCCACGTCCACACAGTAGAAGCAAATATTTGGCCTGCATGCGTTCAAAAGACCATTTACTCAAGAACTGCAGCCGGTGAACCACCAGCAGCGCCGTACGTTCTCTGATTGGGTCTTCGAAAACATAAATGGTGACAGTGATTTTTGTGAAAGAAATCGTGATTTCTGACTAGGCTCATTTTCACATTGGCGACTTCGTCAATAAGCATAATTGTCATATTTGATGATCTGAAAACCTGCGAGTGATTAAGCACTCACAATGAGTGACTATTTGGTGCGAATTGTGAGTCGGAGTCGTCATAGGGCCGTACTTTTCCAAAAATTACTATGGAAGAGCCGACCGAAAGAACAGACGACCTATGTTTTCATTAGGATGTTGCCACGTACCATACAAGTTGTGAAACAATCGACTCATTACGAAAAGTTTGAAATGAGGATAAAGTTCTACAAGTTATTCCGATGGGGCCATTTGAAAGATATTGTATTTTATACATAATACCCATGTGTCTTCTTTATAATTTTATGAAAATGTAAGAGACATTCAAACAATTGAGAGGTACCCTGATGCTCCTTTTAATAATTATATTTTTGTTCAAGCAACCAGTCGCAACATTAATCTTAATAATTCCAAGTAAACACGATGTGCCTTTTTTATTCAATTTTGAACGTTTTTGGGTAAAAATTACACTTTCGCCGAAGTAAGATTCCTCTCAAAAATTAACAGTATTTTTTTTTTCTTTATAAATAAACTTCAAAAAATATCAAAATTAACTTGAATCACACAGTCATTCAGCTTATGTACCATTCAGTTTGAGATTATTTATAGTTTTTGCTGCCCATTGAAGAATATAAAGGCTCGACGTGAGTGCCTTGGTAATACAAAGAACTATATAGCTTATAAAAGCTGTATTAAGCTTTTCAATAAAAGTAAGCAAACAGATGATAAGCAAGCCTCAACGAAATACAATTCCGAACTGAGAAGATCAAAGAGGGCTTCATGGAGAAACTTCCAAGAATTACTCGACTCACTCTACTTAAACCAAACGGAAACTAAACTGAAATTCCGGATGAAACTAATCACTTTAATTTGAGAAAACACTTCCCGGGTTGCTCGTTTGTTCAGAAGACTCCGGGATACCGGAGGATACTGAGACATATTACTGAGTAACATAGGGTCACAACAGTTTTCCAGGCAAACTTCTCTGGACTCAATCAAGACCAATCAGCCTTAGCTTGTTCTTCCAAAAGGCAATGGAGAAAATTCTGGAACTGACTATAAAATAAACTATCTTAACCCTTTGAGCCTTTAATTTAGCCCCTGCGGTGCCAAACTTTTCAAACATCGCTGAAAATCAGTTTTTGACCTATATATGGTGAAATTCCATTTATTGAAAGTGAACACTTGCTGTACAGGCTTTATTTCCAGTTGCCCCATGGCAATGTGGAGTCGATGTTCATGAAATTGATGTCCAATAGATAAATCTTTAGGACGTTAGTACCATGCTAATACCAATACAACGTCCATCCAACCATCTCTTTGGTGTCACTTCCTTGCTTTTCTAATAGATACTACAAACATTATTACAAATATTTAAAAACATTTTTTAAAAACTCCAGCGCATAACATAAATATCACATATCATTTTCTAACTAAAAATGCAAATAAGATCCCTTACATTCGTACTATTATATTTAATTAACATATCTTTTAGTTTTAGAAAATTTTCGGAAATATTTAAAGATATAATTTTTTAATTTGCTCTTTTTTGAAACGCGTGGTCGCATGTGCAAGTATAAAACCATGTTATAATACAAAAATTAATTTTCGAATCTTTTATTTTCTCCTATTATTTATTCACCACATTTCAATCTATTATTCAAAATTTATTGTTAAAAGTCCAAAACTATAAACAGAGCCACATAGTCAGAAGTTGCCCAAAGGCAACCTTGGGGCTAAAAGGGTTAATGAGTATCCCCCTTAATAAGTTTCAATTGGCCTGTCATTCTGGCAAACAAACAGCAGTATGTACCTTCTTTGATATCCAAGAGTATTTTGACAATATTTTCATACAATACAAAAAATAGGCGATTCAAATTAAATATTCCTCCATTCGTTGTACAATGGATTCTATCACTGCTTGAATCCAGAATCATAATATGTATTTGGGCTAAGAGCTCGCAATACCATTATCACGGCTAGAGGATGCCCTCAAGAAGGATCACTTTCACTTCTTTTGTAGATTTTGAATGTTTCATTTACTCTTCGGAATGTTCAACAGCTAGGTTTTTACAATAGAGGATATGCGAAGGAATACGTTCTGGTCTTTGATGAACCAACAATATCGGATAGAATGCACAATATTAATTCTAAAAAGGCAATCTTGATACCTTCTTAAAACAAACCAATTTAAACCAGTTAAAACCCACGCTAAACCGGAGAATAATCTACTTTTGAAATCAAATACTTAGGAGTTATTTTTGACAAGCAAATTCTTTGGAACACTCACTTGAATAATACGGTACGAAAAACTGCATGTCAACGTCATCAAAGCATAACATGGGGCCTTGGAGAAAATGGTATTTTAGATATAAAGTTAACAACCATTTTTAGACCTATAATTAGGTCAAGAGGTACTTGCATGGTGGCCAAAGATCTAACAATGAACAGTAGACCATATCCTCAACAAGCTGCAAGGAATGGCATTTATGAGAATTATTGGGTCGATAGTTCAGGTAGTTCATGTAGTGCAAGCCCAACTAAAGCTTTGAATCTTCTACTTGAACCACCTTAGATGATAACAATTGAAAGGGAGGCATGTCTCAGTGCACTCAGGATACAGTATTTAACTGATTACAAATCTGAGAATTTAATGGTCAGAAAAACATTCTTATTAAAAAAAAAACCCGTTTTGAAAATATCGCAAAGGATACTATTAAAAATTAACTTCTCCATTTGCTACAAAGTAGTTTTATCTAACAGCAAACATGGAGGTACGATAGGTTCATAACTGAACCTAAATAACAGGTATGCTGGTTGGTGTAAACTTGAAAATGGTGGGACAAGACCAGATATCACGAATCTAATTTTCAAAAAGTCCTTTCAATGGTCTATAATGGGCTATAATGTTGTTGTGTTTTGTGGTGCTACATAGGCCTTTGATCTCAATTGCTCCCAATGCTCCGCAGCTGGCTCCCAAGCTTGCTCCGTTCCCATGACTGCTTATGAGCTTGTATCAAAACTAGTTTTTAATAGCGTCAAATCAGTGAATGAACTTGGACAAAAAATTAAAGTACTACTTAAAGACTATAAAAAGGTAGATTGGATTTGGAAATATAGAAAATTTCTGTCCCACTAAAATTGTAGCAATGAACAATAGAAATTAAAATGGTATAGAGGAAAGCAAAAAATGTCTAACTCTTAGTAGGGCTGAATCTAGAAATTTACCAAATCTGATCTATAATTCTAACAGGCGACTACTATATACGTCTTTGTGTGCTAAGTTGTCTTTTCATAAAGATTGGCCATTCTGAATTGAGTGTCTGCAGACTCTGCATGCAAGATGATGCAACTTCAGAGTACATTCTATACGTTATGTCCTGCATTTTGCAAATTCAGTCTTCTACATTTTGATGAGACATTAGGGCCCGTATCAAAAATATCAAATGCCAAGTCAGAAAAATTGGTCATATTCTTTGTCTGGAAAACTAATGGAATGAACAATGGATCATGGAGCTTATGGACCTACAAATAAACACACTTACTAAACCAGCAATAGCCAAACTCGCAAAAATAAATAATAACCTCAAATAAAGAAAAAACAAAACAAACGTTGAAATACCAAAAAAGAAATAACAGCAAGTTCATTAAAATTTCTCTTAACTCTAAACGATATAAAATTTGAAATATCTACCAAAATGTAGATAAAGCAGACCAACGCAATACCACCAAAGAAGCTGACCCAGCAGCTTCAATGCGCAGCATGGCAGATGAACCAATCGAACTGCAGGCTGGATACAACACAAGTTATCAGTCACACGATCACGGTGAAAAAAACACTACCAAGAAGGAATGTGTTGCCAAAAATTAAATCGAAAATCTGCCAAAGCAGACGGCAATACGAAATGCAGATCAGCGTGAGCCCTGCACAAAACCCTCAGATCAGGAATAACAACGACGAAAGGAATCGGTCGACAATCGAACCAGTTCAATCAGCTGGCAAAATAATTAAGTGTGACAAAAACATTGCAAAGCAATTACAAACAATTGAGTGCACAAAGCACACAGACAAGATGAACGAATGGACGAATGGATGGATGAATTGATTGGATGGATGGACGGTCAGAAGGACTGGTAAAACTGGCAAGCTTGAGTCTATAAATTTGAAATTTATGAGCGTGCAAAATTGCACATTGATAAAAAGAGGAATATATAATAATTGTTCAGGTAACATACTCAGAGTGTAGGAGCAGGCTAAAAGATCGATCGGTCGATTGGCAGGATGGGAGAGATAATTGGTAGGCAATTTCTTAGTAATACATGTACTCTCCTTAAAACTCGTGAAGTGTGCTGCCTGACAGTTGGTTTTGGCGTTGTTGTTGTTATTGCTTTTAGTTGTATGCGGTTAAGTTCAAAGCCCCAGATTGTAGATGCCTTTAAAATTCTGCTCAAGATAACAATGGCTTTTTTTTTTGCTGTTGTCAGAGCAGAGCGAGAGCATATTTGTCACTTTGACAGCACTCGATTGATTTATCTTTTGGGCTATTAACTGCTTTTGCTCTCTTTTCTACTATTTTTCATTGATAAATTCTCTTTTATACGCTTTATAAGAACTTCTCCTTGATGTGTTTCCTTCTTTTAATTCTGGGTGGGTGTGACAACGATCTTTAGTGGAACGATCAATGATCTTTGCTGACTGCTTTGATCCAATTTCAAATATTTGACGCACTACCACTTCCGTTGAACAGGGATAACATGACAGCCAATTTAATTTTCATTGATCTGTCAGTCAGTTGTTGATGAAGATTTATGCATATCTATTCTGCAACTGACATTGAACGATCTTGTTGACAACTTGATAAATGTCTGATTTAGAGTTTATGACTTTGATTTGAGCATTATTTGTTGATTGATATTTTATGACTGTGTGATCGAAGAGCAAAGAATGCGATACAAGGTTCTTTGGTGTATTTCCGCTTTGAGAAATATTTGCATAACTAAAGCTTGATGACAAGATCATTTGGCAATTTTTACATAAAACTGAGTGTGAAAGCAAAATTGTGGAAAAGTGATCTAATAACTCGAGTTATATCTGATCTAATAGCAACCGATCTTGTACTAAGATCAGCTGCTTGAACATTAATTGTTTTATATTCACATGCTCTTAAATCTTTCCATTAACTATAGAATAGCTATAAAGGTTTACAGTACCATGCTATAAATTTGTAATAGAATAAAATTTATAATTTAACGATCATGAATAAAATGCTCATTTCTAGCTCGAGAGCTAAGCTAATTACAATGACATAAAGTTGCCGCAGCTGCTGTTGGAGTAGCTTCCAAACTAAATCAAAGAAGGAACATGTTGTCATGTTAAGACAACAAAGCGCATGATCAGACAACAGGCTTACAACAAAAGATCGATATATTGAAGTCTTTACAACAAAAATGCATTAAAACATTAAGACTGAAAAGGAAAATTTACATTTTTGGCTTAGAGAGCGTATCTTGGGCATTCCGCATTTGCGACGATCATGCAGTGATGGGCAGACAGACAGCTTTGGATAGCTTTTAGTTAAGCCCCACATAAAAATTCTTAAATCTCAGTACCTACCTGCTCCCAAGAACTTTAAACAGCCACTCTCGAGTCACTCGTACTCTACTACTTTGACTTGGTGATCGTTAAATTGGTCACAATGACGATCGCAGCGGTTCATTTATGTAAATTTTAAACCATCAACTAAAATATATTTTCAAACTTGTTGTATTTCTAATTTATGAGCATAAAATCTCGACACATTTTATGTGGCTTGTGGTTGTGACTGCAATTCATAAGCTAATTAGCTGACATGTTTTGACATTTAAGCGCTGAAGAAACGGCATGTCATCGATTTATGAAGCCGGACATTAACTGTAGTTCCTTTATAAAAAAAAAGAAGAAGAAAAGCTCATTGTTATGGATCTTTCCCAAAGTGTCCATTTGAACAATTACTAGCCCCAGTATCTAGTAAATGAAGTCATCCTCATCTGCATTTGGTCATGCATACGATCACCTACGTTCGCAGCCAACAATCACTGTGATCAGCATTTCTTTCAAGCTCATCCAGTTCTCTGCCTCTCTCTCCCTCTCCCCCTCTCTCTCTCTCTGTCGCACTCATCCTCTATATCCCCAGTAATCGCTTTTATACACCCGTCATCAGCGCACAAACGATCGCTTAGTTATGTTAATCAGTCCGAACTCTAGACTGCTTATTAATATTATTTAAATTATTTATATTTACGACACTGGGTCAATTTATTTATTAACACATTTAAAATTGTTTTTTTTTCTCCCTCTCTCTCTCTCTTTTCTTTTAATTTAACTTAATTTAGACACACCTTTTTTCAATTTTTGCTGGCTAGGCTGCATTTTTGCTCGTTGGCTATACATTAATTATCATCTTAATCGTTGATCGGCATCTATTGTGTGTATCCGAGCTTTTAATTGTATTTTTTTTTTTTTTTGTTTTTTTTTAATAGCTCATTCGAGGCGTGAAATTTTTAATGGAATTAAGAGCCATTTTAAATGAATTAATTATTTTATTTTACGATTCGCGTGCAAAGCTCTTCGTTTAGCTTCGAATAGCGAATAATTAATAAATCATTAAATTTTAATTTTGCAAAATTGTTGCAATGTTTTCACTTTTCCTCTGTAAGGATCAAATTTTTATTCGATCATTAAAATTGTTGCTAATTAGTTGAGGCAGTTAAAAAATTTTTATATTTAGATATAAAAATATCTAATGAAATTCATTTATCTTCACCTAATAAAAAGTATCTCTTAGCTTGCAGAGACTTTGAGCGCAGGTATAATAAATATTCATATTTAAATCAATAGATTGAATTAAATTTTATTTGAAAAATAATTTTAAAACGTGCTGACTATGTGAGTACTAAACAGGGAAAGGACTTTGAAAATCAATTTCTTTTGTTTTTGATATTATAAGATTTTTGTATCCAAATGAGGGAGTTAAGCAGTTGTTTTGATAACTCCAAACAATTATGTTTACTAATATCACCTTTGGTCGAGATTCGACCATTTAAAAATTAATTTTTTTTTTTTGTATTTTTATTGAAAAAATTTTTTTTCTTTCTGCACTCATATGCAAACCTAACCGAACTCTGACAGCACCAAACGCACCACCAGCAGGAAATCACACTTAATTCTGATTTTCCATGTTTTGTGATTTTTACTTTTAAAGCTATTCAATATCAAAAATGTGGCTAATATATGCGGAGCCACACCCCTTTGACCAATGCTCGTCACAATACCCTACTTCCCTTATTCTACTTTCTAGTAAAAATGTTTTTAAAGCTATTTGATATAACAACTTTGAGTTATTTGAGTGTTTCCACGCCCCTTTGTCAAGGAAGGAAGTTCTTACCAAGTTTGATTGATTTGTGACTTATAAGTTCAAAAGTTATACCGAAAATTTGGGCTGATGAAAAGTGCCTCGCCTCTATTTCAACGCCCATTAAATGTAACCAGTGGAATGGAACGTCTGATTTGAGAGATATTCGGTGCACTCCTTTTCCCTACTCTTATTGATTTAAAAAAATTATAAAAATTGGTTGAGAAACACGGGAGAAAATGTTTCTTAACTGTTCTGCGTACACCTATTTATATATAGATATATAATAATAATATGTATAATATATAAAGTAGATAAGGAAATGGCTTAAAACATATATTTGTGTATATAACTTTGGAGTGGTTTGAAATATTTGAAAAACTTTTTCACAGAAATTATTTTTTTAGCTGTAGAACTTTATAAAAAATACAAAAACAACATTTTGAAAAATGTAATTTTCATCAAAAAAATGATAGGGGGTAGCTCATGATTTTCGATGATAGAAACACTTAATTAAATGATGTGTCAAAATGAAGCAATTTTTGCAAATAAATCATATGGTATATGAAAGAGTGTGAGAGAAGAAAATAGAAAAACAAAAATAAAATTACAAAAAAAGAATGTCGTCTGGTCTAATTTTTAAGCAAAAATTTAATATTTTAGAGTTTTATTGAAAACAACATATGAAATTGAATTAGTGAGATAACGGTAAATCTTTTCTTATTTCTCAAAAGTTATTTACTTAAACTTTCAGACAAAGCAAATTTAGGGAAAATCGATTGAAAAATGGCTGAAATATTTGCATGCAAAATCAAAATTTGAAATATCAATTGTTTTTTTCTCATTCTGAGGCAATGCCATTGCTTTAAGAAATGCATTGCATGGAAAAAATCTACAAGTTTCGAAATATCGCAATACTTTTGATGTCATAATAACGGGAAATTTTTTTAATATACTATTCGTGGAAAATATAAGCAAAAAAGTTTTCGTATACCGTTATTTTTCTCAACCAACGAATTTTCATTCAAAAAACGTTGTACTGAAAACATCTATAGTTTTCGAGATATCACAATAATTTTGATGTCAAAATAACGGAAATTTTTCAAAATTTACTGTTTGTAAGCAATTTTACCATCACAATATATATTGACACTTGTTACATGAAAAAGTGCTTATTGTAGGGTAGCCGTAAACGATGGTGGAAAATATTAAATTTTTTTTGCACATCTTATGAATGTCTAAATTTCTTTCTTATATCATGTTTTTCCTTCTCTTATAGTTTAGCTTTTATTTAATAAATGCTCTTTTTCCGCTCATATTTGAGGTCAAAGGTCACCAATCTTATATTCAATCATATTATGTAGCCAGACCTTTCATTTGATACCACTGTCTTCATTCTACCTCTTCCCAGTTCTGAGATCCCTAACTAAAATTGATATAAACTTTCAACGTTAATATTTTGGGTCAAAGGTCATCAATTTAAAATCTAACATAAATCGGCACATCTATGGTGCGGTACCTTTCGAATGATATACGTTTCATTGTCCTTATTCTAAAATAAATATTGAAAAAGTGTACGACAACATTTGATGTTTGCGTATTAATATATAAGATAAGATTCACAGTCAACCAATTTTGGATGAATTTCACGAAATTCATCCTAGAGCTAACGTCGGCTACGATCAAATTCGTTTTATTTACTTTTTTACAGCGCTGCAGAGTGTCGCGAATTCAAACAACGGGTCCAAAAATAGAAAGCGTTGCCGTAAGGTTGAAATTTGGTCTGGATAATTATATTGGGTAAATGATGAAAAATTTTAATTTTGATTAAAATCGGATAAAGAATGAAAGGATACTTGCATAAAGGATACCCATATGCAAGTAATCAAATATTATACCCAGGGTACCAAGAGGTTATCTTCACTTCTCTTAAGCAATTTCTATAGTACTAAGTACTCTCATATGTTTTGGTACACGACTGAACGTGCTCACTGTGAGTGAACTATTGAACGCACTCGCTTTAATGTCATTTTAACGCCTATTTGACATTTAGCATTTATGTTTCATTTTCGCGAAAAAAGTTTTTGGCGGCAGTTGTTTATAATCTTGGAATAGGGCTCGCTCGAAAATTGTGTTGTTAAAGTTGGTATAAAAAGACTAGCTGATACCCGACGCGTTGCTGTCGTAGCTGTCGTAGAAATGATTTCTATCTCTATCTGAATCTCAAACTCAGTCTCAATCTCAATCTTAATCTTAATCTTAATCTTAATCTTAATCTTAATCTTAATCTTAATCTTAATCTCAATCTCAATCTCAATCTCAATCTCAATCTCAATCTCAATCTCAACCTCAACCTCAATCTCTATTTCTATTTCTATTTCTATCTCTATCTCTATCTGTATCTCTATCTCTATCTCTATCTCTATCTCTATCTCTATCTCTATCTCTATCTCTATCTCTATCTCTATCTCTATCTCTATCTCTATCTCTATCTCTATCTCTATCTCTATCTCTATCTCTATCTCTATCTCTATCTCTATCTCTATCTCTATCTCTATCTCTATCTCTATCTCTATCTCTATCTCTATCTCTATCTCTATCTCTATCTCTATCTCTATCTCTATCTCTATCTCTATCTCTATCTCTATCTCTATCTCTATCTCTATCTCTATCTCTATCTCTATCTCTATCTCTATCTCTATCTCTATCTCTATCTCTATCTCTATCTCTATCTCTATCTCTATCTCAATCTCTATCTCTATCTCTATCTCTATCTCTATCTCTATCTATATCTCAATCTCTATCTCTATCTCTATCTCTATCTCTATATCTATCTCTATATCTATCTCTATCTCTATCTCTATCTCCGTCTCTATATCTATCTCTATCTCTATATCTATATCTATATCTATCTCTATCTCTATCTATATCTCTATCTCTATCTCTATCTCTATCTCTATCTCTATCTCTATCTCTATCTCTATCTCTATCTCTATCTCTATCTCTATCTCTATCTCTATCTCTATCTCTATCTCTATCTCTATCTCTATCTCTATCTCTATCTCTATCTCTATCTCTATCTCTATCTCTATCTCTATCTCTATCTCTATCTCTATCTCTATCTCTATCTCTATCTCTATCTCTATCTCTATCTCTATCTCTATCTCTATCTCTATCTCTATCTCTATCTCTATCTCTATCTCTATCTCTATCTCTATCTCTATCTCTATCTCTATCTCTATCTCTATCTCTATCTCTATCTCTATCTCTATCTCTATCTCTATCTCTATCTCTATCTCTATCTCTATCTCTATCTCTATCTCTATCTCTATCTCTATCTCTATCTCTATCTCTATCTCTATCTCTATCTCTATCTCTATCTCTATCTCTATCTCTATCTCTATCTCTATCTCTATCTCTATATCTATCTCTATCTCTATCTCTATCTCTATCTCTATCTCTATCTCTATCTCTATCTCTATCTCTATCTCTATATCTATCTCTATATCTATCTATCTCTATCTCTATCTCTATCTCTATCTCTATCTCTATCTCTATCTCTATCTCTATCTCTATCTCTATCTCTATCTCTATCTCTATCTCTATCTCTATCTCTATCTCTATCTCTATCTCTATCTCTATCTCTATCTCTATCTCTATCTCTATCTCTATCTCTATCTCTATCTCTATCTCTATCTCTATCTCTATCTCTATCTCTATCTCTATCTCTATCTCTATCTCTATCTCTATCTCTATCTCTATCTCTATCTCTATCTCTATCTCTATCTCTATCTCTATCTCTATCTCTATCTCTATCTCTATCTCTATCTCTATCTCTATCTCTATCTCTATCTCTATCTCTATCTCTATCTCTATCTCTATCTCTATCTCTATCTCTATCTCTATCTCTATCTCTATCTCTATCTCTATCTCTATCTCTATCTCTATCTCTATCTCTATCTCTATCTCAATCTCTATCTCTATCTCTATCTATATCTCTATCTCTATCTCTATATCTATCTCTATATCAATCTCTATCTCTATCTCCGTCTCTATATCTATCTCTATCTCTATCTCTATCTCTATCTCTATCTCTATATCTATCTCTATCTCTATCTCTATCTATATCTCTATCTCTATCTCTATCTCTATCTCTATCTCTATCTCTATCTCTATCTCTATCTCTATCTCTATCTCTATCTCTATCTCTATCTCTATCTCTATCTCTATCTCTATCTCTATCTCTATCTCTATCTCTATCTCTATCTCTATATCTATCTCTATCTCTATATCTATCTCTATATCTATCTATCTCTATCTCTATCTCTATCTCTATCTCTATCTCTATCTCTATCTCTATCTATCTCTATCTCTATCTCTATCTCTATCTCTATCTCTATGTCTATCTCTATCTCTATCTGTATCTCTATCTCTATCTCTATCTCACCCAATAGTAATTCCATACTGAACTTCGTTGTTAAACGACATTTAGTTCCAAAGCTATCTGATATCAAAAATTTTAAGTGTATGGGCGTAGCCACACCCCCTTTTCCGAAGCCCATCCCAGTTTTATAGTAGAAATATATCACCAACTGGAAACTCCATACTGAATTTCATTATTATACGGCATTTAGTTCCAAAGCTATTCGATATCATAAATTTGAATTGTATGGGCGGTGCCACACCCCTTTGGCCTATACTTGCTCAATTTTGCTAGTCGAAGGACGCGACTAAATAGTACGTTCCTACCAAGTTTCATTGATGTGTGACTTATAGCTAGAAAGTTATACCGAAAATTTGGTCTGCTGTAAAAGTGCCACGCCCCACATTCAACGCCCATAAAAGTTTACCTGTAAAACGGCTCTTGTAAATTGAGGTAGAACACCGAATTCCGATGCTATGCGACCTATAACTTCAGAGCTATTCGCTACCGTAGATTTGGGTTGTATGGGAGGTGCCACGCCCCCTCGTCCAATATTCCGTGAATTTTTTCAAAAACCTCTTTGCTATAAACCTCACGGAGCCCGAGACCTTTCCAACGAATGCAAAACCGTGGAAATCGGTTCGTGCGTTCTGGAGTTATAGCGTCAGGAAGGAAAACCCGACTTATTTTTATATAGTATGTAGATGTAGATGTAGATGTAGATGTAGATGTAGATTCAATTAAATTTCGTTCATTTGTCGTATGACCATTTTTTCCCTTTGTTATTGGTTGCGTGCTATTTTGATTGCTATTTCCAACAAAAATAGCGCGTATGTACACAATTTGAACTGCATAAAATTCATACATTTACTTTTCATATCAATTAAAATCAAATTTGCAAAAAAAAAATTTCCAATAGGTCCAAAACCCTTCACTCAAACACATATAACTCGACCAAATCAAAACATTTTCAAACAATTTTTTTTTAAAACCATCTAGAGAACGTACCCTACAAAATGGTATCGGCAGATTTTTTTTTTTACCCAGCCGAACTCTCAAACACTCGTCACAAACAGATTTGACAACATTTTTTTATATATATAGATATGGCATAGAAAGAGTTGATATTTTTCGGACCTTGCAACCACTCAAAGTCATTCGTAATTTTGTGTATCGTTGTGTGAAGTTGTTTGAGGATACTGGTGGAATAATCGTCCGCGTGTTGTAAGAACACCACGAACCATCAAGGCAGTAAAGTCTCGAATCAAGCAAAGACCAATGCGCAAGCAAAAAATCTTGTCTTGGGAGATGAATATCTCAGCACAATCGATCTCTCGCATTCTTAAATATGACAGAGCATAAAAAAGACACACACACCTTCTCACGATTGCGTTAAAGGATTAACATAAGCGAAAATCGAAAGCGCTACTTCTCAAGCACGCGGAAAATGCCCACAAATGAATTCTGTTTACTCACGAAAAAATGTTCACCGTAAAGAAATCGTTCAATAAACAGAATGATAGAGTGTATGTTCTGTCATCACGACATGCAGTAAAACTCGTTCCGAAAGCTCAGAGAGATCAGTATCCAGCTTTTGTGATGGTTTGGTGTGGAGTCGCCTGTGATGGGGTCACGAAGCACGATTTTTGTGAAAAAGGAATCAAAACTTCGGCGAAAATGTTTGAATCCGATGTTTTGGACTTGGTAGAGAAACCTCTTAACACGAAATTATTCCAAAACAAGCCGTGGACCTTTCAAGAAGATTCTGCTCCGATCCATAATGGTCTGGTTAGCCTCGCATGGCACAGCAGCGCATGGTACATAGATAAGCAGCTAGCACATAGCAAAACAAAACTGTTTCGGCAAAACGTCAAACGTATAAAAGATACACAGAAATCAAAATGAAACAGATCTTCTGTGTTTATCTATGTATCAGAGATGAATTTCTGTTTTTATCTGAGGATTGCCATGCGTTGCGATGTTGTGCATAATCAGATACACGCAAATCGTATTGAACAGATCGCCAAGTGACACTTGTTAAGCCATGCGCTGCTGTGCCATGCGAGGCTAACTAGACCATAAGGCTAAAATGACTCAAGAGTGGCTCAAACACAGTTGTGTTCAAACACATACTACTACAATTTTCGACTTTTGTGCTTGTGTTTGTAGCTCTCTCACTCTCTGCACTGACAAAAATTTTTCGCAGGTACCTACTAAGCAAAAATTGTGTTAAAATTATCATTATAGTTATCATTCTCATTATTATTATCATTATCACTATCATTATCACAATCACAATTTTCATTTTTATTATTATAATTCTGCATATTAAATTGCGTTATTAATTTAATATGCCTCAAACATTTTGTGAAGTGCAAAACGCACAACCAAGCGACATGAACTTTCCAGCTTGAAGTTTCAGCGCCAACTAATTGAGACTACTTTGTGCATTCGATCGTGTGCGTGTTTCGATTCTCGAATAAAGCTGTCGAGTCTCACCACGCGTGGTACTACGTGAACATCACAGCTCAAACACTATAGGCCAAAGCACATATGAGGCATGCATGCTTCAAGCATCTGACATTTGTGATTGAATATACATATTCTTATGAAGTAGCCCACATTAAAAGCATGCACGCATGCATGATGCTTGAAGCATGCCTTAAGTTGGCGAACTTTAAACTTTTTGCAGGCATCAAAGCATTGACAGAAGACATGTGTGAAATAAAAGCAATATCAACACAACCAATAAGCATAAAATATCCTCAAATTCCATTTTTAGTTCTTTTTGATTAAATTTAATGTATTTTCACTACTTTTTCTTTAAAATTTCTATTTAGTTTAACATATTTGAAATTTACCACATAAGCGATGCATGCTTTCAATGTGCTCTAACCAAGCATGCTTCACAGGCATGATGCATGCTTGAGGCATGCATGCTTTCTATGTGTTTTGGCCTTATGTACCGGACTTCATATCCATCAGTGGCCAGCGGGTAGCCTAGACCTGAACCCATTGGATTACAAATTGTGGTCCATGTTAGAGAGGATGGCTTGCTCTACTCTACACCTAAATATCGAGTCTCTAGAGCGCGGTCTTGTTCGAGCAGGGGACAAATTTCCAATACATGTCGATGACTGGCCAGATTTTTTGAAAAAATCTTTTGTTGTTTTCAGTTTAGTTTAAATTGAATGAGTTTATTTTGAAAGTTCACTAAAAATTCATGTATTTACTTTTTTCACAAGCACTTTTGTGCTTTTAAAAGCTGCTTCGCTTTTTCACAAGCACAAAAAACTAAAATTGAGCCAAATTTATTTATAATGATGATTTATTTCAAAATTGAGTAAAATAAATAACTTCTTTGGAACAAGAATAAAATACTTTCTTAATATAAAATATTTAATTTTATTACTTAGCTATCGCAGCCTTTATCTTAATTTAAGCTATCGCAGATAATTATTTTAGTTTTCAGCAAAGTGCTTACTTGAAGAGAGCAAATTTTTCTGACTTCAACTTATATTGGCATGCTTATAATTCACATGTTTACATGAAAACATGTTTAAGATGGTGCAGATTGACAAAGTTTGGCATGGCTCGAAGGCGCAGTGTCTTATATTTTACTTCACTTAGGAACATGTAAGCGTCTCCAAGATATATTAAGTATCTATATTCGAGCATTGTGTGCAGTTATCCTACATCTTTGCTGAAGGATTTTCATTATAATAAGAAAATTAAGTTTCTTATAACAAGCAAAACATTCTAGTCTTAAGAAAGTTGTTTACTTGAATCAAGAAAATTATTCTAGTTTTAAATAAATTCTTTACTTGAATCAAGCAAATTGTTCTCAATTCAAGGAAAATCAGTTACTCAAATCATGCAAATTATTCTAGTTTTCAGCAAATTTTTACTTGAATCAAGCAAGTTTTTCTCACTTCAAGCAAATATTGGTCTTGAATATAGAAAAATATATTAATATATAAAATATTGAATTAAGCATTTTTTCTTAACATTATTTGTTGTAAAATTGGTCATTTCTAGCAAAATAATGCTTGTATTGAGAAATTTATGCTTGAATGTAAACTGACAGCCTACTTGCTTTATTCAAGCATAGCATGCTTGCTATTTTTTCTCTCCGTATTTAAAGTTTTGTGTGGCGTCCGTGGCGTAGTTGGTTAAAGTGCGTGGCCGCTATGTCAAGGAACTTTGGAGACCCAGGTTCGAACCACAGCAGCGACCGAAAATTATTTGAATTCAAATAATTGTTCTGTACGGCCGCCACCTCTCTGCAGACAATGGCAAACCTCAGAGAGTAATCAAAATGCCATGTAAAGCTTCTTGAGAACGAGAACATTCCGTTCATCGCCGTTCGGAGTCGGCGTTAAGCATGTAGGTCCGGTTCTCGGTCAATTGTGTACAAACTTAATAACACGCACAACACAATTGATCATAATACGCTAGGTCAAAGTCCCTTCAAGGGCTGAAATGGTCAGTTCCTTATTTTTTTTTTTTTTTTATTTAAAGTTTTGCATATAAGTTATGCTAAAGTTGTAACCATATTAGAAAATTCTCTGTACTGAACTGTTTAAACTGAAATTTTCTTAAATTTTTAAGGCTAAATTTGAACAGCATAACTTTCACCAATGGAAAAATATCACAAAATTCTCTTGTTTTGAATTCACATAATTAAGACTCTTTGATACTTACTTTTTCAAACTTCCATGAGCTATTTTTGACCGTCTCCTTACAATGTGAGCCGTATATTAGTCTTTATCGCCGTGTAAAGAATTTTAAGTTCATTGATGCATTCTTGTCTTGAGTTATGAAAAATAATCACACGAAAATGTTCACGATTTGATTCAATTTTTTTTTGCTCGAAATTAATTTTTCAAATTAATTTAAACAACACAAATTGAGCTAAGATTGCAAAACGCTCTGAAGTAGGGTATGTTCAACAATTTCAAGTTTCTTATGAAAACGTCAGATGGTTAGTGTTACCACTTTCTGTAATCAAGACCAAAAATTTAAATAGCAACTCTCGAAATATAAATAGCTAGCAATTAGAAACATACTCTCATATTGCTCTATCTTAATTGTTCCTTAATGAGTTAATTGAATATCATAACATGCGATACATTCGCCAATGTTGACCAAGAATTTTTATAACATTGTTTACCAGTCGGCGACCCATTGATTATGGGGAGTTACCATGCTGAAAACACAGAGATCGTAAAAATAACTACCACTGAGCATGGTGATAAAAAAATACCATCCGATACCACAATAAAAACAAGTGAAATTTTTTCACATTGAAGTAAATTAAGTTTAATTATTTTCTTTTTTTTTCTATTTGCTTGCACTAGGTCACGGTCGGTTATTGATAAAAAAACAGAGACGTTTCTGGGTGTGCATGTCTCTGCGGTCATAAGTATTTTTATGATCGTGTAAAGCAGACTGTTTTAGTGTTAGACTGTAGCAATTTTAATTGATTTTAATCAATGCGTACCGCAGAGTTTCGTGATCTCAAATTTCGCTGCTCTTGATGGTTGCACGCCAAAAAAAGATCTACAAAAGATCACTAAAAGATAACATCAAGATTTTTAGTGGCTTGACTTAGGTTACAAAATACTTACTTTAGGTTTTTTTTTTATAACTTAATCTACAGGTGAGGTAAAATATATTCCAGTATTTAATTTATATCGGAACTTATCGCAGTAATCGTTAGTAAATATTTTAAGATAAACCTCTTATTACTTATTTCCAAACGAATTAATTTTACGGCGTACTAAAGTTTGAACCTATTTTTTTATTTTTGTTAACATTTTGTTAATCACATTCAATACGGTGACCATCAAAAACATTCCTGGCTAATCGCATCAGTTAGAATGCGATAAAAATTGCCGAATTACATCATGTTTTATTGGAGCAAAAAAGAAAGTATTAGTCAATAGTTTTG
The DNA here is from genome assembly GCA_943735915.1 of Pherbina coryleti. Lineage (NCBI taxonomy): Eukaryota > Metazoa > Arthropoda > Insecta > Diptera > Sciomyzidae > Pherbina > Pherbina coryleti. The sequence goes on along the minus strand of OX030950.1, from coordinate 163,036,608 downwards.
TTTTCTTCAACATATTCATTAACAGGAGTTAAGAAGTAGCAGCAGCATGGTATATATTTTGATGTATTTTTGTATTGAAATTTGTTTAAACCAATGACCAATGAAAAAAACAGATTTAGCCGATTTTGTCACAGTACATATGTATCTCTTGTCTGATAAGCAAACGCCAGAATGGTAAATGAATAATTATTTTAAAAAACAAACATGTATGTCTCTTCATACTATCATTCAGTAATTGTAGAAAGTCAAGAGCTTTCTTCCGATCAAAACATTTTGGAGGCAGGTACTGCTTTGAGCTTTGAGCAGACTCGCAAAAGTAACACTTTTAGTAAACAACTTAGCCGGATATGTCCAGATCGACATTTAAAATATGGTGATAAAGAAAAAGTACCACAGCAATATTTTGAGTAACCTTGACTTAAATTTATAAATTTCCTATTACATTTTATTTTTAGCCAGCTGTGCCAGAAAACCTATCATTATTTCCAACTGATGCATTATTTCTCCCGGAGTACGAAATCGTTCGTAGGGTTCAAAAAAAGTGCAAAAGAAATACTACTACTTAATACGCGGACGCATACTTTACATCAGCGTTCTTCAAACTTCCATCATCAACGGAACACTTTTTCTATATTAAGTTTTCCACGGAACCCTTTTATGTTAACAACTTTATATAAGATATAATAAAATGTATAAAAGATATAAATACGTATACATGTAAGTAGTATAATATTTCATATAATATTTAAATATTATGTGACATAAAATTCACAAAAAAAAAAAAAATAAAAAAAAATTTTTTAAAAAATAAATTACTTTAATGTGGTTTCTTATACTTAGTACTCTCATATGTTTTGGTTCACAGTTTTTTGTCCAGAAAATTAAAACAATAAAAGATTTTTCAAAATTATTTTTGTTATTTATTGAGTCACTCAATAGCTACAAATTCTAGAACCACTTATTCGAAATGGTCACCATTTGCTTTCCAGCACGAGCGAAGTCGATCCGGCCAGACATCGACGCATACGCACAACATGTATTGGAAATTTCTCCACTGCTTGGACAAGAGCGCTCTTTAGAGACTCGATATTTGGATGTCGAGTAGAGCAAGCCATACCATCTAACACGGACCACAGTTTGTAATCAAAAGTTCTTGATTCAGGTCTGGCCTACACCGCTGGTCACTGATCTGATTATTTTTGAGCCACTCTTGAGTCAATTTAGGGCCTGAGCAGAATCTTGTTGAAAGAGCCAAGGCTTGTTTTGGAATAATGTCGTGTTAATAGGCTTCACAACCAATTCCAAAACATTGGATTCATTCACTTTCGTCGAAGTTTTGACTCCTTTTGCACAAAAATGGAGCTTGGTGACCTCACCAAAGGCGACTCCCCACCAAACCATCACAGAAGCTGGGTGGTGATATCTCTGAACTTTCGGAACGAGTTTTGCTGCATGTCATGATGACAGAACATATACACTATCATTCTGTTTATTGAACGATTCCTTTACGGTGAAAATTTTTTTCGTCTGTAAACAGAATTCGTTTGTGGGCATTATCCACGCGCTTGAGAAGTAACGCTTTCGATTTTTGCTTACCTTATTCCCTTAACGCTACCGTGAGAAGGTGCCCAGTGTGTCTTTTGTATCCTCTGAGCCCCAAGTCATATTTAGGAATACGAGAGATCGATTGTGCCGAGAAGTTCATCTCGGTAATACTTGTCTCTTTCGCAGCGGTTTTCGTTTGATTCGAGAGTTTACCGCCTTGATGGCTCCTGGTGATTTTGGACGGTCGATTATTTCACCAGTATCCTCAAACAACTTCATAGGAATTACGAGAAATAAAATTAAGAGTGACTCTGAGTGGTCGCAAGGTCCGAAAGATATTGCCTCTTTCCATGCCACATTTTTTTAGACCAACTATAACAACAAGATTTTCAAGCAAGCCCCATTCCATGTTTATAAACAACTGCCGACGAAAACTTTTTTCGCGAAAAAGAAGAATAAATACTAAATGTCAAAAAGGCATCAAAACGGAGCAAGTGCGTTCAGTAGTTCACTCACCGTGAGCACGTTTAATCGTGTACCAAAATATATGAGAGTATCAAGAAGATATGTATTTCTACACCGTTCATCCGATTCCGATAATACTTTGTCAACTTATTGCTTGCATTTGCGCTATGGTTGTAGGCATAGTGAGGCATGCATAGGAAAAGGGGCGTGGTACCTCCCATACAACCCAAATCTGCGATATCGAATATTTTTGGAATTATAGGTCACACAGCATCAGAATTCGATATTTGAATTAAATTTTTATGGCCATTCCACTGGTAAAACTTTATGGGGTTGAACGAGGGGTGTGGCACTTTTTGGTAGCTCAAATTTAAGGTATAACTCTCGAACTACAAGCTACATATCAGTTTAACTCGGTACTATTTAGTTGTGTCCTTTGACTGGCAAAATTGAGTGATCATTAGAAAAGTGGGCATGGCACTGCCTCTACAATTCAAATTTATGGTATCGAATAGCTTTGGAACTAAATGCCGCATAACAATAAAATTCATCTATCTACTAGAAAACCGTAACAGACATTGGACAAGGGGTGTGGCTCCACCCATGTAAACCAAATTTTTTAATATGTAGCTTTGGAAGTAAAAGTCACAGAACATTGAAACTTGAATTGAGTTATAGCTTGGTGATGTCCTTCTTGTACAAAATTAGAATAGAAATTGGACACGGGGGTATGGCTCCGCTCATTTAAGCACAGTTTTTAATATCAAATAGCTTTGGAAGTAAATGTCGCATATCATTGAAGCTCAGTATGAAGTTAATAACTAGCCAGATATTACCAGATACTACTGGAAAACTGGCTCGAGCTTTGGAAAAGAGGCCCATACAAGCCGAATTTTCGGTTCAAAATAGCTATGGAAGTAAAATAACAGAACATTGTAACTCAGAATGGAGTTAACATTTGCTGATGCCCTTCTATAAGAGAACTGGGACGGGCATTGGAAAAGGGAGTGTGGCTCCTACCATACAAGCCAAATTTTTGACATCGAATAGCTTTGAAACTAAAAGTCGTATTACAATGAAACTTAGTATCGAGTTAGTAATTGCCAAAGTCTTTCTACTGGAAAACTGGTACGTGTATTAGAAAAGAGGATGTGACCCGATTTTCGATACAGAATAGCTATGGAAGTAAAATTCACGGAACATTGAAACTCATAATGGAATTGCCATCTGAGAGTGATGTCCTGCTACTGGGTAACTGTAACGGGCAGTGGACCATGAGCATGGTGTCAGGCTAAGGGTCTAATGAAGTTTTGGATTTACTTATAATTTTTCAATATACTTGCCGGGTGTAACAACGCGCACCGAGAATCTCTAGTTTGATATACAAACTTTTGCACGATTTGATTTACTGAAAATTTTTAAAAAACATCTTTTTTGTAAAGTCATACAAAGGCTACTGATGAGTTGGTGTAGCGGCCAATGAAACAGTCTGTATAGTCAAGCTGTGTGATTTGCTCTATACAGAACCGTTGTTGTTGTTGTTGGTTGTTGCCTTCTTTGTTCTTCATGTTGTCTTGTTGACAACATGCTTGGCCTAGAGCTCGAAAAAACTTGTTTTCAATATAAATAATTAGAGGCCGTATACAAAATATTAATTTAAATTTTAAAGCCTACTGCTTCATATCCTACATTTCCGCAAGGAACCTCCAAAACATCTCATGGAACCCTTGGATTCCGCGGAACACAATTGAAGAACACTGCTCCACATGAATAATTTATTGCTCTCTTCCACGTGTGCAAACGTTTCGATGAGATTGCATTTCATGTGCCTCAGTGTTGCCAGATTTTTTTTTCAAAAAACTGCTAAATCTGAAAAAGAACTGCATTTGGACACAAAAACTGCCATTTTAAAAACGTCATTTGTACAAGGTGGCGCAAAAGTAATCCTCCTATCAGAAAATGCTATAAATTTTGCGATTGGCCCCTAATGTCAGTTCTGTTTTGACATTTGTGTAGTAAGCACATGCGAAATACACGTTAATAAACAATGTTACGCTACGCTCCTCCAGAACGCCATCCTTAATCACCACCAAGAGGAAGATGATTTTTCATCAAAAATAATCATGAGTGATGAGGCCCATTTACATCTTAGCGGGTACGTAAATAAGCAAAATTTACGCTTCTGGGGCACTGAAAATCCGCGTGTAACCCACGAAGAGCCATTACACCCGCTCAAAGTCACTGTATGGTGTGCTGTTTTCGCTGGAGGAGTCATCGGACCTTTTTTCTTCGAAGACGTCGCGGGTCAAACGGTTACTGTGAATGGTGAGCGCTGCAGAGCAATGATCAACGAGTTCTTTTTGCCGCAACTTGATGAATTGGGATTGGAAAACATGTGGTTCCAACAGGACGGTGCAACGGCACACACTGCACGTGCCACAACCGATATGCTGAAGGATGCATTTCCCGGCGCCTAATCTCCCGATTTGGCGATTTGCACTGGCCAGCAAGATCGCCTGATTTGACCGCTCCAGACTTCTTTTTGTGGGGCTTTTTGAAGTCACGGGTTTATGTCAGGCTGCGGCCATTTACATGACATCATATTCTCGACTTGATGTAAAAAAATTAAAAGACCAAATAAAAATAATCCACAAGAAGAATCAAAGTTTTCCATTTTTTTTTTTTTAAATTACAGCCAAAAAACATCGGAAGGTTATTTTTGCGCCACCTTGTATATAATTATATAAAATTGTAAAAGAAATGAAAAATATATGGTTGTATTTAATATATAAAAAGATTCGTGTATTTTATTCTCATATGAGATAATTTTTAGTAGAAGTAATTTAGGTAATTTTAATTAATGTTTTTTTACATATCCCTTATTTCACATTGAAGTGTAATGTCAGTTGCACTGAATCTTTCTGTGAAAGTGGCTTTTTGAAATCTCCGATTTGGCTTTTTCTTGGATTGGTTTATCTTGATTAGAAAAACAAATCCAAAGTTATAAATTTTTAGAATCATTTTTAGCGGCCAAAATGGGGTCTACTTTGAAACAACATAGCTCAGTCAATTTAAATCCGATTTTCGCAAATAGGATATGACTGAAAAGGTTACTACGTCTACTTTAAGGGAAAAATATAAAACTATGTAAAGAGAATTTATGATAACTACATAAGATTTTATATTTTCATAAAAACTGCATTTTACCTTAAAAAACTGCATAAATAATGGCAAAACTGCATTTTTGTCTTTTTAACTGCCAAACTGCTCAGAGTTAAAAAAACTGCCATTTGCAGGCAAAACTGCCATTCTGACAACACTGATGTGTCTATAAAATGTACGCGCTCACGTTAATTTTCATCAAAAAGCTCATGAGCAGCTATGGGCAGAGAACGCTCTTGGAGCGTTGAGAGTAAGAATTGAGAACAAAGGCTTATGTAGCAACACAAAACGCAACAACAACAACAAAAGCAACACAAAAAGAAAAAAGACAAACACAGAACAACACAGAAACAACACTTTAAATCAGTGGTGATCAACGCACAGTTCAAACAACAACATAGAGAGCTTTCCGAGTGCACAGCTTTACACTGAAACAAGAAGTTGTCAAAAGCTCTTTCAACATTTGGTGCAAGGAACTCTTGTCGAGTGTTGGAATTTCAATATAATAATTTCTTTTTTATTTTTGTGTTTGTTTTTCGCTATTTTAATATAGAAAACATCAAGCAAAAATGTATTAATGCTTTTCCTGAATTATTGCAATATATTTACGTATATTCATAAATAAAACAGCGAGCTACATCCTTACCGCATGAACGTTCAAAGCATACTGACTTGAAATTTAAAGCACAGCAGAAAAACAAACTTTTACGCAGTGTACAAATACAGCGAGCCGATTGCTACTTCGTGTGCAAAAGCTCAACAACACACGATGCCCGCGGGCTATGGGAAACCATGTAGTGAGCACCACTGCTTTAAATGCAGTGGTTCCCATACCCACTTCCCAGTTTTTAAAAAGGCATCACTAGCTAACGGTTTTATATTTTTTCGGTCAGTTCATTGTTCGTCGTACATAAATAGAATTAAATTTCCAGTTTTTTTTTATTTAATGTCACAAGAAGTAGCAAAACTCAAAGAAATTTCACAAGACATTCGAAAATTAATTATAAAGTTAAGAAATGAAGATAAATCGTACAGAGAAATACCAAAAATTGTTGGAAAAAGTCGTGCTAATGTTCAATCTATTATACAGAATTTTAATTTAACTAAAACTACAGAAAATAAACATCGATCTGGTAGACCAAGCAAGCTTTCAGAACGTGAAAAACGAAATATCATCAAAATTATCACCGTTGAACCCAAAACCAGTGCTTTTGATATCGCAAAAGAACTCGAAAAATCTAAAAAAATTAGTATTTATCCTGAAACAGTTCGAAATTTTTTGAGAGCGAACGATTTAATAAGCCAAATTAATTTAAAAAAAAACGGTTCGAGTTTGCAAAACTCCACAAAAATTACGGTTTTGTTTTTTGGTAAAACGTTCTTTTTAGTAACGAGTCCAAATATAATATATTCGGATACGATGGGAAGCAAAGAGTGTGGCGCAAACCTAATACTGCTATGAATATAAAGAATTTATTACCAACTGTAAAGCTAATTTGAAGAGTTCTGCCACTAAAATGTCTTTCAATGTCTTTGTCAATGTAAAAGTTCTTTCGTGCAACTGGATCTTCCTGCAGGAGAGGAATGGTTACTTTACAATGTCCCTAAACAGTTGTATTCTCCTCCCCAATCACGGGATATGAATCCCATTGAAAATATATGGGATGAATTGGACCGACGTGTTCGAAAAAATAAAATATTGAACAAGGAAGACCTTACTTGAAGAATGGAACAAAATCACTCCAGATGTAACTGAAAAGTTAGTTTCTTCGATGCCAAGACGTATACAAGCATTATTAGATGCTAAAGGTGGTCCAACAAAGTATTGAGTTTTTATTTTATGCATAAGTAGTTTATAAAACAAAAAGTGCATTCAACTGTATGTACACTTTATTGCGATCTTTTTAGTGAATGAAGTCAGCTTTTGGTTTATAACTTTAATTTAAGTCAATATAATCTGTGAATTTGTAATTGCTAAGACAAATTGCTTTTTTTATTAAAATAACGTCGATTTTTGTACTGTATGTAGAGTTAATTGGACTACTGTATCTTCTCAGAAAAGTAACTGTTTAAAATAACTTGAAAAATTATTTTATCTCGATGAACTGATCTCAGGCAAAAAATGGAAGTAGCTCGTGAACATTTTTGTGAGATTATTTTTCATAACTTTCCACGTGCCTTATCAAGACAACAAGGCTTCGATGAACTTAATTCTTTCAGCTATATATACAACTGGTATAACGAATTCAGTTGCGTCCAATGTTGGCTCCAGGACGAATTCCGTGAAGGTCATCCAAAATCGGTTACTTTGCCTAAAAACATCGATGGTGTGTGTGAACCGATAAAGCAAAATCGTCATGTGACATACCGTGAGATTGAGGCATCTTTGGGTATTGCTATGACAATCATCAATAAGATATTCCATGATCATTTGGCTGTAAAAAAGATTTGTTCGCGTTGAATCCCACATAATCTGACAAACGATAAAAATAATTCTCGTGTCCATTGCAACTAAATGTTGGAAAAATACGATCAAGGTTCATCAAAGGCTATGTATAACGCAATAGCTTCTTGGAAACTCATTTGTTGGATCTAAGAACTTGATTATTAAAATGTCAATATTTTTTTTTCATAACAATGTCCATCAAAGTGTTTGCTATAATGCTTAGATAATGAACATCTGAGGAATATTTCAAATTTTTCTGTTCATAACCTGTGCAGATTTGAAAACAAAATCGTTGAAGGATGTCGTCTTTTAGTTAAAAATATAAAAACCACATTATTAGAAGAAGTTGTGTGCATAAAGTTTAAAATATAACTCTCCAAAAACTTTGCATACCACGTTACCACTCAACCATAACCAGTCTCAACAGCGTTTCATCAACTTGAAATCAACATTAACAACAAATAGAATTAAAAAAATTCTAAACGATCAACAATTTGTCAAAAGAACTCAACAAACGACGCCACTTAATTAGGCACCATTGATAGAAAGGAACAACAGCGTCAACAGAAAAAAAAAATAAAAACACAAAACATCAACAACTTCTACTCCTACCGCTACACCAAAGATCAACCATTACGAACAAACAATGATGATTCTTTTTTCATTTCATCTTTTTTGTATATTTGTCAGCCATCTTATTATGCAGCCACAGCGTTATTAAAACCTCATAGAACCATCCATACCATCTGATGGAACGAACGCCTGTCTGTCGCTTTGATGCGGCTGATTGAAAAATTAAAAAAAAAGACCAACTCATTAAAAACCAATAAATTCTCAGCAGCACAAAATACTGGGCTGACATGCTGGGTGATACAGAGTGAGGGGTGGGGGTTGGCGGGGGCCTGAACCTGCTGTGGTAAGAGCAGCTTTTCTTTATAGTTTTGGTTTTTTAGTTTTTTTTTTTTACTCCTATTTTGGTCATTGTCAAAACCAACAACAAAACAAGAAACAACGTTTTCACTAGGGTTTTTTTTTTTTTTGTGCTATCGTTTTTAGGCTTTTCATTTTTTGAAAGAATTTTAAGCTCAAGTGAAAATTTCTGTCAAAATCATTTCAATAACCATCAAGCATGTGAAAGAAAAAAACGATTTAAAAGAATAAAATATCAATGTTGATGTCAGTTGTTATCGTTGCGTTGTTGAGAAAAAAAAAACCAAAAAAAAGGTGAGAATTTATGTAAATTTTAAAGCTGCCAGCACTGAGTATGACAAGCAGTGCTGCCACCTGCTTGGTTTTGGTAATTTGTCAATTTGTTTAACTACATTATTTGTGTGTGTTTGACAGGCTTGTTGCTGTTGGTTGTTGGTATTTTTGGTGGTATTGTTGTTGTTGTTGTTGATAATGTTGTTGTTGTTGTTGTTGTTGTTAATGTTGTTATTTTTGTTGAAAATTTTTCTTTCTCAGGCAATAGAAAAACATGCATATCTACTAAAACTGCCTAATACATGCACAAATGCATGAAACTTTAAAGCTGCAGATAAAAAATTTGTTTTTGTCGGTTGTTTATTGAATTCAACAACAACAACAACTCAAATGTTGACTTTTCTGCGCAACAGGTGTTTTGTGAAGAATTTACCTTTTATCGATAAGAAAAATCAAATCAAATCGATAGACTTAAATTTATATACTTTAAGCTATGGGATTTTTATCGCATGCGATTTTTATTTATTTAGAAAGATATAAACCTTGAACCCTGATTAGATTTTTTTTTTTTTTTTTTTAGACTTTTTTTATAAACAGTCTGCCATTCTATTTCTATAGATGTGTATTTATTTAAGTAAAAGCTAAGCGGCTTACATATTAAAAAAAAAATATAGTAATTTTTATATTATTTTTGACGCCAAATAACACTAAATGTTCTTCATCATATCATTTGAATTTATTTATGTGTTTTAAAGTATTTTTTTTTTTTTAATTTTTATTTTTATTGACTTAGTCGTTGAAAAAGAAAAAAGCAACTATACCTCCGAAGCAAACAGTTAGTAAAAACTATCAAAAATTAATTGATTTATACAGCTTGTTTCACGCTATTTCCATATTTGCCGAACATTTTTATTTCTTCAATATTTTTTATTGAGATCTTTAAATAATTTTAACACACCAATAAAAAGTAAACACAGTCAAAACAAGACAATAGTTATTTATTTTAAAACATTGACGCCATGGCGCTATTTTAATTGCAGAAAATGTGTTCGCTTTGCGGTTGAATAAATAATTCAAGGTGCTGCTTAAAATCGGCGACAGGTTGTTTTATTGCACTTCACACTCTTGAAGACATATAAATAAAGCCATTAATAGAGTTAATGTTTAAAAAATTTGTGTGATTTTTTTTATGATACTTATCACTGTATTTTTAATAGAAGTCTATTAAATATAATAACGACTCTCTTTATAGATCCTTGTGAGAGAATTGCGCAGTTTTTTTACACTGAGCTTCAAAGCGATCTACAAATTAACCCAAAATTGCACAGTGACCTAAATACAGGACAAGATAAAGGGTGTATCAACAAGAGATGCATGGTTGCAAAGAGGTGTTATTTAAGCGATGGTCGTTTGGCGGTTTTCAGATGGCGACATTTGTCATTTACAAGTACGTAATATTTACCAATGTAGTTAGGGCTGCTTTTTAAGTCTTGCGTGCTAGGTAACATTAAGCATTGTTAGATGAATTTTGTCAATTCCTTTCAAAAAATTTTTTATATTTCTAGCATAAATGTACTCACAACGTTTTGGTGTACAGGCTGCGCCATATTTTATGTCGGTATGTAAACATTATATAACATTTATTGGCTGATTGACTTGAGTAGACAGTTATTTTAAACACAATTCATTGCAATTCTAACCATGATCGTCCAAACACCAGTAGCTCGTTTCTGTAACTTTTGCGACAAATACTCAGTTTTTCTGATGTCACACTGTCACACAGTAATTTGACTGCTCATACAGTACGACAGTAATTTCCCGAAATATCAAGTAGTTTCAATGGCCGGCCAAATAAATAATTCTTTTTTAGAAAAAAATTTGTTAAAATCACATTTGTAACATCTCTGTTCTTCTCATAATTTTAACATCCCTGGAATTTAGTGCAAAATGAAACGATGCGTTCCTAACTTCGCAAATTATAGTGTACATATGGCTAGCACTAACAACCGTACAATTTCAAAAAAACCATTTTGCGCTTTTGGGAAGATTTATGGAGGATCATTTGGATGAATATTATCTAAAATTCTTAATTTTTTAAATGAATTAAGTATTCAACATATTTGTTACGGTTGCATATTATATTTGTAACAACTGAAGACTCAGAAATACATTTAAGTTATATTATTTTTGATATATTCATGTTTTAAGAACGAATCAGTGTGCAAAATTATTAAGTTAAGTTAAATTCACTAGGTCCAATTCATGAAATTGAAAACTGTGGTCGGACTTTCGTCATTTTGACATTTGTTTATTAAAAAAAAAAAAGGTTCCTAACATCAGTTATATACATATAATTATATAAAAATTTACATTTTTAATGATTTTTTATTCGTTTTAGTTATATAGTAATTCCACAGTAATTTTTGTTCCAATTCACAGTAATTTTGCACCAAAAACAGTAATTTTTCCTGCCTAACACAGTAATTTCAACAAATTATGTTAACACCACTGAGCTAATGTTTCTATAACTGATAAGAGCATGGTATAATAACACAAGGTAGCATTGACAACTGTTTATTTTCTCTTCTACAAGAAAACATCTCCTGTCAAAAACAACTGTTTGTGCAAATACATCTGCAGCTGCTGAAGTTGTTGTTTTTTTCACTTCTACGTTTTCAACATTGTTTGTGTTTTCAATGGCGGATTGTGTGCGCTCTCTTTTTGAGTATATTTTTTGACAGGAGATGGTTTCCTAAGCATTATACCATGGTTGTATTATTATACCATGGATAAGAGTAAATAGTGGTCCGCGATAAGAAAGACACACAAGCGAAAGGGAATATCTGAAATTGCAACAAGTTACAGAGGACTCTGTATGAACTTGAACGTGGTTATTCTACTTACTGGTGTTGATATTAAATACACAAACCTTATCCACACATTTATCTGAGTATTCTTTTAATGCGGCAAATTATGTTATGATACAAATTTTATCATGGAATAAATCTCATTATGAATTATCAGTTTATATATTAATCTAGTAAGAAATGATCTTCGACTGGGCCGAAGTTAAAATACCCCCACGTCCGAACTAAAGTATATCCAAAGTCTTAAGCAATCAATTAAATGTTTATCTGTAAAAAAGTTTTCGTTATATTTTTAACAGAAAATATTCGCTTTTGTTTTTTGATAAAGTCGCTTTGTATGGGAGGTGGGCGTGGTTTTCACTCAATTTGGTTGAATTCCATAGTACACGTTATATATCAAAGTTCATATGCAAAATTTCAAGTCCATACATTAATTTTTGTGGCTTTTAGAGAAATTATAAAAAAAAAAAAAAAAATAACTGGCCATTTCAGCCCTTGAAAGGACTTTGACCTAGCTTCTTATGATCAATTGTGTTGTGCGTGTTATTAAGTTTGTACACAATTGACCGAGAAAGGGACCTACATGCTTAACGCCGACTCCGAACGGCGATGAACGTAATGTTCTTATTCTCAAGAAGCTTTACATGGCATTTGATTACTCTCTGAGGTTTGCCATTGTCTGCAGAGAGGTGGCGGCCGTACAGAAAAATTATTTTAATTCAAATAATTTTCTGTCGCTGCTGGGGTTCGAACCTGGGTTTCCAAAGTTCTTTGACATAGCGGCCACGCACTTTAACCAACTACGCCACGGACGCCACGGACGCCTTAGAGAAATTATACCTTTTTATAAAGACACTGTGTATGGGAGGTAGGCGTGGTTTTCATCCGATTTGGTTGAATTTCATACTTAGGGTATATTTTAAATATCAAAACTCATATGCGAAATTGCAAGTACATATATTCATTTTTGTTGAATTCTAAGAGATTTTACCGTTTTGATAAAGTCACTTTGTATCGGAGGTAGGCGTGGTTTTCATCCGATTTGGTTCATTTACGAACTTGACCTTAACTTTTTAGATAAAAGCTTAAATATTGAATTTCGTGATGATAGCTTTAAAATTACGGCTGTAATCGTGATCACAGCCAGACAGACGGACATGGCTAAATCAACTCGGGTGGTGATGCTGATCAAGAATATATATACTTTTCTATACCTACCACGCGTCCTTATGGGCGTTACAAACGGAGTGACAAAATTAATACGCCCCCATTTACATACGTTTTTTAAACGTATAAAAATATTTTCCTTGTAATACAAAAAATATTGTGTTTAAAATATATTCAAATATACATATGTATATCATCGCAATTTAATTGCATAAACAAGCAAAAAATTTTCTCACCACGTTCGAACATAGTGAGAACTTCAAGCGACTCGAGTCGCATATTTTAGGTTACAGAAACACTTCGGCTGTCGCATTCCTAGGAATATAGAATTGAAACGAGTCATCGATTTATCTCATTTTATTATCGAAACAGTGCAAGTGAGAATGACGTCATAATGACGTCAAAGTGAGAAAATCTATTGAGAATTCCGGTGAGAAAAGTTACAGAAACGAGCTACAGATCTCCAGATTTGACGGAGGAGATCTTTTTGGGGATTATTTGAAAAGCAAAGTGTAAGCATTTGAAAAATAACATTGGTGGCTACGGCAAAACTCTTAAGCAAAATTGCCGCATTTGGGGATCTACAAATCTACGAGTGATTCCGATAATGGCAATGCACTCACAACGAATCACATTTTGGAGCGATTTCTGGGCCGGATGCGTCTTAGGGTCGTCATTTTTCAATATGGTCGTAAATACGGCGCCGGTCGTTAAAAATGTTCGTTTACGCACTCCTCGAAAGCCTCAACAACCAGAGTTTTGTCACCAGAGAATACGCCCTGGCTACTATTTCATACACTATTATTTATTTGTATAGTTTTTTTCTGCTTGATTTTTCATTCTTTATTCCGTTTTCCAAATAATTTTGACTTTGATTTTCAGTTGTCAAATAATAAGTATTGACAATAGCTTCTGCAATGCATAGTATATTGTAAAATTTTTTATTATTAGAATTTTTTAGTATGACATATTTTACATATGCTACGATGCAAGACTATTTGCATCGGTTCATGGCAGCCATATATTATGTTTTTATGTTTGTATTTGCAATGGTTGAAAGCATGTTGAAAAGGCTGAGAGCATAGGTTCTTAATATAGCATTTAACAAAATAAAGGCATAGCAAAGAAATCAGCAGAATTTGTTTTTGTAATCACAAAATGTGCGGATATATTTTACTTTTGCTTTGATGCAAGACTATTTGCAACGGCTATTCACAATCCGTTGCAAATAATATATAATTTTTTTTTTTATTTGCAATGAAAACACATGTAATAGATTTCTGGCAAATGAGAGTGAGTATAATTGTTGTGATTACTTAAGAAGCAAATATATTTTACATTCACTACGATGCAAGACTATTCTACTGGACTAATTTACTACCAGATCGTTAACTGTCTTATTTTTAATTTTTATTGTATTTATTTGGAACAGCTTGAGAACATGTAGGAGGATCTGCAATAGAATTTTTGGAATAGGGCTTATGGAAATGCATAGCAAATGCAAATGAGTCCAATATTGTCTTCGTATTGCAAAAGATGCAAACATATTTTGCATCTACTACGATGCAAGACTATTCTTTGAAATTTTTAAAGGTATTTGCAATGACGTGAGAGCATGCTGAAAATATATGCAATATGTTTTTGGTATGTCATTTATACAAATATATAGCAAAAGGAAATTAGTACAATTTGCTGTTGTAATTGCAAAAGAAACAAGTATATTTGACATTTGCAAGACTGTTATGGCTATGACGAAAGGCTGTTCGCACCTGATCACGAACAGTCCTATAATATTTTTTGTTGTATATGCAATGGCATGAAAGAATGTTGGAAATATATGCAATAGGTTTTTGGTATAGCATTTATGCAAAGGTGTATCAAATGGTATAGGTTTTGGCATAGCATTTATACGAAGGCATCAGTACAATGTGTTGTTTTTATTACAAAAGATGTGGTTATACTATAATTTTGCTATGATGAAAGGCAATTTGCACGGTTTCGTGAACAGCCTTTTGTTATTTTCTTTCCATTTGCAATGGTGTGAGACCATATTGGAAATATATGAAAAAAGTTTTTGGTATATAATTTATGCAAAGGCGTAGGAAAATCAATACAATATGTTGTTTGGATTGCAAGTGGCGGCCGTGGCGCAGTGGGTAGAGTGCGTGACCCATACGCCAGAGAACCCTGGTTCAATACCATCTGACACAGAAAGTTTTTTCAATTGAATTAATTTTTCTGTTCGGCCGTTACCTCTCAGCAGACAATGGCAAACCTCAGAGAATAAATAATGACATGTAAAGATTCTTGAGAACATGCACATTAGCAGTACGGAGTCGGCATAAAACTAGTAGGTCCAGTTCTCGATCAATTTGTGTTGAAACATTTAATAACACGCACAACACAACTTGATCATAAGAAGTTCGGTCAAATTCCTTTCAAGAGCTGAAATGGTCAGTTTATTTTCTTATTTTCTTATTTTTTTTTTTATTGCAAATGGTGCGTATATATTTTTCTTTTGCTATGATGCAAAACTATTTGCACCTGATCATTAACGCCCCTATTTAAAGCATTTTGGAAATATATGCGTTATGTTTTGGAATAGTAGTTATGTAAACGTGTTGCAATTTAAAATTCTTTCAAATTGCTTGCAAAAGAAGCAAATATATTTGACATTTGCTATGCTGCCAAACTGTTTGCACCTGATCATAAAAAGCCCTACATTAAATTTTTTATGTTTTTGTATTTGCATAATGTAATTATATTCAATAGGTTCTAGGTATATCTTGTTTGCAAAGGCATAGCAAATAAAAATGAGTACAATTTCTTTTTGTGATTGCAAAAGATGCAAGCATATTTTGCTTTTGCTATGATGCAAGACTATTTCCATAGGATTATAAATTGTCCTATATTAAATTTATGTTGTATTTGCATTGGCGTGAGCCAATAAAAATAAAATGACTACAATTTCCTCTTCTGATTGCAAAAGGTGCAAGCATAGTTTACATATGCTATCATTCTTTGCTATTTACACCGGATCGCTCAAAATCATAAAACTCAAAAAACATGTTTTATGGAAAATCCTTTTCGACAACTTGACAGAATATGTTGACAGTTTGATTTTTATTTTTTCGTATATCTTTGTTTAATATCTGAAATATTTCACATCGCGAATACCCCTGGTAAAACTCTCTTTTTTTTTGTTTTGAAAATTCTCCTTACAGTAGTCCGATTACAGTCCGATTTACTGATCCATTGGAACTTTAGTGAAGGCTGAAAATTAGAAATAAAAGAAACTTCATATCTGTATTGTACTATAGTTTTTTCATATTTATTGTGATTATTAATTCGTCGCATCAACGATGGATGCACACGAAATAAACGTTTTCGCAATGCAATCGCTGACGCATCATCAACATCAATTTTAACATCTACAACATCATCATCATCTTCATCGTCAATATTGACATCATTAACATTAAAATTTTTTGCATTTAGACTGAAATGATTATCATCATCGTTTTCATCATCATTAACATTATCAACATTAACTGAAGAAGCAACAACATCAACAACATGAACTGGATAAGCAGGCGTGGCTATTTCGCTATTTCGATTAATGTTTGGATGCGGCATTAAATATTTCTTAAAATTATTGTCCACATTATTAAGCTTAGAGTTAAAATTAGCATTAGTTTTAAATAAATTATTAACAGAGCTAAAGCGGCTAACGTTATCGTTGTCAACAACGTCAGCGATGGCGTCGACATCAATAGCCGAACGTTTGCTTCTTAGGTTAGATGATTGGCTTAAGTTAGGATTAGCACTAGGATTAGAATTATTAACAATTGAATTAGAATCTAAACTAGGACGACGGCGACGACGACTACTAAACTTAGAACTACTACTATAATCAGTCAATCTATTACTTTCGTTATTATTTTCATTATGATACAAGTTTTTTGGCAAGGCAGGTATTGCATTATGATTACTTTTATGATTACTTTTAATATTTTTAACATTATTTTTATGATTATTAAGATAATTATTTGAGTATTCGTTTTGTTGCAATGAAGCGTGCAGCAACTGTTGCTGTTGCTGTTCGGCGTTATCATTGTTGCTATTCGTTGCGATCACTGGCAAATGTTGCTGGTGAAAATGTTGCTGGTGCTGCTGGCTGTGCAGGTGATGATGGTGACGATGTCGATGCTCTGGACTCTTAGTGCTAGAGAATCGCTGCTCATCATCGGCAGCAGCGGCGAAAATTGCTCTGGCTGTAGTTGTTGTTGTTGCGGTAGCAATCTGCATATCATTGCTGCCCGCAGCAGCGCTCTCATCAGCCTCATCAGTTTTCCGCCGACCACGCTTGCGACGACTAGCTGCCAGCATGGCAACAATATTCAGCGCTGAGGGTGCCAGCGACGCTGTCGCTGTAAACGCCGATGTTGTTGTCGACGTTGATGAGGAGGAGGAGGCTGGCGTCGGTTGCGGCTCGCGTTGCTGACGCTGCAGCTGCTTGCGCATATGCCGCTGCTTCTGTTCGCGCTCATGTTGTCGTCTTCGCGCCACCAACGTGCTGTTGTCGTGATGATGACGCACCAGATTTTTTGGCTGTGGCTTAGCTGCTGCCAACTTGGTGTGCTGCTTGCGTTTGCGTGTACGTTGCTTGGGCAGCGCGGCCTGCGCTTGTTGCTGTCCTTTAGCAACAGTTGTTGATTCGTTGTCGGCTGCCAGCTGACCATTGCCGCTGCCATTTTGTTGGCCCTGCAGCTTCTTCAAACGATGCTGATTACGCCTTCGTCCGCTATTTTGATTTTCAACTGGGTTATTTTGATTTTCACTTCTATTGTTATTGTTTTTGTTGTGAAGATTGCTGCCGGTGGACTGCGTACTTAACCGACGTCGTTTCGGCACCTGACGCTGCGTTGTGGCAGCTTCTTGCATCGCAATCGCCGAAGACTTTGTTGCTTTTGTCGTAAAGAACTCGTGATCAAAGTGTTCAGCGCGAATTTTAACAAACAGGAAGCAGGCATTGCGTAGGCTTTGTGGGCGTGCCAAATGATTGGGACCAATTGGCTTAAAGCGCCGCGTAAAGCCGATGCGCAGCGATTGATTGTAAGCGTTCGAGTAGAGGAAGTAGCCGCGATCGAGAGACTCGGTGAAGTGACAGTCGGGCGTGAGATTTTTCTGCAATGAAAGAGAGGTGAAAAAAAATTTAGTTATATCGCCTGCGATCATTTTGTATGAGTGTTAAAGGGCATGAAGCCAAAATTGTGGCTACATAGAAAGATTTTTATCCTTAAGTCTCAATATCAGTATCAGTTCATTCAGAATACGGAATAAGGAATTCATAATAAAAAGCGCGGAATGCGGAAAACGGAATACGAAATGCGAAACATTGAATACGAATTACGAAACTATTAAAACGGAATACGGAATATGGAAAATGAAATATAAAATGCGAAAATCGGTATACGAAAAATGTATAATAGAATGCGGAATACGGATTTGGAAATTAGAACACAAAATGCGGAAATCATAATACAAAATACAGCAATATTATAGGGAATACGGAAAGTAGAATACGAAAGATTATTTAAGCAATACGGAATGTGATATAGACAATACGATGTACGGAGTAAGAAATATGGAATACTGAATACAAAACAGTGAATATGAGTACTTAAATACGAAATAAATAATGCGGAACCTGCGAACAGAAAGTGATAAATGGAATTTGTTATATAAAAATCAGGATTCAGAGAATGGAAGATGGATATAATAAACGGATTACGGAAATCGAAATACGGAATATGATATACGGCATGCAGATGCAAAATACGGAAAGCAGAGTGCGGAAAGTGGGATATGGATTGCAGAATACGGAGTTATATACGAAGAAAAAATTAAAATCGAATTTGGGAAAAATAAATTGAAATGAGGGATGCGACGAAAGGGAAACGGTATATGAAATACCAAAAATGGAAAACGAAATACAAAAATTGGCTTTTTTGATACAGAATATGTATTATGGAATACTGAACATGTAAAGAGGAATACAGAATACGGAATGAATAGGGATAGGAATAGGAATAGAAATAGGAATAGGAATAGGAATAGGAATAGGAATAGGAATAGGAATAGGAATAGGAATAGGAATAGGAATAGGAATAGGAATAGGAATAGGAATAGGAATAGGAATAGGAATAGGAATAGGAATAGGAATAGGAATAGGAATAGCAATAAGAATAGGAATAGGAATAGGAATAGGAATAGGAATAGGAATAGGAATAGGAATAGGAATAGGAATAGGAATAGGAATAGGAATAGGAATAGGAATAGGAATAGGAATAGGAATAGGAATAGGAATAGGAATAGGAATAGGAATAGGAATAGCAATAGGAATAGGAATAGGAATAGAAATAGGAATAGGAATAGGAATAGGAATAGGAATAGGAATAGGAATAGGAATAGGAATAGGAATAGGATAGGAATAGGAATAGGAATAGGAATAGGAATAGGAATAGGAATAGGAATAGGAAAAGGAATAGGAATATTAATAGGAATAGGAATATGAAAAGGAATAGAAATGGGAACAGAAATAGGGGTAAGAATAGAAAGAGGAATAGAAATAGGAATATAAATAGAAAAATAAATAGGAATAGAGGATATAAGATTCCTTGAAATAAGAATAGAAATAGAAACATCTGTATCTATATCTGTATTTGCATCTGCATCTGCATCTGTATCTATGTCCTTATAGGTATATATATCTTTATCTGTATCTTTATGTGTATCTGTATCTGTATCTGTATCTGTATCTGTATCTGTATCTGTATCGGTATCTGTATCTATATCTGCATCTGTATCTGTACCTATATCTGAATATGTAACTGTATCTATATCTGTATCTATGTCCTTATATGTATATATATCTTTATCTGTATCTTTATGTCTATCTGTATCTGTATCTGTATCGGTATCTGTATCTGGATCTGTATCTGTATCGGTATCGGTATCGGTATCTGTATCTGGATCTGTATCTGTATCTGTATCTGTATCTGTATCTATATCTGTATCTGTATCAGTATCTATAGCTGTATATGTATCTGTATCAGTATCTGTATCTATATCTGCATCTGTATCTGTACCTATATCTGAATCTGTATCTGTATCTATATCTGTATCTAGATATGTATCTGTATTTTTATCTTTATTTGTATCTGTATCTGTATCTGTACCTGTATCTATATCTGTATCTGTATCTGTATCTGTATTTGTATCTGTATCTGTATCTGTGTCTGTATCTATATCTGTATCTGTATCTGTATCTGTATCTGTTTCGTGTCTGTATCTGTATCTGTATCTATATCTGTACCTGTATCTGTATCTGTAGCTGTATCTGTATGTGTACTTATATCTGTATCTGTATCTAGATCTGTATCTGTATCTGCATCTGTATCTGTACCTATATCTGTATATGTATCTCTATCTGTATCTGCATCTATCTGTATATTGATCTCGTAATTGTATCTATATTTTTTACGATATATTGTTATCAATTACTACATTTATGACTGTATCTTTAGCCGTATTTGTATCTACAGCTACATTTAGAACTACATCTGAATATCTTAAGCTGTATTTGTATCTGCTTTCGTTTATATATCTGCATCTACAGTATGATTGTCTTTGACTATACATGAATCTTTAACTAGATTGCTTAAAAGAGACAGAGGATTTTCCTAACTGTTTCTCAACCATTTAAATAACTATGGCTTTAAATTAACTCAAATGTGTGTCTATTATTTTAATTCATTCAATTTATCAAGCTTTATACAACTTTTTAAATTTCCATTAATATTGTTTAGCTTAATTTTTATACTAACCGATCCAACAAGTCTTCCTCTTCTGAAGCAGAGATATAGACCGACTTCCTTGGAGTACAGCGTTAATTTGTAAATGCCGTTGATGTAATCGCCGATGCTGTTCATTGTGAAAAATTCTGCAAAATAGATAAGAAAACAAAAAACCCCATTAAAACAAAATATTTCATTTATTATTGAATGGATTGTGAAAATGGAATTTAATTTTCATATAAAATACATGTCAAATATTTCTCAAGTGTTGCAACTAGATACGATAACCCACTTTCTTGGTGCAGAAATTATCTACACTTGAAGAAATGATAGATAGTTTTGTGTGTATGTGTAATGTTGCTTTTTGTTTTTTACTAAAAAAAGTACAAATAAAACAATAATAGTAAAATATTCAGCAAAACACAATCACGCAAAATATCAGTGATGGTTATAAAATTCATTGATTTTTATTTTATTACGTCTGCGCTTTACTTAAGTTTATTATATTTTCTTTTATAAGAAATCAATTTTTGAAACTACATAAAACTAGTTTGTGGAGCTTTATCGCCAACGGATATTAAAGCCAAAAATCAAACGCTATCAGGCTGTTTGATTTGGCAGACTGAAGTGGCCATTAGTAGAATTTTTGGCCAAGATTTTAAGAAGCCAGTTAAATCCGTACATTCTAAAGTTATTATCAAAAAGTTAATCACAATTCACAAGTTGACTTTGTCAATGAACTCGAAAAATCATAGAAAATGCCATGATTATGTCTAAATAAGTCAATCAACCTAAATTTATACTCAATGGAGTATTTATACAAAAATTTTAATTGGTACTTTCAAGGTTTTGTCATGTTTTACGTCGCAATTTTTTGGATTTTTCATTAATAAATTTTTTTATCTGCACACTTCACTCACTTCGAAAACGACACGCTCACGATACGATACTCCAAATAAAATATTTTATCACAAATCTAATCTATGTTAAAAAAAACAAAAAAAAATGAGGGGAAAAATACACACTCTTAAACATTACTTAACTTTTAACCCTGAATTTTCAGAACATAGCTTAAGTCAAATTGAAAATTTTTTTATCGATAAGTTGCTGATGATTGCTGTGTAAAAATGTAAATTCAAGGTTTCCATTTAACAATTTTCGGTTATGGAAAAAATACAAAAAAAAAAAAAAACATTTCCTCAATACCAAGAATAATACGATACTTTTACTGCAGCGTATTGCGTCTAAGCTAATAAGCCAGGGTATAAAAGTATTACTTCGTGAAAAGTTTTCTTTGATGTTCTTTTTTTTGTTTTGTTTTATTCAAATATTTTCTTATATTTTTTATTTTTTTTTATTTTATATTTTTTTTTTTTTTTTTTTTTTTCTTTTCTGTTTTCATGCCAATGTCGCATCGTCATTTTATTTACTGAATGTGTCGCACTTATTGCGCAGGTTCAATTATTTATATTGCATGCCATCGAATTCTAAGAATTAAATATATAAACTCTGATAAAGTCAAATAATTAACGTGAGAATCACTTCGAGGTATTTGTTTAAAAAATAAAACACAAAAGGAAAGAGAAAAGACTCGTAGATAAAAGTCGACAAAATTAGTTCTGTGATAGTGTGAAGATGGGTGGAAACTTTTTGGAGCATTAATGCTACGATAATGTCATATATTGCTGAAAACAACAATTTTTGTCTGGACTAACATGATTAAAAAGGTATCCCTGTATAACTCTATCAACAGAACAACTATATTCTTCAAATTTCTACAGATTTTTACCTCGGATACAAATTTATCAATACGTCTGCACAAATTGTCATGACAATACTTGCATCATCATAAATTCCTAAAGCATGAATCAGCGGCAAAAGAACGCCTCAGTCCAACAGGTTAAGCCATCCACTCAAGAAGTCATATTTTTAAGCATTGTTTCTGGTTAACTTCAGTTAACTCAGTTTGTTCACTAATTCCCATTCCGAAACTGTCGTCTACCGTTATATAGATAAAACCTTTCAATACAAACACTTCAAAAATAGACCTTAAAATATTCCATCACTTCGATAACATGATAAAACAAAAAAAAAGTTTCTTTGACTTAAAATTCCAAAGCGCCGAAGCACATTTTCCTTCATTTAAAGTGTTTTATTTTTATTTCTTTTGTTTTTAATCAGCGTATAATTTTACGATAATTGTAGAACACGCTTTATATAGAACACTTATACACACAAATTTTTATAGAAATGAAATGTCTATAAATTCATTTTATTTTACTATGGAATTTTAATAAGAATACAAGAAAACATGTCAAAGAATTATCGATAATAATTAATCAATTGCATTACACATCGGGGGCCGTCTAATCGGCCACACGACATGCGAACTTTTATTGTCAAAACAATATTTTTCTATGCGATACGCTACTTTCGTAAACATCCTGCAACGTACAGACAGACAGACAGACAGATAGACAGATAGCTCTATAATTGATCGATTTGTAGAAAATTTAAATTAATTAAGCTCTTTAACCCAACAAAATTAACCGGGGCTTACTTGTCAAATACGTGCACAGACCAAAAATAACCCCTATAAAAATTTTCGACCAACCGTTATATAAAAATATTCGCGTGTGACTTCAAGAAACTACGAGTACTATGGAATTTTATCAGCTTTCCAATCATTGCTAATTTCACGATTTATAGATAGATGTTTCACACAAGTCTGGTCAAAATTAAATTATTGCTCATCATTGCGAAATGTGACACTTTATTTTGGTAGAAAGGATGTGGCAATTGGTAATTTATGATTGATTGCCATTTGGGCGAGGTTATAAATAACAATTTTGAAGAAGTTAATGACTTTTAAAAACAAATAATATATGTCATTTTTATTTTTAAAGAGCACTTGACATAAATGTCTTGAAAATTAGCGGAAAAATTCAAATGATAACGTTATTTTTGAAATGAAAAATAAGAAAAAAAAATTAAAAAATAACAATACGTGAAAATAACTTCCGATATAAGCGATAATTTGAAAAGTTCTAAAGGGTCTAAATAGTTAATATCGACAACTTTTACTGGCGGCCTCGGAAGTCCAGTAGGTAGCGTTCTTGACTGCAATCTCAGAGATCCGGGGTTCCATTCCAGCCATGCTATGTTCCAACTCTTTAACCTTCTACATTTTCTATCCTCATTTCTAATCAACAGAAATTGAAAACTATTCAATATATACGACTTAAAGTTATAGTGTGGGGGAATGATATTGCCTTCAATAACTTGAATTAACCGCGCTAAAGGTATAACATCTGCCTCGGATTCAAATTCACATTTTTTTACGGCTTGCCACCACGCTTAGAGCTTCCTACACATGTTTCACTTGATTGTCCTTTCCCTCTCACCAATCTCTCAACTAATTTCAAACCAAGTCAAACTTGAATGAATAGATATTACACCTAAAATCGATGGTTCAAAGCTAAAAAAAAAAATAAAAGATGCATAAATCGGTGCAATCTTGATAAAACAAGAACTTTAAGTTTTCTCAAATGCTCGTTTGAAACATCCTCACGACTCTGCTTTTGTTCCATTGTGAGTAATAGTGGCACCTAAGCTATATTTATCAAGGTGTTAGTTGTTGAAATTCTCTCTTGTGGTGAGTAAGGCACCTGTCAAAATCGGCTGTTTACAAATAAAAGCGGACAGCTTTCTATTCGCTGTTTTTTTTTTAAATTCTTGTGTTTGACAGCTGCTGTAGCCACCTCTCCGACATGAGACTACCTTGTTAAATATGTCTTGGGTGGCACCCATCTTGCGGATAGCTTTCTCTTGTCCAAATTTTCAGTCAATATACGATCTACACCACTTTTTAAAATACCTATCATGTCTGCTATCTCGTGCACTTTCAATCAACGGTCATTCAATACCATTTTGTGTGTTGTGGAAACAACAACCGCCATATATACGTCAGGTCGGGTAAACCTGGATATTTTCGGGGATCAACTTCATACTAATATATTGATTTTTCTGTTAGAATCAGTGATTTAATAAATGATCTTTTTTTTAATAAAATTCCCACTAGTCACTCCTCACTCTTTTCTCTGACTGAAATAAAATAAAAGTTTGAAATTCAAAACTGATTTATTTTTCAAGAAACTTCTCTCTTATTTGATGTCTACACTTAGAGTTTATTTTGAGTTCAACCGAAGCTGTTCACACAGATTCTTCGGCAGAATAGAGTTAAGTGTGACATTTCTTTGTTAACTTAAGTGTTCTCATATTTTTTTCACCTCCGTCAGTGTGACATCAATTCCATTTGAGGACAAGGTTGCAGCAATCTTTGTGTATATATGCAAGTTCTACCTTGCACTGCGCAAGTCGGTATTTTGATCGGTCCATACTGATATTAAGACCTACACTTGCCCAACTTCTTTCCATTGTTCACTTTTTGTAAAAATTAATTGCACAATCTAAGAAACAGCTGTGTTTGACATTACTCAGCACAAAATCGTTCAATACTCTGAACGTATGTACATTGTCATCTACAAAGTTGCATCTGAACGTACATTTTCTTCTGAACATTAGCATACTTTTAGGCTTTTCTCAAATTGAGTTTTGATAAACTCAGAAAGCAAGTTGAGTTTAGTTGAGTTTCATCCTGCATAATTATACTGGGAACTTAAGAGTTTATTTTGAGTTTAATGGGAAAACTCAACTTTGTACTGGAAACTCAAACTAAACTCTCTGTGTAGACATATTTTAGATATGATCTTATATATGATATGGCCGTACCACTACTGATAAGTAATAAAAAAATATTTTGTTCACCATTTTGGAAAAAATTTTTCATAAACTCTTTAGTTTGAGCTGATGTGTCAGAACTCGCATTGTCGTGATGGAGAATGCTCTTCTTTCTGTGATTGGTTTTCCTCAATTCTCCGAAGACTTCTGGAAAACAAATAGATGTGAATCATTCAGCATTAACAGTTTTCCTATACTCAAGTGGTACAATTACAACATGAACGGTTTTTCTGAAAACAAAAAACTGGCAACCCCTTGCTTGGATATGCTCTGTTCGCGAACAAACTTTGTCGAGTTTTGCTAAATTTGAAAGATTCTAACATTGGATTGCTGCTTTGTTTCGAACTCACAAGGGTATATCCATTATTTTTCAGCTCTGATGATGTCGTAGACGTGTTTCGAACCAACCTCGGTGTATTTTTTTTTTAACATTTCCTTGCATCAATCGATACGAACCTTTTTTGAGCAACGCACAGTGGGGTATTGTATGCCAAAAGTGACGATTAATTGACAGGGGCCACTTATCGAGACAAAAATTGTACTTTGGGGGTTTTTGGGGTCGCTGATCATGAATCTGAAGTCAAAAATCTGAAATTCAAAATGGCGGCTTGAAAATGGCGGCCATGAACAAGCTAACTTCTACAAAAAACGTTTAATGGAGGTAAAATTTTATATACAGGGGTTTGTGGGGTCGCTGATCACGAATCTGAAGTTAAAAAAATTCAAATTAAAAATGGCGGCTTTAAAATGGCGGCCACGAACAAGCTAACTTCTACAAAACACGTTTAATGGAGGTAAAATTTTGTATACAGGAGCTTGTCGGGTCGCTGATTATGAATCTGAAGTCAAAAATTTGAAATTCAAAATGGCGGCTTTAAAATCGTGGCCATGAACAAGATATGTTCTGCAAAAAAAGTTTAATAGAGGTAAAATTTTGTATACAGGGGTTTGTAGAGTCGCTGACTACGAATCCGAAGTCAAAAATTTGAAATTCTAAATGGCGGCTTCAAAATGTAATCATTAGCTATGTACCCTTTACCGAATTGCATAGTATAGAGAACATCACTTTCGTTATTACTACAAATTGCACAAAACAAGCTTTGAACGTCACTTTATACAAAAACAAAGGATTGCAATAACAATAATTAATACACATAAACAATGATGTTGATTTCACATGTACCCTGCAAACTGCAGGGCAAACAATTTATGTCTTACTTATATCAAAATCAGAAAATAAGTGTTAAAATCGAACAACTATAATTTAATTTAATATCAACACATTCATCTGCTTCTTTTAATATATAAAAAGCCGGTGTTTGAAAGAAACATCAACTATTTACCTTAATTGGGGAAAGGTGCACTGAATATGACGCTTTCCATAATGTAGGGTAAAAAATAGCGGATTAAAAAAAGAGGAGAAGAGAACTGGTAAACAACAAAAAAAAAACAAAAAAACAGCAAAATCTGTATAGTATTTAGATTTATTTTGTACTTTATTTTCATTTATTTTAATTTTTCGAAATAAAATTGTAAATTCGTGACATGTAAGTTAAAGTAAAAAAATCGAAATAACGCGAAAGTGCGTAGCATTGACGCAACTTTTTTTTTTATAGAATATAGGTTGAATGTTCATAGCTTACGAAAATCAAAACAGTTTTTCTTAATTCCACTCAACACACAACTATATCTCTAGTTATGTATCGAAAAATCCAACTTTTTAAGGTTAAATTAAAATAAATACATTAATATATATATAAACACTATTTCATAAAAAAAATTAAATTTTGTATTGCTTAAATACCTGAACAAGAAGGTTCCATCGTAATTTTTTGTAATTTTTAACAAATAATACACGAAAAAAAACTTTAAAAATTTCTAATAAACACGTTTGTCACTGTGCTGACATAAAGAGAAAAAAAATGATGACTTTCAAACTGCATTGCGGGTAAACGGTAGAATATTTTTCAACTATTCTTTCACCTTGTGAATTTTATCTTCTTTCATCGGGTATCTAACATCACTATGTACCTTGAACGTTTTTTTTTCAATTAATCGTCACTTTTGGCATAAAATACCCCATTGTGCAACGGTCAAATTATGAGGTATCCAACGAGAACAAAGCTTTCTAACGCCTAAAATCAAATGTATGTTAGTCCCACTAATGTCCAAGAATGACTCCAACTCACGGTATGTCACATGCCGGTTTGCTCGATGTTTTCTGCCACAACAGCCATTCTTGGACGATATTTACGAAATTCGTCTTGAAGAGAACGACAACCACGTTTTAGTTAATTGAACCAGCGTTTTATTGTCACTGGATGTAGTGCTTCATCACCAAAAATCGAAGTCAGTTGATCAATGCATTTTTTTTTCTTGTCAGTCCACGTCGAAAATCGTAAAAAAATCATCACACGAAAATGTTCACGTGCTAATTCCATTTTTTTGTTGAAATACAATTTTCAAACCAATGTAAATAACACAATAAGCACACATACACCAAGACATTGTGAGTACACTCATGCTAGAAATTGTCAAATTTTCGAATGGAACTGTCAAAATTAATCTGGTAATGTTTCGCGTTGCCGTGGCCCAAGACTTAACAGGCAGCCCTGGTCTTACTGTCAGTAAGTACAATTTTGGGTACCATCACAACCTCAAAATTATCTCTTACTTACTGAATCATGTGAAATAAGCCGACAATACTGATGACTTCAGCGCTACTAAACACTAGTATTGAGGACTTTTATTTCTATAGATTTTAATATTAAATTTCCTGAAATCAACGTCAGACTGACAACAAACACTCACACACTCACATAAATTAACTGCTTCCCATAAAATTATTAGAAATTCAGTGCGCAGAAATTCAATAACTTCGTTATTTTAAATGAATAATAATCGACTTGTGCAAATATGACATAAGCAATCATAAAAATGACAGCATCAAACCGCAAAACAAGAACAAAACCTAAGAACAATAACATTTTATATGAATGCCCATTATTGGAAAAAGTAACAATATTAAAATTATTTTTTGTAAAAGAAACATCAAAATTTGCATTTCCAATGAAATCTTCAAATAAATTAATAATAAAAAAACCGCAAAATGCTTTAAAGTTGGCGCCAGTCGTCGAATAAGAAAAGATTCGTCTAACTTAAAAAACAAATGGCAACACTGTTTGATAACTTTTTTACACTGCGTTTTTTTTCTTATATTTTTTTGTGTGTGGTATTTTATTCAATTAAGCAATTTGCTCATTTCAAAGGAACAACAACAACAACAACAGCAACAACAACGTTGAAAAACCAAACTCTTAAGTGGCAACTTTAAATCATCAATAAAAGCAACATATTGAATTACCATAATTAAATTGATGGAAAAAAAAAATTAAAAAAAAAACTTGTGGCAAGTCCGCCTCATGCTCCATTTACCAAAAAAAAAAAACCAAGCACAAATGTCAATTTATCAGTAAAATTAAAAAATAAAAGTTGACATTTAAAAAATTATTAATTTAAATCGTGCTATGGTCATCGACGCAATGAAGGAGGCATGATTTATGTGACTCAACGCGGCTGGATCTAAACGTAGTTTCGAAAGTGTTTTGAAAGTGAAAACAAAAGTGCTGAGATTGCATTTAAAAAACTTTGTATTGAAATTAACTGCAAAATTATGTTAATTTATTGTGGGCGTTGCTTATTGAGCATTTCTTTTTAAATACAGGCGTTTCTTTGAGTTAAAATTAAACCAAGTCACATTTAACCATTTTGTAATACATTTGTGTGGATATTTAATCGGTGTTTATCGAGAAAAGCTAATATTTAACTTGTATTTTTTGCTTATCATAAATCAATATATTATTTAAATATCTCAGAGTGTGATACAACGATTAATAAGATTAATTGTTTAAATAAATGTTTGAACTTACGTGCCAATGAAATATCGGCTGCTGTCACCCTGCCTCCGGCATTTATATGCAAAGCTTTGTCGTTGTGGGTCTTGAGCATGATAACGTAATCGTTTGTTTGGGTGGTACATTCTGTTGTTGTTGTTGCAAAGGCAAACATTACCTGAAATTGATAAAAAAAATAAAATTCATTAGTTATTTATAAACTTCTATTTGATACTCTCATTAGAGTTATAAATAAATATCTTAAAAAGCCCGATAAAAGCGGGACATGATTAAAAAATACAAAAATGGAGGGATATATGAACAATGTTCATTGAACATGTAATGTAGCGACTCAAGGAACGGTACTTTACATAAACAACAAAATTCTATGTCTGCAGCTTCTCGGATATCTATTTCACTAGAGACATGTGTTGATTTGATCGCAATCAACACACCCTCATCGTTTGAGGAATTACTACTCGCAAAAAAAAAAACTTTTGTCGCCAGTTTGCCGCAAACGAACTTTGTTTGGCGTGCTTGACATCGTTATTTGCAAACGTTTCAACAGTTTTCATAATAATAGTCAGTTGCAAGAAACGCATCAATAAGTTGCAGGAAATTAATTTCGTTTGTCATAAACGCTAGTGATTTTTAATTGCAGCAATAGAAAAATTTGTTTTTCCCAACCGAAAACTTCGTTTGTTTTTCCCTTCATTGTATAAGCACAACGCTTATAGTACAGAGTTACTTTTTGGACAAATTGTTACTATATAAGCAAATTAGTAATTTTTTATTTTCAAAAATGTTCTACCTTTTATTAAAGCTTCAAGTCTCAAGAATATGTGGTTAAAATTTCAAGTCGATATCTCAAAAAATAACAAAGTTATAGCCTAGTAAGTGAACCGCACTTCACACGTGGATACACACACGTGGATACGATGGGAGATAACGCCATATGGCTTTATCTCTCAATACGATGGGAGATAAAGCCATATGGCGTTATCTCGCATGGTTTTATCGCACCCCCTCGTTTAATAATATATTTAATTCTTTTGTTTCAGATGAATTTAGGAGGAGCAGTCTTGGTCAGCGCATTTCACCTTTTTTCAGAGCGCTCTACAAAAAATGCTGTATCTACCTTAACATTAAATTTTTTTTTAATAAAAAAAAAAATAAACATACTTTTGAATGTGCATAGTTTTAGGTATAAAAACCATCATTTAAAAATATCCCTTAGGTTTCCCAAAAAAAAATTCAAAAACATGACCTTTTTTTCGGCCTCTAGGTATTTATATAGTCCCCCTTAAGTTGGACTCGAAATTCATTATTAAATTTTTAAAGATTACTTTAAGACAAAAAAAAAACGCGTCTTGCGACAAGCAGTTTGACAGAGATGTAAAACCAAACAATATCCAATTTCGACCATAAATATTTGTTTTTTTCGTATGAGGCCAGAAATATAAATAGCAATCTTCGTAAAATTTCAAGCACAGGCTTTTGGCTTAAAATTTAATACTTTTCACTTCAAATTTGAGGTTTTGCAAATCACATTCAACTTTTTACTCTTAAAATTCAACTTTTTACACCACAAATTCAACCTATTTACTCTTAAAATGCAACTTTTTACACCTCAAATTCAACCTTTTTACTCTTCAAATTCAACTTTTTATACTTCAAATTCAACTTTTTTAACTTGAAGCTCAACTATTGTTCGAATTCTTTAACAAGTAAAAAGTTAAAATTTGAGAGTAAAAAGTTGAATTTGAAGGGTATAAAGCTGAATTTGAAGTGAAGTGAATTTAATTTGTAAAAAGCTGCATTTGAAATGTACAATTTTGTATTTGAAGTTAAAACTTGTAGTGTAGAAATCATTTTATGTACTTAATTAAATTCAAAAGCAGTTTCAGCTCAAGTATCTTCAGAAACTTCTTAGCATGGCTTGTAAGAGTTTTTAATATTCTTCTTGAATTCTCAATCCCTACAATTCTACATATTTGCTTAATCAGCCTTATAGAAGTAGATTTCATTAATAGGCTTATAACTACTAGTTAATTATCCAGCTAAAAATATACACTTCTATCATAATCTTGTTAACCTCCTGCTATAATTTTGCATTCCAAACGCTTATTTAACCCTAGTTCGGCCGATGTTATTTATACTCATTAAAGGCGAACGTAGTCACCCCGATGACTGTGTTGTAAAAGATGTAAAATTCTTCATTATAGACGAATTTTGTACTTAATATTCATAAGTTTAAGATGGAGGAGGATGAGTTAACAGAATTGGTAGCAAAATACTACTTTGTGTGAAAAAAGTAAATTAGTCACCCCGTTGACTCGTCGGCTGAACTAGGGTTAATCAATTCCATATTAAATCGAAACTTATGCTAATCCCTACGTCCAAATTGCTTTACAAAACCTTGCACCTTCTAAGCAATTATCGACCAACGTTGACATCGTGCTGTACCATCGTTCTGCGGCACTGGTCCTCCAGTATGGCCATTACAATCAATTAAAGAGACATAAAATTTAACTTAAATCGATCGAAGTCATAATTATCCAAATTGCAATGGGCTGCTGTGTGGCTGACGGCCTTGAAAAAGCAGCATCCCCCTTGGTATGATGGGAAGGTGCTTAGAAGAAAAATAGTTGCGCCATAAATTCGTTTTTTTTTTTTTCGTACTCAGCTAGTGAGCCTCTACTAGCTGGACCTTTATGAACTGGTGCATCACTTCGACCGGCTGCTGGTGACACTTGCCGGTTCCATAGAGTTTTAATGGCACTGCAAAAAAAAAAACGTTTTTTTCAGCATGAATGCATTTCCATAAATTGTCATTTATTGCGATTTTATACGCTTGCATTGTTCTGCTAGTAGGCAGCGTGGCGTGCGGATTGCAGTTGTCATTCGAAGCATATGGAGTAGCGAGATAAAGCTAGAGTAGAACATAAAAAGTAATACATCCCATCGAGTGTTACATGAGCTGTGATAAAATATATCCCCATACATCACAATTTATATGTACACATTTTTCAAGTTAAAATTTGTGGCGTGCCAAATATCACCACCAAAAATTCGCAGTCATCAATGCTTTGACGCATGTTGTGTAAATGTAAACTTTTTAATAAATATCTGCAATTTTTGCAAAACACAATTTTTTGATGAATTTTATATTTAATGCATTTTCTTCATACAACGCAGCAGCAAATAAAAATGTGTTATTTTAATCCATAAAATAAAATTGAATGACATTTAAATCCGACACGCTACAAATGTCAGCATATTATGTTGACTGCTTGGCTTTTTTACGTGCTACGCGGTTTTGTTTTTTTTTTTTTAAGCCATGTCTGTGTGCATGTGGGCTGAGCATAGCAGGATCGAATGACCGAACGGCTTGGTGCTGGGTCTGGCAATTGCGGGAGTTGTTGTTGGATATTAAAAACAAAAAAAAAAAAATGTGCTGCAGGTTTCAAGTGTTATTTCCGTTCTTATGGCATTTTTTGCTGCTGCTGGTTTTGTTTTGCTTTGACTTTCGTTTTCGTTGTTTAATTCATTTGGTTTTTTTTTTAATTTTGCAGGTGTTGGAACTGTCAGTTCTTTTAGGATTGACAATCGTTGCAGTTTATTTGCATTTTATTGCGATTTCGTTTAAATGATTTTTTTTACTTCATACTCATAGATATAAAATTGATGATGCCAATAAAAAGTCAGAGTCCAATGAGCTTAAATGATAAATGGGCATTTTCTTAGAATTATGAAGAATTTATACTTTTATGAATTTTAAATACGCCAATGCATTTTATGAATGTATTTTGTTTTTATTTACTGTCAGTACAGTCAATGGAATTTATTGACTAAAAGTGGGGCAAAATGGGATTTGTGGGGCCAAATGGTACGAAGTGGGGCAAAATGGAACAAGTGCTTATTTAAATATTTTGTTCGTTTTGTGACCCTAATATGAAATACAAACATCCATCCTTCGCGGTCCGACCATTTTGAACCAAAAATGCTAAAAAAAGGTTTATACACCACACACTAATACACTAGTTATACACCAATAACTTGTGATATGAAAACAATTTTGAATTTTTTTGAAAAAAAAATAATTGATATTTAAGCAAAATTTGTTGAGATTAGGATATGACATATAATACTACGTGGACGCCTATAAGACAAATGACAAATATATATCTTTACTTTATTTTTAAACTAGATAGATATATGCCAATTCTTAATTATATCTAGAGAAAATAGAGAGGAGGGAGGTGGGGTTGGAGCTAAGAAGGTTATTTCGGAGTTCGGATCTGCTGAGATGAAAGTCGAATTCATTGATCATGTTATTGGTCAGATAAGATATCCTAGTTATAGGTTTGCCGCATCCATAGCCGATGCGATGAAAGCTGTGATTTAAGAGAGGTACAGACCTGAGGTTCCGTATTAGTATTAAGGGATATCAATTGAAGTAGTGTAGGGCAGTTAATGGTTCCGCCCAGTAGTTGACGAAGAAAAACAACATCGGCAACTACCCTACGTTTTTCAAGAGTTTACATATTAATCAACATCAAACAATCAGCATAAGGAGGTAAATTGAAACTGTCGGAACCGGGAAGGCCACCTAACGTGAATCGAATAAATCTACGTTGTATAGCTTCGATACGCAGCAAATGAGAGACATAGAGAGTTGACCAAACCTGGCTAGCATATTCAAGTATGGGTCTCCCAAAGGTTAGGTAAAGGGATTTTGTAACCTATGGGTTGGAGAACTTCTAAGATCAGTGTTTCACAAAACCAATTGTAGAATTGGCTCTACTAATGACATTATCAATGTTAATGTTATCGTAAATTAAGTTCCTTATCACAAACTATACCCAAGTTCCCCAAAGAACTTACTGAGGGAACAGGCTCGCCAAAAATGTAATAAGTTCGTGATGGAAGTTGCAGTCTCTTCAGAGAGTATGTAATTGCTTGGCATTTGCTGATATTGAGTTCAAGGAAGTTTTTTGCCACCAAGTAGAAAAACTGCTTAGGTCATCTTGAAGGCGGAAAGAGTCAGTGTTAGTACCTATTTATGCGTTGATAGATTTTCATGTCGTCAGCATTTATAGAAAGATTTGAGTATTTGATGACATCATCGAAATCAGTTATTGTAAAGACGAATAATAGAGGACCAAGATGGCTGCCTTGAGGGACACCAGAAGTTGTTTTAAAAACTCGGATTTTGAAAATCTAAAGAGGACATTATATTGACGTTCTTCAAGGCAGGATTTAATACAAGCCATAAACGGGGAATGGAAGCCAAAAGATTTTAGCTTAAGAAGGATTACAGTGAGGGAGATTTTGTCGAATGCTTTGCTAAAGTTAGTAGAGACTAAGTCAGCTTCATAACCTCTTTCCAAAGAACATTGAGTTTTTGAAACGAATTCTGTCATGTTGGTAATAGTCGATATTCCCATGTTGATTAGGGGAGAAGATAGACTTAAGGTGAAAAAAACATAATTTCGTAAAGTATACTTTCATATTTTTTAGGTGTACATGATAGTTTTGCGATGGGTCTATAGTTTGAAATATCATTTCATGATGATTCAGAGGCATTATGTACGAATTCTTCCACAACTTAGGAAAAATTTATTGAGCGATAAAGAACTGTAAAAGAGCGGATAAAATAGGGGATGAGCTAAAGTATAAACGAGTTTTTTTTCCATACCCTGCGAATGAAAAACAATGCTTCAATGAGTTCGATTATAAACGTTCTCACCAAGACGAATTTTGTGAATGTCGTCCAAGAACAGCTGTTGAGGCAGAAAACATCGATGACTGGCATGTGACATACCTTGAGATGGAGTTATCCTTGTGCATAAGTAGGACCAGCATACATTCGATTTTACAGAAGCATTTAGAAGCGTCAGAAAAATTTATTATATACTCCATAATTTGACATTTGCTCAAAAAAAGGCTCGTGTCGATTGGTGCAAGGAAATGTTGAAAAAATACAGCGTAAGTGGTTGGAAACACGTCTACGACATCACCACAGGTGACAAATCATGGATCTACGCTTATGAGCCCGAAACAACGAGTTAGTCTTAGAAAAATATGTTGACACACCCACTTGTATCACCCACAAAACATCGAAAATACTATATTTCCGACGGTTTTGGTTGAATTAGACTAATATTTTCAAAATCAGTTTGTATGGTTACTGCCGGTAACTGCACTGTATGGGCGTGGTCACACTATATCTACGCCTGCTTTTCAGAAATTGTTATAATTACTGTATTGTACCTATTTTGATAGTCAAACTTGGTATCTAGATGCTTTGGGTCCAGGTGACGGTCACTATATGCACTATAATGTTGCAACGTCTACTTAAACCGCTTATCTATATATATATATATATATATACATATATGTAACTCAAAAAATCGCTTTTGGCGGAACGAAGTTTGCCGGGACCGCTTGTTACTTATAAAAAGTACAGAGTATAGAATCAAGTTGCTTATGTACCTGTTATCTTTTTAAAATTTTAAATAGTATTTCTTTTATGTAACACTTTACGACCTAAGTAATTTTTTTCGATACTTAAACTTTTTATACATAATTGTTCCCCAAGTATCATAAACGAACATTTTAAGGTCGTATCTTTATTATTCAGCATTTTTATGCAAATTAAGAGTAATTCTAATAAATTTTGAAAGTGTCTTTTAATAGATGCCTTTTTAAGAGAAAAATCAATTTTGTAAATCGAATAATAATTACCGCTAGAACAATAAATATGAGTACTTCCCCCAATAGAACTTAACTCATAACTAATTGGTTAAAATCAAGCGTGTAGTTAATAAAAACCTTAGATAATAAACAATGTTATTTGAATAATGCATAGTTAATGCGGAAAACGTTATAACTTCAGATACTTTATAGCGCTTCCGCAATATTCTTCAAATAATAACTACAAATTCATGAAGCAGCAATATAAAAATTTTAACTATGTTAATATTGGTTATTAATAAATATTAGATATTGGTGTAAATTTCGACAATAACTCGTCAAAATCCAAAATGAAAGAAGAGAAAAAGATAAATCAACAACGACTGGAAAAAAATTGAATAAATACAAAAAAAAAAAAAAAAATAAAGACGAAATTTTTTAATCTTTTTATATTGAATTTGAAGCATGATGACAGCGAACGAATTCAATAAAAAATTGTTGAACAAAACTAAATACAACAAAACAAATAGGCACACGCCTTAACAAGCGCTTACAACAGACAGACAGACGGATAGACGAATAGAGCCATGGACAGATACAAAATCAAATAGTTTGATGGACATGCATACATACATACATACAAATGTAACTATAGGCATGGCACCTACAGCTGCGTACTTATAATTTTATAGATGTAAAATGATTTCCATTTAGGCGTTACATCAAATGTCAAGTGATTTCTGAGTGATGATGGTTCGACCTTTAATGGAAGTTCAATGACGTTTCGACCGACCGAATCATCCAAATATTGTCAAGTATCTGTCTATATCTGTCTATCTGAGAAATTGTACGTACGCATACATTATATTAAATAAATTTGTTGTAAGCAAGCTTGTTTTCTTTATAGTTAAGTTGTTGTAATATAAGTTTTGTTTACAGAAAAAAAAAATAGCTATGAAACTATGCAGCATTTTAATTGTATTCGGTGTAAAAATGTCTAAAACAAATAACGTACAACAAGTCATCCAGTCAGCGCACACTACCTGTCATAGATCAATATGGCATCTCAGCGTTACTGTTATTTGCTTATTTTTTTTTATTTTTTTTAATATTAGATGCTTGAATTTAAATTGCTGCTGTTATAAGCTGTGCATATTTTAAAAATTTCTATTTGCTAACTTCAATTGAACTTGAGACTTTGTTGAGCAGTTTCGTTAAATTTACGCCTTCATGAGGAATTTTTTACATTTTAAAATTTTGACGAATTGTTCACGCTTTCCTCAAGCTTCACAACAAATCCGATAATCAGCTAAAAATTAAACAAATTTCCGAAAATTTATCGTAGAAGATTATTTCTTTTGGCAATGACCTAAAATCCCAAAACATTGCCTCAGTTAGAAATGTTTGAAAATAATTCTTGGGTTTCCAAGTGTTGTACAGTCAGTTACAATTTACAATTTACAATTTATAATTTATAATTTATAATTTATAATTTATAATTTATAATTTATAATTTATAATTTATAATTTATAATTTATAATTTATAATTTATAATAAATAATTTATAATTTATAATTTATAATTTATAATTTATAATTTATAATTTATAATTTATAATTTATAATTTATAATTTATAATTTATAATTTATAATTTATAATTTATAATTTATAATTTATAATTTATAATTTATAATTTATAATTTATAATTTATAATTTATAATTTATAATTTATAATTTATAATTTATAATTTATAATTTATAATTTATAATTTATAATTTATAATTTATAATTTATAATTTATAATTTATAATTTATAATTTATAATTTATAATTTATAATTTATAATTTATAATATATAATTTATAATTTATAATTTATAATTTATAATTTATAATTTATAATTTATAATTTATAATTTATAATTTATAATTTATAATTTATAATTTATAATTTATAATTTATAATTTATAATTTATAATTTATAATTTATAATTTATAATTTATAATTTATAATTTATAATTTATAATTTATAATTTATAATTTATAATTTATAATTTATAATTTATAATTTATAATTTATAATTTATAATTTATAATTTATAATTTATAATTTATAATTTACAATTTACAATTTATGATTTACAATTTAAAACTTAAAATTTAGAATTTAAAATTTAAAATTTACAATTTACAATTTACAATTTACAATTTACAATTTACAATTTACAATTTACAATTTACAATTTACAATTTACAATTTACAATTTACAATTTACAATTTGCAATTTACAATTTACAATTTACAATTTACAATTTACAATTTACAATTTACAATTTACAATTTACAATTTACAATTTACAATTTACAATTTACAATTTACAATTTACAATTTACAATTTACAATTTACAATTTTTAATTTACAATTTACAATTTAAAATTTACAATTTACAATTTACAATTTACAATTTACAATTTTCAATTTACAATTTATAATTTACAATCTACAAAAATGTTATTGTACATTAAATAACACTGAGCTACACTTTAAGAGTCAAATGGAATAATATTAAATATCTCAACTGTTTGTAGTAGTGCAGGGGTTCTACAATGTAGAATCTACATATGTATATAATGTCCCTCATACTCAATTCCACCGGATAAGAGCCGAAAAATTATTCTTCATCAAGACAATACGAGCTTGAGGCGATCAAAACATCGAATTTATAGGTCATATCATATGCTATATATATAATATATGATATGATATATACGGTCAAATCATGACTCATATGCCGTACAGTCCTGTAGATCGTTTCTGTAACTTTTCTCACCGCAGTTCTCAACAGAAATTCTCACTTTGTCATTCTCACTTGCACTGTTTCTGTAAAAAAATGAGATAAATCGGTGGCTCGTCTCAAATGTTTCAATTCTATTTTCCTAGGAATGCGACAACCGAAGTGTTTCTGTAACATACATACGTAACATAATACGACTCGAGTCGTTTGAAGTTCTCACAATGTTCTAATGTGTTGTGGTCTTTTAGTTCGTTTGGATAAACCAAGGACTCAAACCATAGCTTGGTAAATTAAGTTACTTTTACTCTCGTTCGTTTTCTTAGTACTCGCTGCAAAATCAATTGAACTAAAATGAACTTAAAGAACGAGAAACACTGAACTAGTTCACATAGTTTCTGAGTGGGAATCGTTCAATTGAACTACATAGTTCGTTCGTGAGCTACCCAAGTCTACTCTTTAGTTCTCCAAAAAGCCTTCAAAATAGCTTCGCTCAAGTATTGAATAGGGA
The DNA here is from genome assembly GCA_943735915.1 of Pherbina coryleti. Classification (NCBI taxonomy): domain Eukaryota; kingdom Metazoa; phylum Arthropoda; class Insecta; order Diptera; family Sciomyzidae; genus Pherbina; species Pherbina coryleti. The sequence goes on along the minus strand of OX030950.1, from coordinate 162,997,192 downwards.
AAGCAAGTTTTCTTTGCATAAGCTTCTTGGAAATTCAATTTACAATTGAATTCAAATTTAAACTCAGTCTCATCACACAGAATGAAATAATGGTTTGACTCCAACCAAAAGTCATGAAACATTTGAAAGAGTTTTTCCGTACATGTGATATAAATCAAAGAGAAATTCAGGTATCCTTAATTAATTTTCAATAATTTTTTTAATATATTTACACTTTACCTACTTTTGAAGAGTGTTTCAATTTTGTAGCCTATTACAGAATAGTCCCATGAGTAATGTTTTTGAGGGTAATTTTTTACCATAAATTTTAACCATAAAGCTTTTTTATTTGACTGATTTAATTAACAATGAACAATAATGATTGCGATTAAATTATGAATTTTTATTGTTACTGTTGCTTTTTTATTTTTACAGGTGATTTTGTACAGGTGATTTAGATGGTTTGATCGTTTTACGCAATATCTTTAAAGGTGGGCAGAAATGGTTTTTTAAGCACTTTTATTGACTCTCCTATGAAATATAGGTATGGTTTTTCAAGATTTATGCGGTCGATATATTATCTTTGTTAAGGAAATCAAACTAAAAATGTTCATGAAATATTTTTAACTGATTTCTCATTAAACTATAAATACAAATTGAAAAATAACTATAATAAATTCTTACCATCAGTATAAAAATTATCCTGGCATTGAGCGTGAACTGTGGTAACCTGAAATTGAAGAAAGAATAAAGTTAAATAATGATATTTCAAAAGAGTATATAAAAAAAAGGATCAGAATAGATCATATAGAATGGTCTTGATAAGATATTTGATTAAATTTAAATAATAACAATAATGAATTGGCCATTTCAGCTCTTGATAGGACTTTGACCGAACTTCTTATAATCAAATTGTGTTGTGCGTGTTATTAAATATTTGTACACATTTGATCGAGAACTGGACCCAGTAGTGTTATGACGACTCCGAAAGGCTAATGTGCATGTTTTCAAGAAGCTTTACATGGCATTAATTACTCTCTGAGGTTTGCCATTGTCTGCAGAGAGGTGATGGCCGAACAGAAAAATTAATTTAACTGAATAAACTTTCTGTGTCAGATGGAAATTGAACCCGGGATCTCTGGAGTATGGGCCACGCACTCTATCAACAGCGTCATGGCCACCACAGAATTTTCTATAGTTAAAGTAAATATTGCGAAAATTGTTACTTTTATTTAATTTTCTTAATTTTTTGGAGTATTTATTGTCAACGTTTACTAATTTTAGGTCGAATTGTGAGATTTTAGGTAAAAGTTCAGCTTTTGTGTCGCTTTTAGTAAGTTTAATTTTTTTTTATTTCTTTATTTTTTTTATTTTATTTTTTTTTTTTTTTTGTTTTTTTTTTTTTTTTTTTTTGATTCGGTATAAATTTTCTTTTTATATTATTACTTTATATATCATATAAAATATATTTCAATTTCCAAAATTTATGTTAATTTTAATAAAATTTTTATATTTAAAGTTCAATTTTAAAGATTATAATCGTTCTATCAATTTTAAATCGTTTTCATACATAGAGTTTTTTTTTGTTGTTTACCTTCTTTCAAACCTGAACTGTAACTGCACCAAATAAGACCCAAAGATATTTGGGTTCCGTAACATCCTGCCTCACACAAACTGTGATTCCATTAAATGAATGTCAAAAACCAAGCCACTTGGTTTCATTCTGTCACTGTCGACAATTCAACGGCAATGCAGCAGCTTTTTCCTCTTCTTCTTCATTTTCTCACACTACTCGACGATGTTACCGAAGAAATGTTGAGACATCGTCGAGTGGCTCTCAAACTGTCAACAAAATTTATGAAATTTCTTATGTTCTTCAAAACTAAACTGCGCTATCGGATGCAGTATTGTTTGAATAGAAACAACAACAATAGCAATATAACTGACTGCACTACTGACCCAAAAATGTCGAGGGAAAAAAATTTCAACATGTAACAAAAAACAAAAAAAAAAACGAGGAAAAAATCAAGAAAATGAAACTGCATTTAATGCAAAGCTTTTGTGATAAACGCTTTTGTCATTGAAATCTGTCTGAATTGTAGACTGTTTTGTGATAATAGTTAACATATTTTTTACTATTTTTTACTACCGTTTTTTATGTTGGTTTTGACTTTTTTGTTTTTTTTAACCGTATTGTATGCGTTTTAGAGGCATTCCACTTTAACGTGTCAAAGTAGTGCTTCTGCGGAAAGTGTCTCTTTAAGTGTCTAAAAACGATAAAAAAATCATTAAAAACCCAAGTATCTTCAAGATCGATAAAAAAAAAACTATTGTTTTGACGCCCAGTGTGGGCTGGTTTTTTTTATGTTAATTGCTGTAAGACTTGACCCTTTGAAAGCAAAAATTTAATAAAATCCGACAGCTTATTTAACAGAAGCTTAAATTTCTACCAGCGCTTGCCAATGCCAGTTACAGCTTTTATTTAACTTTAAAGCTCAAAACTTAGCTAAAGTTTTTTGCTGTAGGGGGGGGGAGAGAAATATAATTTGGGCTGCTTGCCAAAACCTTGCTACTATTTGGTTGTTGCCAACATTTTTGTTGTTGCTTTTTCACCAAACCAACAACAATAAAAAGTATTTAAATTGGAGCACACAACATTTGCTGCATCCTTCAACTCAGTGTTGCTGTGTAGCTGAATTTTTTCCATACCAATTTTAATACCAAAGCATAAGCTGAGCGCTCAACATAGGTGAAGGATATTTTCGTTGTGTATTTCAGCCAGAGTCACAATATATATAATATTGACTATAATGGTATTGTTGTGTTTGTTGTTGTTGTTGTTGTTTTTGTTGTTGTTCTTGGCGGCGCATAATGGTATTTTTGTTTTTTTTTGTTGTTGCTTGCTCGTTTACATAAGTTTCTACATTTACTTTAGTGCTCATCTAACTGCCCTGTCCGTGCTATGAGCTAGGACATGAATTGAAATTTGATAGCTGGGCATTATCTTCAAAGCCTTCATATTGTTGTTGTTGTAATTACCTACTTGGTATGCAAAACTTTCTCATAAGGTACCCAAGCACAAGATATCGAAGAAGTCAATGGACAACATACAGACAGACAATCTCATTTTGGAACAAACCGACAATTCGTAAGTGAAAGACACTTAACATTCCCTTGCCAAGCACTATTTATCTCCACCAGCTACCCATCATCATTCAATCCTTGAAAAATAACTTTTATTTTGTATGTCAAGCTTCAAAAAGCCGCTTTGTTCCATCTTCTATTATATTGTTTTTCTTATTCTCATTTTTTTTTTTTGTTTTGTTTTGTTTTTGTTTTTTCTTGAACTTCTGTTTTACCATTACCCACTTTTTAGTATTTTTTGGAAGATACTTATTTATTTTGTTATTGATGTTTGTTTTTTTTTCTTTTTATATTCAAGGCATCTTTAAATGCGATTTGAATATTGAACAGCTCAACATTTCGGTTGTTAGGACCGATTTTCCAAATTCGTGGTAATTGTTTTTTTCTCCTGCCTTATTTCAATGTCTACCAGGAATTCAATTTCTGTTGTCAGCCTTGTGTGTGTTCCTTGCGTCCCATGATGACACGATTTCAATAAGTTGCTTGACGAAAACGTTTAATCAGCAGTTTATTGTCATCATTGAATTGTACTTAAAACGCTGTGGAATTTTTCAAATAATTGTGTAATTTGAAGTGTGTAGCTACGTTAAAAGCTGATTATGGCATTAGCTCGTAGGAAAAATGATAATTGAGCTAGGATACAATTACTCTGTATGACGTATGACAATTCTCAATTTCTTCCAAAATTATATCAAGGGATACTGGTAACAAATCCTGACGACCTATCCATCTGGGATAGTTTTTTAATATTAACAACGAATTCTCAATTTCTTCCAAAATTACATCAAGGGATACTGGTGACAAATCCTGACGACCTATCCATCTGGGATAGTTTTTTAATATTAACAACGAATTCTTCATCAGTGCCCTAAAAAATTCCTGAGTCACAAGTTTTGTAGATACATGATGCTTCAAGACCAAAAATAAACCATTTTTTATATGTGGTGAATTCGGGGTCTAATACTTTATACTAATATATTTAAAATCATAGAAAAAGTAAAAGAAAGGTTTCGAATTTTTGACTTGACAACGGCCTCGGTAGGTGGTGAGCTGGACTGCCAACCCAAAGATCTATCGATGGTTAGAAAAATCATCAATATTTACGAGTTGAAGTTATAGTTGGTGGTAAAGAAGTTTATGCCTAAGCGGAGGGAGCTGTCTAAGCAACGAAACCAAAAATTTGTTACATGAAATTATAATGCGCTTACTATAGATACTATAATAAAAAATATTATAATCTAGTAGAGGCTGGCTCTAAGCCTTTATGACAAAAATAAACACAAAATACATGCCGTCATGAGGCCGCGAGAGAAAGAGAGCAGCTTGAAGACTGAAAATGCAACAATAATTGAACGGCGTTGCATGGAATTATTGCACGGTAAATGTTATTACACAGAAATGAAGATTTATACTTGACCTTACGACAGAAATAAACTAATAAATTATGACGTCATCAAGTCGGAGGTAGCAGCTTATGCAACAAAAATCCAATATTGTTGCATGAAATTAATGCTCGCTAAGTAGAAGTGCTACAAAATTTTTTATTTGACTATAATAAAAGAAGATTTTTTTTACCTCATAATGTAAATGAAAAAAGAAAATGTTGGAACCAAGATACCATAGGGCAACCGCATAAAGCAGTACAAATGCAACAAAAATTAAAAAATGTTGCATGGAGTTATAACTCTGTGACGATTGGCGCTACGGTAAATTTTATTTTACGACAAGCAAGGTGAGGTGTTCGGTCACATTATAAAAATTAAAACAAAAAAAAAAAATAATAATTAATGGCGTCCTATAAGATCTCTCAGGGAACCCCTGACAGTATCCGAAATGCACCAAATGCAATAGCAAAAACAAAACTAAAAATAAAAATGAAATTTAAATTAAAATAAAGACAAGTATTGACGCAAAGATTTGAATAAGGATTTGCACAAGGATTAGAAAAAGATAGAAGTCAAGGATTTGAGAAAAGTTTAAGACCAGCAATAAGATAAGTAGTGAATTTAGACAAAGATAAGAGTACAAAACTGGACAAGGATTTGAACAAGAGTTGAGACAAGCATTACGAAAAGGACTATTACAAACATTGGGATAAGAATAAGGACAAAATTAGAACACACCGAAAACATTATTTATGACAAATTGGGACAAGAAATAGGACAAGACAATACAATACTAAGGTAAGTATTAAGGTTAAGTCATTTCATAATATTTTCTGCTAACTAACTTCTAATTAGAAAGTCGCATTAATCACACTTTTAATATCAAAGAGTAGTCTTAATCTTATAAAACCACTTTTACAACAAATATAATTTATAGTTATAGCAAATTATATTATTAAATTATTTGCTATAATTAATAATTTATAGCAAATTATAAACATCTACAGTAGCACGTACGTATCTCTTCTTTTTGTGAGTAACTTTTAAATTATCTCCATCCTTTGAAGTGCGAAGATGTATTTTACACCACTTATTAAGTTCTTAAAATAAGCATTATTCCAAATAGCTTTGAATTAAATTAACAATCGAACATTTTTCTGTTAGCTATATCGAATGCTTTAACTTCTGCCTTGAGCAATAATCCTGATTTTAATGGAAACTAAAAACTATCTAACCAAATTTCGATAACACAAAAATGCCAATAAAAATTAAATGATTCAGAACGTTATCAAATCTTTTATGATTGCATTTATTTTAACTCAATTTTTCTTTGTTTGTCTGAAAATAAATTGAAAAATGATGAAATCCCTGGTACGCCAACATCATGCGAGTCACACGTTGGCTTTCTTCAAAATTTTGAAGGACTTCCTACTGTGCTTTTAAGTGCAGGGTTTCTTTTAATATTTTTTTTTTATTGGCTTTTTTTTTGTGATTCATTTTTTGTTGTTTTGTTGTTATTTCTTTTCTTAAAAACATTCAAAAGAATTTGATTTCGATTTCACTGTTAGTTATACGCAGAATTCTTCGCGTTTTCCTTTTAATATCCTGAGTTTCTTATGCTTTGGTTATATTAAAGTTTTTCTTTTATTATTATTTTGCAAAGGTCGTTTATTGAATTGTACACTACTATTTTTTTTTTCATTCTTATGCATCGATTTTATTTTTGTTTAGTTTAGTTTCCTTTTCTTCTTTCATGGTATGCGCTGTCTTTATAATAATGTCGTTTATGTTATATAGTGGCTTGGTAGAGCAATACCACAAAGCTACCCCTTAATGCTGTGTTTTTTTATTATTTTTGTTTTTTTTTATATAAGTTTTCTGTTTTTGTTTTTTTTTTTTTTTCTTAAGGTGGTAAAATCAATGACCTTTGAGGGTATTATTTTGTCTACGCTTTCGTTTTCTCGTTGTTTCGCTTTTGGAAAGTCATTTTAAGCTACTCGTGATTGTAGAAATAAAAATATTTGCTTGAAGCGGAAAATAAGACGATTCTTGAAAATAAAAACAATTTTTTTTTTAATGAAGGGACATATAGAGGCATTCCTGATATGGGCACATATTTCATTCATATTATCAATTATTTAAATTGACTCTCAGGAAGAAACGGACAATTGAAGTAAAATTTGTTGCATTTGAGAATGTTTGGAGAGTATTGGAGACATTATTCGAAAAGTTTCGAAGTAAATGAAATAAAGAACATTTTAAATTATTAAAAAACTTTTCAAAAGTTTTTGATTTTTAATATGTATATTGGGTCTGGTACGCTTGACTTTAAAGCAGTGTCGACTATAGCAACAGCATTTGTCTCATTTACTCTTTCGCGTTTACGTAAAAAGACGAAATGTCGCTTACCACGCGATGCTACTACATGATCAACACTGCTTTAAAGTGTCATAACTTTGAGACGGTTAGCTGCATCTGGCAACTCTTTCTTGTTTTGGTTTACAAGAGACAAATCAGCTGATCATTAGTGATTGGTACATCGTGTTTAAAGTTATTGCAAACCAAAGATGAGTGAAATTGAAAAAAAAAATAATTTTTCTACGACAAAGGAAAGAATGCGTCACAGGAGTGTGGAACGATTAATGCCTTTATGGTGAAGATACTCTATCTCAATCAGCTGTCAGGAAATGGTTTTCTCGCTTTCGTTCAGGAAATTTTGATGTGAAAGATGCACCTCGTTCTAGTCGACTTATCACTCAAAAAGGTCGCTTTCGTTCAGGAAATTTTAGTGTGAGAGATGCTCCTCGCTCTGGTTAACCTATCACCAAAAAAGTCGGTGAAGTTATGGATAAGGTTTAACTGGATGGATATGGATAAAAACTATCAAAGGGAATTAAAGGTCGACCACAAGACAGTTTTAAAGCATTTCCATAAAAAAAAGCTCGATGTTTGGATGCCTCATGAACTAAGTGCAAAACATGTAATAGACCCAACTTCCAGCTGCGATTCGTTACTGAAACGAAACGAAATCGGGTAATTTTTTTAACGTAGCATGATAACAGGTGATAAGAAGTGGATAACATACATTAATATTGTTCGAAAACGGTCTTGGTCGAAACAAGGTAAAGCACCAAAAGCGATGTCAAAGCCAGGATTGACGACTAGAAAGGTGATGCTGTGTGTATGGTGGTTGTAGTCCCATCAAAGTTGTTGTTGTGTATGGTATTATCCATTATGAACTGTAATCGTCTGGTCAAACGATTGATTTGAATCTATACTGCCAGCAATTGATGCAAGGAATTGAGGAAATAGGTCGGATTCGATTTACAGGAAAGGTGTTTGAAAACGCTGGGACAGACCCATATTTGTTGACCCGAAAAAAAACTATAAGCCTTAAGCTGGGAAGTTTTAATGCATCCATCACCACTGATATTGCACCGCCAGATTACCATTTGTTTCGATCTCTCCAACAATCTCTTCCTGGGAAAAAATTGGCCTCAAAAGACGGTTACGAAAAGCACGTGCTTCAGTTTTTCAAAGATAAAATCTCGGAATTCCACAGTAAAGGACTCATGGTTCTAGCCGCAAAATGGTAGAAGTAAGTTGGAAAGAATAGGTGATATTGGATAAATAAAATGTTTTTGAATAAAAAAATATATATATTTTTATTTATAATAATTATGTATTTATATTTTTTCTAAAACCGCCGAATACTTTTCCCAACGCAATATTAACTTGTAAACTTTATTTATCCACCGTACAGTAGTTTAATAAAAATTAAAAACTAAATAGTTATTTGCTTGCAACTCATTAAATTCCTATATCAAGGAGAGAGAATGCACCTTTACTCTCAATTGACTAGGGTTGCCATGTCTAGAAACACAAGAATTCATTTGCTGACCGCACTGGGTATGCATATGTTTGATTTTCCAAGCCATAAAGAAGTCATTTGTAAACACAAAGCATGTGAATGTGAAGATAGCATAGAAACATACCAACATGTGAACGTAAAAAAGTACATACCTCATCGTATATCTGTGCATAATGGATGGATGGATACATCATCTATTCTAAGTATTTAGATGGTGCTGTTTCTGAAGGGTTAAAGCAACGTTATTGTGGAAAAGCTTCAAAACCATTTAAGTATCTACCATGTGGAGAAAATATCTACGATATTAAAGTGAAGAAATGAGGCAAAAAGCAAAGCAAAGGAATGTCAAACAAAAAATAAATCGCATAAAATGAACTTTAAGTTGACATTGTTTGAAGACGACATTCATGCGGCAATCTAAGAGTGTTTGTAAGTATTTGTGTACACAAATACATGAACACAGGCACACACATTGAGCTGCACAAGGTGTGTGTGTGTGTAATTACGTTGCTATGCATTTTAAAAAGGGTTCACATTATGTTGAATACACTTGAGCTGACAATCGGAAGTTAATCAGCAGCAGAGAAAGAATTCTAGAAAGTAAAACAAATGTCAGAAAGAAAATACTACAAAAATACGATAGAAATACACGGTAGACGACAACAAACCAAAGAGGGACCAAAACAAAAAAGAGGGGGGTTGTGCATAAAAAGAAAAAACAACATCTCAACATTCAAACGACATAAAGGGATAACGAGCTTTGGTCTCTATCTGAGCCTAGTTATTGTATTACTGCGGCTAGAGTGAATTCTTGGTCTTCTTTTGTGGATTGACTTTTGCCTGAAACCAGGCAAATAATTGTTTTATATTACTTTAAAAATTGCTGCTTGGAAACTTTAAACTTTTGGTTAAATTGAATTCTTAAGATTAGGAAAGGCTTTGGAGAATTGTATTGAGCATAGAGATGTCTTGTTGTAGATATTGCGGAAATAGCAAAAAGTATTGGAATAATTAATTTCTTAGTTACTTTATTCAATACTAAATATAAATTTTAAGTTTAAAAGCCTTTCATAATCCATTTCATTCCAAAATTTAAGAAATTTTCTGAACATCCAAATCTTTTATTTATAATTTCAACTTGCTTAAAAAGATTTTTTTTTTAAATCTCCACGTTTTGAAGTGAAGAGTAATTCGTTGCTATTAACCATTACATTACAAAAATAACATTTTTTTTATAAAATTTAAATTCTTACTAATACAATAATATGGTCTTTAAAAAATATTTCTTGACTTTAAAAGGGTTTATCAACAAGAGGTGTAGGTTATAAATGCATATTATTTAACAGCTGGTCGCTTGTCAGTTTTGAAGGACATATGGAATCTCTATGTCCCTATTTCATGATACCATTTCAAAATTATTGGACATCTAAGCAAAAGTTAATTTCATTCAAAAATCAAATGCTACATCTCTAGTGAATACTCTCTTAATAACTATAAAATTCTCTAAATTGCTCTACATTTTAAGAGAGCTGCTTTTTTAATCTTGCGCCTCGGCAACAATAAGCATTGCTTGACGAATTTTTACAGTTTCGTTGACAAAATTTGACTTTTTCAAGTCTTTGTGGAATCTAAGAAGGTACTACTCTATTTTCATAACGTCAATGTGAAAATGAAAAGAAAATCTCACAATTTACCTACTGAGAGTTGAACTAGAGTTCTACCCATTCTATTTATCAAAATATTTACACATTCCACCAGCACTGCCTGTCAGTTAGCGTTCGTCTGATTGCCTGCCACACCCCTTTTTAGCACACTTTTGCTTTTTGCTCACATGCATTCATGCATAGTTGTCTAAAATTACAACTTGCCACGAATGTAACTTAATTTCGTTGAATTTTTCCCTCTACAACAAGCTACAAACAGCAAAAGGAACAAAAGAAAATAGATGAGAAACTAAAAAAAAACTATAGTAAAGAAATATAACAAAAAAAAAACAAAAAAAATAAATAAATAAATGCATGGTGCATCGGCAATAAAAATAAAAGAACCCCTACTTATTTTGCAACCCTTAAATGTACAGCCTTTGACAGTTCATAAAACAAATAGTAGAAAGAAAAAAAAAATAAAAAACAAAGTAAAATGCATGATAAAAGGGTGACCAGCACACATCGTTATTTTCTGCATTTTTCACTTCACAGTTGTTGGCAGCGCAGCGTGTCTCATTTCACACCATTCGCAACGTCAACGTTGCACTTTGACGACAATATCAATTCGGTATTTTTTAAACGTTCGAACCAAACCGAACCCAATTTCAATTCCAATTATTATCCGATTACATGATTGATTAACGAGCAGCGTTGATAGGTTTTTTTTTTGCTTCCGTATTTTTTAATACCACCACTTTTTGTATTTCTCGAGCTGAAACTATGCTAAGAAGGGTTGCAACTTTGGTTAAATATACAATTTTTTTTCTTCTGCGGCAATTGTTACAAAACCCAGAACCTCGTTGAGTTGCCTGCCTCGAGCACGTGTCAGCGTCAAACAACATGTCGAGTGCATTGCACAGATTTATAGCGGAAATTCAATCAAGAGCCCCATAGATCATAGAATAGAAGAATCGAATTTTTGTTTTATTGCGGTTTGGCCAAAACAAATGTGAGTGTTCTTCAAGGCACCCTGTTTATTTGTGCAGCAGCCATAAATAATATTTGTCAATGACTTATTTATACACACGATATTGCTTACATACACATTGATTTATAAATTTTATATTTATGCTTTTTTTTATTTTTTGCTTAATAAAGTCAATCAAATGATTTGCACTCGCCACAACTAATCTAATCAATTGTAAAAAATTGTGCAAAGGAATTTTTTAATCTTAAAATAAATCTTCAAATCTACACGTCAAATTAACGTCAATTTGAACGAACCTCTTCATGCTATTTGTTATTTTTCGATATTGTTTGTATTTGCAAACTGTTGACCGCTAAAAATAATGACAAGCAAAAATTTTGCCAAAATAATTGAGAACAAAAAAAAACGAAAAAAAAACAAAAAAAAACAAAAAAAAAAAAAAAAAACCAAAAAAAACCCGGTTAAGTTTAATAAATAACCAATTTGCTTAACAAAAAAACTTTTTGCCATAAAATCTTTTCAAGTCATCTTTACCTCATATAGTAAAAAAATGTTGACTACTACAGTATAGTGCGTCATTGTGCAATATACTCAAGTGTTTATGCTGAGTTTACAAAGAAAATACATTATTTTGAATCCTTTCAGCACTTGAGTCAAACATTATTTAGCCCACCTACCTACCTACATACTTTCATCACACCAACAACATGTTGTAGATAAGATATCTTAACTTGTTTTAATTTAAAAACTTAATTAAAATTCTTTTCAAACAATCAATATTTTCTTTAGAAACAAAAAAAAAAAACCCAAATAAAACACAAACAACCAACTCAATATTAATCAGAACAATGTTCAAATTTTTTGTAGAGTCACATGTACAAATATAAATTATTTATATATACCTACTTATATATATTTAACCGATTTCATTTTGACTGGCACTGATATATGGCGGCATCGGTGTGATTGTCGACAAATTATTAAGTTATAAATTATTTAAATAATAAAAAAATAAAAAAAAATCATATTTTCAATTCGCGTTTTGTGCCACTTGAACTTTGTTCAAATATCTATCTATCCTCTGCTTGGAGCACAAATAACACGAACAAAATAAACAATATTTTCAAGACAACAAAAACAACACAAAAAAAATAATAATAATAACAAAAACCAATAAATAAATTAGTTAGTTGATAAAATAGCTCAAACAAGTCAAAATGTTCATCATAAATCTGATTAGAAATAATTGTGGTAAAAGAAGATAAATAAAAGTGATGGCAAGCCTAGGTGGCACACACAATGAGTGAGAGTGCAACTTTCAAAGCTTTTCAAAGAAAGCTGAAGAGAGCTCTTTTTCGCTAACAGGCTGCCAACTTGAGAGGGCGAATCAATTTCAAAGGAATCTTTTTGTGTAGAGGCAGAGTGAAATGTGTTAAATTTTCTGAAATTTTGTATTATTTATTTTTTTTAAGAAAAGACAATAGGGTTTTTTTTAGTGGTGTAGAACTTTGAATTAAAAGGTAATACTGATATGACATAATTTCTCGATAATGAGAATTGGTTTTATTAGAGATCCCGCGGCTGACTCGGATTTGGTGCATTCTGAGAGTCCAATTTTTGACTAATTTTTGACCAATTTTTCAAGTATTTGGGGCGAATCTCAACAATTGTTCATAATTGTCGGTTTGTGCGCATAAACCAATGACTTCACATAGCGCTTCAGAGGAAATAATCCACTTGAGTGCTAAATCGCACGATCTTGGTGTCCAATTGACTGGTTCATTTCGAGAAATACACATTTGCCAAATGTGTCCCTCTCTTAGTCAATTGTTTGTTGGTATGTGGCGCTGTTCTGTTGGAAAAACATATCTTCAATAAAGAACCTATTTAATTGGCGCACGGAATAATCAGCAATCATGGCTCTTTAGCGATCGCCGTTGACGGTAACGCTCTCCTCGGCTCATTTTTAAAGAAGTAACAAGCCGTAACATGATTGCCGTTCCATAAAACGTATCAAATAGTAATTTTTTTTTTTTTTTGTGGAAATAACGATGCCTTAACAATCTCTGTATTTTCTGCACTCCATGCCTATTTAGCCAAAAGTGGGCTTCATCTGAACAGAATATTGCTATAAAACAATGGGTTGGCTTCCAGTTCATTTTCAGACCATTGAAAAAACGTTGTTCTGACTTCAATACAGTCATTGTTGTTTTGTTTCGGGCTCATCTATGTATAAATAGGCGCAGGCAGAACAGTTAAGAACCATTTTCTCCCGTGTTTCTCAATCGATTTTGATTATTTTTTTTTTTTTATAAATAAGAGTAGGAAGAAGGAGTGCACCAAATATCACAATGGGGCGTAGCACATCTCATACAACCCAAATTTACGATATCGAATTTCTTTAGAGAAATAGGTCACACAGCTTCAGAAATCGGTATTCGCCTTCAAATCACAAGTGCCATTCCACTGGTTACATTTTAAGGGCATTTAAATAGGGGCGTGGCACTTTCCAGCAGCCCAAATTTTCGATATAACTTTCGAACTATAAGTCACAAATCAATGAAACTCGGTAGGAACTTCCTATTCCAATTCTTTCGACTGGAAAAATTGAAAGAGCTTTAGACAAGGGGACGTGGCACTATCCAAATAATTTACAGTTCTTATATCAAATAGCTTTGGAAGTAAAAGCCGTATAACAATGAAACTCAATATGGAGTTCCCACCTGGTGACATCCTTCTACTAGAGAGTAGAATATGGGAAGTAGGGAACTGGGACGGGCACTGGAAAAAGGGAAGTGGCTCCGCATATATAAGCCAAATTTTTGATATCGAATAGCTTTGAAAGTAAAAGTCCCAGAACATGGAAACTCAGAATGGAGTTACTATTTTGTGATTTCCTGCTGGAAACGTTTGTAATAATACCAATATGAATGTTCCAAGTATCTGTAAAGAACTCAAATAAAACTCGTGTGGTAAAGCGTTCTGAGAACGTTCACCATTAAAAATGTTAAACTTTACGATGACAATGTCAAATTTGACATATTCATATTAGTGTTGCCATATTGCAAGACTTAAAAATCAACCTACGTAATAAATAAATAAATAAAAAATAAATAACTGGCCATTTCAGCCCTTGAAAGGACTCTGACCTAGCTTCTTATGGTCAATTGTGTTGTGCGTGTTATTAAGGTTGCACACAATTGACCGAGAACCGGACCTACAGGTTTAACGCCGACTCCGAACGGCGATGAACGGAATGTTCTTGTTCTCAAGAAGCTTTACATGGCATTTTGATTACTCTCTGAGGTTTGCCATTGTCTGCAGAGAGGTGGCGGTGGTACAGAAAAATCATTTTAATTAAAATAATTTTCTGTCGCTGCTAGGATTCGAACCTGGGTCACCAGGATTTTTATCGCCTAAATTACACTCGGGTCTTCGAATCGGCTATGTAAAAATGAGCTTCGTTAGAAAATACGATTGTTTTACAAAAATCAACATCACCATTCATGTTTTCAAGACCCAATCAAAAAACGTACAGCGTTGTTAAAACAAATTTTTCTAATTTAAAGAAAAAGCTCTTTCATAATTTTATGAAAACTTGAAAGCTTTATTTTGGCTTTGAGAATAAAAGTTTGTGTTAAGAGCTTAATTTGACATAATTTCTTGTAGATGGAAATATACTCGAAATTATGAAAAAAAATCACTTGAAATTCAAACAATCTGAAATGTTGCCAAAACGCTCAGTCAATGTTTATCGGGAATTCCAAACCTGTCAAAATTATAGCTATTATTATTATTGTTGTTATTGTTTATCTAATATATGCAGGTAGTAGTAGTAGTAGTGCTGCAACAACAACAACAACAATAATTATGACTTGAAATCTGTGAAGTTTGTGCAACTGCATTGCATTACGTTGCTCGAGAGGCTGACTAGCTTCTTGTTTACTTAGTAGGTGTGGCACATAAATACTGAGTATTTGATTTTTTTTTTTTTTTATTTTATTACAGCTGCCGTAGTGACGGTAAACGTCACAGCTGTTGTTGTTGTTGTGACTACTTAGTTGCTGCTGTTATTTGTAAGCATTGGATGCTGCTGTTAGTAGGCAGTTTGTTGCCGATGTACTTGTAGGTCAGGTGCAAGCATTTAATACGCATGCGCGTCTGCGTCGTTTTATGTTCAAGGTGCGCGTGCAATTTCAAAACTTCAAATGCAAATATTTACGCATTGATGTTTTTTTTTATATTATTTTCCTACGATCTTTTTTCTAGCTGAATTGCTTGTGAGAGTTGTTGTTGATATTGGCAGCTTATGTTGTTCAACAATTCTTTGGTGTAATTTTCCTCAAAGCAACAAAGGCAAGTTTGAAACGATTTTCAGAGTCTCCAAAATAAACCTTAAAAATTTAAATATATTTTTCTATGATAATCGAAAATTTTTGTTTATAATTGTCAACAAAAATCCTTATCTGAAAAAAAAAAAACAAAAACATTTTTGTTTTGCTCACAAATTTTTCGTGTCATTAAAAATATGTATGTGTAAAAATTATTTTTAGCAAATCCTTCATCGTTCAATCAAAGCCGAAAAAAACTGATTTGACTATCGCAAAAAAAAATCTAGATGCTCTATGCAAAAAATTGATTAGGTGCAAATTTCCACTGGCATAGATGGCCTAAATACGTTAAGATCGTCATGTCATTCACTTAGTCTACAAAGAAAAAAATAAGTGATAAGCCGTTGTTAACAATTTGGCTTATGACGAGTACGTAAAATGTTGTGTTTTTTTTTGTCTTGTGGTTAAAAGTTTTTTGACTTATTAAACGATTGAACGTTTTAATCAAAGTTATTTATAATAAAAAAACACACACATACATATATATTGTTGACGCTCATAAATGTTGCAACAATCCAAGTAATGCTTGATAAGAGACAGCTATTTTATGCTTGTGTGCATGTGTTCGTATGTATGTATGCATCTGTGTTAGCATGTGTCTGTGTATGTGTTTATGTGTTCGCATTAAATGTAGGTTTGTAGAATTTGCTGACTTGAATGCAACAAAGTATTCGCAACTCCGTCTCCATGTCTGGCGGCGCAAAGCACTTCAGTTTGTATTTTATAGATACTATTTAGTTAATTACACAAAATCCATCAGTTATCAATTTATGGGGATTTAATAATAATGCATTTTGTGTCATGTAAACACATGATTTTTATGTTTATGGGCGATGTGGGTGTGGGAAAGGAATGAAATTAAATTAGTTAATATGAGATGTTCCGTAAGTGGGGCTAAATGGGCTCTAATATTAAGATTATTTATAAAACCACTCAAGTTTTTTGGGGTTAACCAAAATAAAAGCAGGATTTATGGAGGTTTTCGAAATTTTTGCATAGTTTTGTTCAAATTTTATGACACTTTAACAGTTTTAGGACTGAAAACAATCTTAGTTACTTATCTGTTCGAATTAGAGTTTTCTTTTGTGATTTTTAAAGAAATGTATCAAGCATTTGACACATAACGCTTTCAAAACATCTATCCCGTTTTTGCCCATTTCCTTAACCCATTTTCTACCATTGTTCGATTTTTCGACAGTTAACAGCTTTGATAACATAAAAATTCTTTTACCGAGATAGAAAATGGATTACCAAAATATATGAAAATTTTCTAAAATCTAAATTTAAATTAATTTTTTCCAACCATGGTTTAAATAATTAAAATTTTTTTTCCAAAAAGCTGTTTAAAAGTCTAATTTTCGATGAACCAAAATTGTACAAAAATTTTTAATGATTATTTTCCAAAAAGGATAAGAATATTTTCATTACTGGAAAACTTTAGATATTATACACATTAAAAGTAAAGAGACCATTTCACCCCATACGAAGCCTTAAAGACTATTTTACCCAATCATTTAAATAAACCTTAAAAATAATGCGTGCCTCTGAAAATATTATTAAAATTTAAATTAAAAGTGTTAAGGATGTCATTTTGTAAGGATGTGAGATATAACTAAAGATGTATTAACTATGGTGAGCCTGTATTTTAAGCGAATTATATTTGGTGATTTATTAAAATAGCACCTCGTCTATTTTTGAAACCCAAACAAAGGAATTTAATTTTTTTTTAGTAAAAAACAATCTAAATGAAAAAACCATTTTACCCCGATTCTTCCAAATATTCATAAAATTAAATATGAACCAACAAAAATATTGTTATATTTCATTCAATTTCATTCTATTTTTTATGAAATTTTTAAATGAAGTCAATAAACCCCATTTTTTTAACTAATAAGAAAAAATATTGGTTTAAGAGTCAAAATTTCGGTGATTAATGGTTTTAACTAAATTATTTATGGTGATTTTAAGCAAAATAATTTTTATTGTGAATATTTTTGAAAACCAAAAAAGGAATTTTAGATTTTTAAACTCAAAAATAGCAAAACATGAAAACCATTTTACCCCAGCTTTGAAATATACATAAAACAGAAATTTGAATCTTCAAAAATAAAGTTACTAAAAAGTGTTTTAAGTGCCTCTACGACTTGGCAGGGTTAAATAAAATTCTGGTAAAAAGGATTTTTGTTGATTTTGGTATAAATGTTGGTGAACCGGAGTTTTAAACAAATTTTTTTTTTGTGATTTATTAGCAAAATAGATTGTATTGTGACTATTGTTTAAGCCCTTAAAGGGAATTTTAATTTTTTTTTTTTTAGTAAAAAAAGTCTTAACGGAAAACCATTTTACACCCCCTCTCAAATATTCATAAAATCAAATATGAACCATAAAAAATATTGTTATATTTCCTTCAACTTAATTTTTTTTTTTGGTAAAATTTTTAAAAGAAGCTAAAAAAAACCCATTTTTTCAACTAATAAGAAAAAATATTGGTTCAGAATTTTAGAATTTCTGCGAACAGAATTATTTTTGATGATTTTACAAAAAATAGGCTGCAAGAAAATCAAGATATTCCGACCATTTTAGCCTACCATCTCAAAAACGCTTACAAATTGAATACAAAAATCTGAAAATGTTGAACTAAGCTAAAAAGTGGTTTAACAAATAAACAATGGTTTAACGAATTAACCAAATTATTTGATTTGAATTCGTAATTTCAGTGAAACGGAATTTTTAAAAAGTAATATATAATAAATTTGCAAAAAGTAGGTTATTTTTAGTATTTTAAATAGCTGAAATGACAAATTTTGATATTAGGCTCATAAAAAAGTGAAAACATCAAGACCATTTTGCCCCAATCATGGGGAACCCCAACAAGTTGTACAACTGACTTTCTTGGCGCTATTGGTTTTACTGGCTCTATTTGTTTTATGGAACCAATTGGTTTTACTGGCTCAATTGGTTTGTCTGGCTCAATTTCATCATTTTTGTTTTTTTTTTTTTTTTTTTTGGAATAGAAATTCACTTGAGCCGTCCAGCACTTAAAAAAAGGAATGCTATTCTGCTTGTAGTCTTATTGGTTGGATATATTTTCTTTTATTTCTTTTTCAGTTTCTTTTACAGCCTTAACTGTAAAATTTTAAATTTCGACTCATTTATCTTTTTTTCCCCATAATGCTTTAAATAAACTGATCTAACGGCAAAATAAGCCATTTAAATATTTTCACACTCAAAAAAAAAAAAACAAAAATCACGTGAATAATAACAAAATACAACAAAAAAAAAAAAAAATTGTTGCGAATAAGAAAAAAAAAATAAGTAAATCTTTTAATCTTTGACGGGCGGCAACATGTTTTGGCACTCAATGAACACACATTCTTAAGCACCCTGTATCAACAAAAACAACAACAACAACAAAACAAAAATTATCTTCAACCACACCAATAGCTCAGCATTACAACGTTGGTAACAAAGTCGGCTATATTTGAGTTCGACATATTTTGTTTTCTCTTGTATTTTTTTTCTGAAGAATGAATGACATGTTTGATAATTGAAAAAATAAACATTAAGCAGAACAACAACTCGAAGAAGTAGAAGCGGCAGCAACAGCAGCGGCAGCAGAAAAAAAAAATCGTAACCCTTTTTATAAAAATCATGAATTAACATAAGTTGCGCCCTCCTGCATCTTGCGTTGGTAACAAGGTAACACGTAACGCCGTTAGGCATTTACCAAAGCAAAAGCAACAACAATAACATTACTGATTATAACAACAAACACAGTATAACAAATACGAGATACAAGATGATTTCTAAAAATCCGCCAAAGTGCGTTGTGCCGCTCCAGAATTTCTTGTAGCGCATGAGATAAAAAAAGAAGAAAAAGAATATGACGCTGTCTAGCAGCGAAGAAGCACGAAAAAACCCTTTCGGGCTTATCCGGCTGCCGTTGTTGTATTTACAAATAAAAAAAAAAAAACACAACAAAAACTCTTTTCCTTTCATTAAATTTTGAATTTAACAAGATTTGAGCGCCGAATTAAAAGCTATTTCAACGCATTGCCAGCCACCAAGCAGCGGATACGATAAAGGATAATGTGGTGATGCATGGAGAAGGCGACAAGATGCTGTTAGACAGAGAGCACAACTGCGATGAGTCATGCTCTGCTGGATGTTAAGGGTTCAAGGGAATTTCGAAGAAATTAAAACCAAGAAAAATTATATGAAAATTTTCTCAACTTTTGAGAATTTAAAAACACAGAATTTTATGAAATTTCATGAGAATAGAGAGAAACACTTTGAAGGTTTTTTACTCTTTAATCTTTTTTAAATATTTTTAAAAATTTTTTAAATAACATCCTTGACATGTTTCACCAGATTGCCCCTTTCTTCCTAGTAGTCTATTATCCCATTTCGAACCAAGGTAGACTTGACTGAATAAGTTTAACACCTAAAATCCTTGGTTCAAAGCAAAAAAAAGACTCATTCGACTCGACTCTTTCGCTAATCTGGAGAATGTTGTACTGACTTCACGGGTATTATGGCCAAATCCATTGATATCATCAGCATACGGCAGCAGCTATATACTCTTGTAGAACATCATGATACTATAGTCTCAGATGACTTGGACTATCTTCTGAGACGAACATCTTCTCCTTCATTAGGTAGAAAAAGTTACACAATACGGAATCATCTTGTCTGAAACCTCGACGATTTTCTCCTTCATTAGGTAGAAAAAGTCACACGATACGGGATCATCTTGTCTGAAACCTTGACGATATTCTCCTTCATTAGGTAGAAAAAGTCACATGATAAGGAATCACTTTGCCTTTGATGTTTCAACCTCGTTGGATATCGTTGGAGGGGGAGAGCAGGCCTTACCCTTTTTAACTGCGCTCTTATTAGTGTTTTTCGGTATCATCCTGCAGAAATGGATCAACTTTGCAGGAATACCAAATTCATACATGGTGGAGTATGTAGTAGGAGTAGTAGAACTATCGGTAGCGTCTTTGGAAATCGACGGCACAAAATGGTGTGTGTCGATTTGTTTCTCCAGGGTCTTCTCCATGATTTTTACTAGCGTAAATATCTGGTCAATACTAGATTCACCAGGTCTGAAACAACACTGATAAGCTCCAATCAGCTGGTTCACGATGGACTTCAGTCTTTCTCGACTGGAAAATGCGCTCGACTGGACGGTATATGCGATATTAAGAAGTCTTATCACACGGTAGTTGTTACAAATGGTGCAATCGTCTTTCTTGTGAATTGGGCAGAGCACACTGAGACATATTCTGCGTAGAAGCTCACGCATACATTTAAATAGAACTACGCCTCCATTTTTGAAGAGCTCAACAAGTAGACTATCAGCTCTTGCGGCTTTGTTGTTTTTAAATCAAGCTTTCAAGGCTTCAGTATAGTCGGGCAACGGAATTCCGCCTGGAAAACACCCAGTCTGTCCAAAGCCAGGGTAAAGGAGGATGGTTGCAGGTAAAGAGTGGGTTGCTCCCCGTGTATATGTGTAAAAAGTAAAAGGCTTGAGCATTGAGTTGATCGTAAAATCTTGAGAGTAGGTGGGATAATTGATATACAATTGCAATTACCCCATAAACATTCCTTAACACGGGAACTGCTGAAATATCATTCTACATCTAGGATGATGTAGAACATCTAGGCATCTACCTTGGTGCTAGAATCTGTGTTTCCGAATATTGGAGCTAATGAAAGAATGCAACAATGCCAGGAATTTTGGATTCTTTGGAAATGGGATACCAGAACTACCAGGGTGTCCCATCCTAGTTTTCACATTAAACTGTACTTACGAAGATACGTCACAGAAAGAGAAGTAGTAACAACAGTATTTTATACTGGGATTCTAATGGCAAATGTTTATCTAGCCTAGCCATATGCAATTTGGTGATAAAAGGGTCACAGTCTAGAGTTTCTTGGATATTTGGCTGAATAACTGTTATTAATTAAGTGAAACCTATGAAACGGTTTGAAGGGAGTAAGCATTCTATGAGCCCTTATTAATTTAAAACTCATGTTTTTGGGTGTCAATTTCTTGAATCTTCGACTATTGTGGGTCACTATACAAAGATCACATGTCAGTCGAATACGTCAAAAACCAAGGGATATTTGTCCGGCAACGGAACTTCAACGCGGAGTTATCATCCGCAATTCGGGTTTGCGTGATATTATCTCTATTGGGGCGGGATTGCTGTCAGCATCGCGATTTAGAATAAATGTTCCATCCACATCATAAACGTTTTTTGGATCTCATTCCTTTCACCATGAAGCTCAATTTTTTCGCACTCACGCTTTTCTGACTCTCTTTTACTTTCGCCTGCAAATGCGTCTCTCTCCCCTACTCTTCTCTTTGTATCGCTCCTTACTCGAAAAACAGAATGGGATGTAGCTGTAGTAATTCCATGTAGCGCGTCAAAAGTTAAAATTATTTCAACTTGCACTACAACTACCATTACGAGTCACAGACGCACGCATATTTTAACTTTCGACAACTGATACTACGAACTACAAGCTACACCATTCTGGTTTCCCAGTTAGCATCACGCGCTACAACCGACTGCAGCATGGTTTTGTAGGCGGCATCTTCCCCTGCAGTACCGTCGGGAGAGTGATTTTGGGAGAGGACGGTGGTAGCCAATCACCAGTCCGACAGCCGTACGCATAGGGTTGGGGAAATATGTGTCCACTGCGCGCAAAGTAGAATAAACCATGATACAAAAAATAGAGGTAGATGCAGACCTGACTGTGCTCTCTTTTAATACTGCCATAACTGTCAAAATCCATATAAAAAAAGTTGTTTGCTTACATTTAATTTCTATGAACTTTTTCATAGCTTTGAGATTTTATATGCGTTGTCAACTTCGTGTTTTCATTCGCGGCAGTACGCTGTCATCTAGCGAATCTACCTGTATTTTTTGTATCATGGAATAAACGAGGTAGACTCGCGTCTGAGAGTCAAAAGTCAGAATTGTCAATAAATAATTTTTTATTCCATGGTTGAATTAATAAGGTAGTCGCAAGGGTGAGAGCGAGTGCCCATAAATGTCAAATCGAAGTTGACAACTCATACAAAATCTGGAAACGAAAATTGATAACATGTAAGCCGATGAAGTTGTTGTTGTTGCTTTTTATTGCTCTTGACAATTGTGGGTACTGAGAAGAGAGTACGATCAGCCCCGAGATAACCTTATTAATTCAACCATGGTTTATTCTACTATGACTAAGCGCTTATATCGTCGCTCAGCGGAGTGCTTTCTGCAAGCAATTGGCGAAGTCTTCGACTGTTCATTGTGATTGGAGCTTTTTGGACGCCTAGACGAGAATCTTGTATGTTTTTATTGTTTAACTTTTCAATTTCAAAACAAAAAACTTTATTAATACCATTAATACCACAGATAACCATCTTGTTCCCATAACTCCATAAAAGTATTTCGTAACCTTGTTTTATATAACTCGAGTAATCGGGCATACTTTTGTTTTTTACAATGAAAATTGTGTAATTATCAAAAATATTTGCGTTTTTTACAACTTTGATAAAACAAATTCGAAAATTGTGCAAAATAACGTATATTAGTCAACAAATTGTAAATATTTGCTGTGGTATTCATGACTTTTAATTGTTTCTACCTTATCGGCAAAATTTTATTTTTATGATTTCAACTATATAAAATGTTCATGTTCATTTATAATAGGGGGTTACCTCGTTGTGGTGGTCAATAGCGTAGTAGACCACCAACTTAGATTACGATTGAATATTAGCTGTTTTCATCATTATTACGTTTCGATTTGTTTTGTTACCATCTGCCTATTTTGGAGTTTTGTTTTCTATGGTAATATTATTATTGTTTTTTTATCAAAATTCCAAAAGAATTGCACGTTGTTACCAAGCGAAAATGCTAGTCAAAATAATAACAACAATACTTTAAAAAGAGAAAAAATTTTCAAATTAAAAAAGAAAACAAAACAAAAACCAAGACAAAAAAAAACCATGAAAAAGCAAACCAAACTCAATATAAATGATTTTTATCTTGAAATAATGTCTGGTCGCCCAGACACATGTACCTAGCTATAAAGATATATAAAAAACAAAATACGTAGAAGAGTACAAGTGTAGATGTGTAGGCATGTACGTATTTGAGCTTCGGTATTGATCAAGTGCGACCGCTCGAAATGTGCCACTTTCTTCAAGTATTGAACGGCAAAAAGAGAAAAAACCTACAAAAAAATACAAAGACAAACAAACAACAAACGTAATAAGAAAAGTAATGAAATGAAAAAAAAAACCCAACAATTGCACTTTAGAAGTAGTTATATTAATTTTAATATGAGTTTTTGGTATTTGGCATTATGTACAGTTGTAAAGCACACTAAAATAATTAAAATACTTGAATGTAGAGGGCGCAAGAAAAGCTGTTTTCAGCGCTAGAGTTACTCTTGGAGGTGATTTTTGCTATTAAATTTATTGCCAATATAATATGAAGTTGGCTGCATTTCGTTTTTGTTTATGTTCTTTTCATTGATAAATTTATTGTTGCTTTTTTTTTTTTTTTGTTCTTACTTTTTCACGCATTGTTAGATTTTTTTAACCTAAAAAACAGTTGAAACAGAAAAATTGATTATCATCTTCAACCTGACTAATTTTCGTCATGATTTTAAAGAAATAATCATGTAGGTCTTGGTAAGACTTTTGAATAAACATTCATATTATCTCAGCAAACCAAAAATAATACATTGGCGTCAGCATTGTTTATTAGAAAAAGAAATATTTCAATTTCAATAAAATGTTGTATATATTTACTAGAGCGCCGCCATAAACGTCAGTAGATACGTGCCTTTTTCGCTATGACGCTATATGACTGCCTCTCACATTTTTCTTCAATGATAGTGATAATGACTCAAGTAGTTGCTTGAGATTTTTAGCTATTTGCACTATCCGAATCGCAGTTAGTAATATTGGCTAAAATTAAACTTTGCCATCTGCAAAACGAGAGTTTTTTTCTAAAGAAAACTATTCCAATACTACCTTTACTGCCTTTAAAATCTTGGGCATCGGCAACACCAATCATTGTCAGATGAATTTTGACTTTTTAGCATAAACGTACTTATAAGCACGTACTCACCATGTTTTGGTGTAAGTGCCGCTTATTGTGTTGTTTACAGAGGTTTGAGAATTGTATTTCAGCAAAAAAATGGAATTAACATGTGAACATTTTCGGGTGATAATTTTTTATGATATTCGACGTGGATTGACAAGAAAAGAATGCATCGATGAAATTAGTTCGACTTTTGGTCATGAAGCACCACACCCAGGAATTATAAAACGATGGTTCATTGAGTTCGAGTGTGATCGTCGTTCTCTCCAAGACGAATTGCTTGAAGGTCGTCTAAGAACGGCTGTTGTGGCCAAAAACATCGATGATTTTTTAACTTTATTCTATGATTTATGATTTATTCGTCCGTTTTCGTTCACCAATAAACGTTTTTCATTAATAATTTTCATTTTTAATCGATTTACAAACTGTCCAATACTTCCCCAGATAGGGGAACACAAATAGATTTTAAGCGCCAACCATATATGTAATACTTCTATATTGGCAGCAACCAACATTTTCAATGAATTTCAACTACGAAACCAAAGAGAGACAGCCTACATGAGATTTTGTTGTTTGTACTAGTATATTTGAATATATGAAAACTACTACTTACAAGAAAACATCAAATCGTCACAGAGGCAGTTGATATGAAAAACGTGTGCGCCAAACATAAAACGAAACAAATCACATTTGTTCTACATAAATCACAGGCACGCACCATTATAAAATAATTATAACAAAAACGCGAGAAATATGATTACATTTAAACAAAAAAAATTGAAGCAAACAAAATTTTAACCATAAAAATTCGAACAAAAAAGAACAATTTGAAATGATTTGATCAAACTGCTGATACCAGAAGGCAGGTTATTTCTCGTACTTCAAAATCAAACTTTGAAATTTTTAGAAAAAGTAATTTTTGTGCCAGTTTTTGGCCAAAATAATAGTGTGTCCAAGTACATCCCGAATTCCCCTTAACACATTTAACACATTTCTTCATCCTTTGATAACATTTTTTTTTTATTTCTGGCTGTAGCATAAGATTTTATCACATAATATAACATAACATAGTCCAACAATGAAGGTTATTTTTATTTTACCAGAGTATTCATGGACCTCTGAAAGAAGACATCTTGGTAATAATTTTTGCTCAACAAAGTTATAGGGCGAGATCGTCTGAGAATGTTTTTTTTTTATTTTCTCTGAAATTTTATAAAGAACACTATGAGATTTTTGAACATGAGTTAACAGCTTTAACTGCTATATCTCTTACGTTTTTGGAAAAGTACTTTCAAATACTTTAGTCCGCACAAAAGATAGATAAAATCTAAATTTTTTTACATAACATTTTATAGTTTTTTGTTTTTTAATTTGACACAATTAACAAGTTAAATACGCATGGCTTTTTTAATTTTTTATCAAATGGTTTTTTCAAATTGTGGCTTTAGTAGATGTCACCGTATGACTCTTCAAAATTTATAAATTTGTATTCGTATTAAAACGCCCTATACTCCAATAAGGTATATTAGGTCTATTATGTCTATAGGGTCTTTCAACAAGAGGTGTTATTTAAAATTTTCGACCATTTTTTCGTGTGGTTCAAACAAGCAACTTCATTCGATGACGTTTGACAAAGAAAACCTTGAAGATTTTTAGATATGGAACGATACACAATCGCACGGCACATTGAAATAGTGATAACTCATTACAAAACGGTAAAAATATCGCGAACATGCTTTGTAAAGTTCGTACTGTTTTTGTTTTTGTTCATCATCAAGCACCTTCTCGCACAGCTATAGTGAAATTAATCCATAAATTCGAACATCTCGGAGTAAGTAAGTGATGTAAAGACCGCAACTCGTGCTCGTTCGGTGAAGACAACTGAAAATATCGCAACTGCAGCTGCGAATGTGACTGAAAACACAGGTTTGTCAATTTCGAGACAATCACAGCAATTGAGCCTGGCTCCGCGAAATAACTCCTAACGAAATAACTCCTAACAAAAAAATGAAATAACTCTTAAAATGTCCCATACAAAATTAGGAGTTATTGCACATGAAATAACTCCTAAAAGTTAGGAATTTATCCACCAATGTTAGGAATTATTTCATCTTTGAATGTTAGGTGTCGGTTCTTTATGCAATAACTCCTAAAAAATAGCAAATTAAATAAGTCCTAATTAAGAGTTGTTTCATTTAGAATTGTTCGGAGTTATTTCATCGAAGCTAAGAGTTATTTCCCTTGCATGGAATTTTAAATACGATATTTCGTAAAAGGGCAAATCGTTATTTCATAAATAAAAAAACCAATTGCGCCCTTTTTTATTGTTTCTTTTCTTTTTAATATGAAAATTAGGACTTAATTCATAATTTTTGTTTCATTATGAACATACTCCTAAATTTTAGGACTTATTTCATTTTTTCTTTAGGACTTATTTCGTCAGGAGTTAGCAGTTAGTTCATCTATTATGAATTATTTTATTTACCGTTAGGAGTTCTTACATTAGGAGTTATAACGTTAGGAGTTATTTCGTTAGGAGTTATTCCGCGGAGCCATTGAGCCTATCCGCTTCCACTTTGCACCGTATTTTGCATAAAGATCTTGGCCTATATGCTTATAAAGTGAAGTTGACACAGGAACTGAAGCCTTTAGACCATTAAAAATGCCGCACATTAGCTGATTGGATGTTGGAAATGCAAGAACAAGATAATTATTTCTCAAACAAAATTATTTTGAGTGATAAGGCTCATTTTCATCTGTCTGGATATGTAAATAAGCAAAACTGTCGCATCTGGACCTCCGAAAACCCAAGAGAAAAAGTTGAACAACCTCTCCATCTACAACGAATGACAGTTTGGTGCAGTTTTTAGGGTGGCGGTGTCATTGGATCATATTTTTTCGAAAATGGTACTGGTGCGACCGTTTTAGTCAGCGGATTGCGTTACCGAACGATGTTGACTGACTTTTTTGGCCTGAACTTGATGCTATGGACATGGACGACGTTTATTTTCAGCAGGACCGGCGCCACATGCCATACAGCTGGTAAAAATTGCGTGAAAAATTTGCTGGACATGTGATTTCTCGAAATGGAGACTTTTATTGGCTGCCGAGATCTTGCGACTTAAAACCTTTCGCTTTTTTCTTGGGGGATATTTTGATGATTAAGTCGACGTCAATGCTCGAGCAAATATTTAAGCACTCAAAGACAATATTAGAGTTTATTCGTGTTATTCGTGAGATACACTTGCAATTATGTGAAAATGTGATGAAAAGTTTAATCAAAAGAAGAAACGTATCGCACTCCATCTTCAAAACAGACACAACTCAAAATTTCAAAATTTTCAGGAGAAGCAAAAAACCAGTTTGTTTTTCATAGGAATCCATACAAATCAAGGAGACAAAACGATTTTTGTTTTTTTATTAAAGAGTAGAAAGATGAGTGCAAAATTTTGATAGTTGATGGAGGTTATCACTACGAATAGTTTAACATTAAATAGTAAAAATTTGTAAATTTTGAGTTGTGCCTGTTTTGAAGATTGAGTGTGATATGTAAATATGCAACAACCACGGAGATCATTTGACAGATATTTTATTTTATTAGTAACCTCAAAGTTTGTACTTTTGATTAAAATAAAATTATTAGTTCTTTTCACAAAAACAATGGATTCCTTTTCAATTTAAAATGACACCTCTTTCTGAAAGACCCTATGTATATTGCAGCCATTAGTTACTGCAGCAACTCCTGAGTTAATAGGATAATTTTTACTTGACAGTTTAAGGCACCCAATAACAAAAAAATGAAGCGCTGTAGTGAAGAAGATACGCAATGAGACCACAAAATTGTTGTGAGCTCCAACTTTTTTCATGGAACGTTCATAAACATTTTCTGTTTGTATAAGAATCAAATTTTAATAATTTGGAGTTATGCCGCTTTAGTTCTTATATAATAAGCGATATATCGATAATTTTTACTCTTTTAGAAACACTTACAAAGTTTAAAGTTTTTAAAAATCCACACTTATTTCATATGCTCTCGAACAAACTTTAAGTAAATGTTTCGTCCTTCCTCAATTCGGGAGAATATAATTGAAAATGGAAATACTTTTTTGTTTACGACAATTTCTCGGAATTGTTCTTATGCAAAGAAAATACGCAAATAATGCCGTTAATCCCCGTTTGAAAATGTAACCATTTTCATATTACATACATATCATATATATATATAGCAATTATATGAATGTATTACCAGCGATAACAAAATTTGCACGATAACGTAAAATTCTGCTTTCTCACTCTCTCTCTCTCTCTCTCTCTCTCTCTCTGTGTTTATCGGTCCAAAATATATTGGTAAGTCTATTGTTCACTAAAATATCAAATCTGAATGCGAAAATTTCGACACGTTCACGTAATCAGTTGATTTTGTTTATTTCTAGAACTTATAAGGGGGCAATAAACAATTTCTTATAAGTGAGGGCGCGTTTTTTATAATTTTGGGGGCGCGTTCCGGTCAAATAAAGACATGGATATGCAAAATAATAATGCTTTAGTTTAATTATAGTGTCTAGCTTGCATCAGAACCTTTTGGCAGCTTAACAGCTCACTTGTTTGAAGGTTCTTTCTTCTTTCTGCGCTCATGGCATGGTAATGGCTCAGCAAGCTCAGGGTAACCAGCTTAGCATTAAAAGTAAAGAAAACTAAACGAAAAAAAAATATCAGAAAAAAGGGGTTGTTAAACATTTAACAATTGATTTATTTCAGCACATGAGCTCAGGTACTTTTTCGATATTTTTTTTTTATCATTATTTATTTTGCATATTTTTATGTGTGTTTGTGTGTGTGTGTATTTTGAAACAGCACTATTTAAGTAGTAGTAATAATTGTTGTTAATGTGTTGTTGCTGGATTTTGGCTAAAGGGGTTGCTTGCTCTCTTGCTCGACGCTTGTCTACAAGTTATACGTATTTGGAGGAAAAGCAGCATAAGCGCTGTTTTTTCGATTATTTTTTTTTTGTAAAAAAAAAAAACTTGACATGAAATTTTTTATTATTAATGTTATTTTTATAAACTTGTTATTTTTTAAATTTTCCTCTTTGGTTTTTTTTTTGCTGTTACTGTTCAGTCTTATGTCCCTTTTGTTTAAAATGTTGCTGCTTTGCAACAAGGACACGCACGCGGTTCCTTCAGCAGCTCGCTGCAGTCGCTCTTTGTGCTTGTAATTGTTGTTGTTGTTGTTGTTGAGTTTTATTGTTTTATGGATTCTGCTTATTTGCAGGCTATAAATTTCAACAAAGTTGGACTTAAGGCATTTTTCATTTTTTTCTTTCTCTTTCTATTTTCTTCTCTTTGTTGCAGTGTGTGCAAGGTGACAAGTAGTTGTTGCTATTGTTGTTGTTGCACTTTAAATGTTAGGTTTCACACCTTGCAAAGTTATTACTTTGTAAGTTGCCAGGTAATGTGTTGTGCATTTGATGTTTTGCATTTATTTGAGAAAGCCGCGTGAGTTGGAATATTTTAGCAAACGGAGAAGTTAATAAAAACAAAAATTTTAAAGCTTTAGGAATTTTTTACATTTTTTTTTTTAAATAACATAAATTAAAAAATAAACCATACTGAGTGTCAGCCATATGTGCTATTTGAGGAAATAAGTTTTTTTCACTCCTGTGTTAAGACTCAATAAATTATTTTCGATACAACTGTAATCAATCATGAATGAGAATGAGATTAAATTAAATTAATAAATATGTCAATATATCGATACATCAATACATACATCACCAATACATCAATATGTCAATACATCAATATATCAATGCATCAATTTATCAATATATCAATATATCCATACATCAATATATCAATATATCAATATATCAATATATCAATATATCAATATATCAATATATCAATACATCAATGTATCAATTTATCAATATATCAATATATCAATATATCAATATATCAATATATCAATACATCAATATATCAATATATCAATACATCAATATATCAATATATGAATACATCAATATATCAATATGCCAATACATCAATTTATCAATGTATCAATATACCAATATATCAATATATCAATATATCAATATATCAATATATCAATATATCAATATATCAATATATCAATATATCAATATATAAATATATTAATATATCAATATATCAATATATCAATATATAATTATAACAGCTTTTATGTTGGATTTTATTTTATTACATTTAATTTAACTTTAGCCAAAGTTGCTTTTGTTTCTTAAAAGAAGTTGCCACGAATACTTATTGCTTTTTGGCTCATAAAAAAAAAAAAAAAACAAAAAAAAACACAAAAGAAATTCATAATTTTTTCTTATCCTGGCTTAAACTAGCATGTTTGGTATCAATTAAATAAATTTTTATATATGTTTTTTTATCACAATAAAACTAATATTTTGCTTATCCAGCCGACAACGCAACGACCACCCACATGACAAG
This sequence comes from Pherbina coryleti, assembly GCA_943735915.1. Taxonomy (NCBI): domain Eukaryota; kingdom Metazoa; phylum Arthropoda; class Insecta; order Diptera; family Sciomyzidae; genus Pherbina; species Pherbina coryleti. The sequence goes on along the minus strand of OX030950.1, from coordinate 162,966,190 downwards.
GTGTGGCCTTTTCTTTAATTTTAACATTTATTTTTTTATTTTATTAATACTAACATTTAAAAGCTATAAACAGCTTAATAATTTTAAGCTAAGCCTAAGTTTGGTAGTAGCCGACAGCAACAGCAGCAGCTATTTATGCGAAACTTGATACACAAATCTTTAAATCTTCGGCACGTAGGAGTAGCTCAAAAAGTCATTCCATTTAATGCTTTTTAAGTTAAAGCATTTAATAAAAGTGCTACTGACAGTATTAAACGAGGCTTTATAGTTTTTTTGAATGTTTACATAAATGTCATTTAAGCGCTTCTAGTGTTCAAATTCAAAAAAGTGCCAATTTGAGAGATTACGTTTAAAAATTCTTAAAACTTTTAAGTAAAAACCCAAGAAATGCTGCAATAATCCTTATAAGAGTCATAAAAGTAAACTATTGAGTAAATTTTTTATGAAGTCAATATAAGTTAGTATCTGTGTGAAAACTTGCAAATTATATCCAACTTCATTAAATCCAAATTGGAGAATACCTTTAAGGCTCAGATCGGATTTAATATTCTTTCAATTCATTAAAATATAAAACTAGCCTAACCTTGCCTTTTGTATGTAGAAGAGAAATATTTGAATAACATTATTGCAAAGAGCAAAATTATTGCTACTTTGCAATAAGATTATTATCGATTTTAGCCCGTGAAAGTATTTTAGTAAAAAGTGAAATCAAGTTTTTGTAAAGAAATAGGTAACGAGGGAATAAATATTAAGCCCAAGAAGTAGTGGTTAAATGGAAACCTTGCTTATTTTTCTTAAATTATGTTCCTTAGACTGTCTGTAGTTCTTTTCCAGGTCTATAGTTTTCAAAAAATATTTACTTGACCTATTCACTGCTAAGAGAATTTGGATGATCACTACTCAAAAAAGTGAATCTTATATAATCTAAAAATCCGACAGGCATCTGTTATGATGGACTGCGACTCGAAAAATTCAAAATTTGGAAATAAAGAATACGATTAAATTGCACATAAAAATTCAAATAAAGAAACCAAACGAAATTGAGAACCTTCTCCTTTTTGAAGTCGGTTAAAAAAGCTCTCTTAGAATTATTTGCTAAAATAAATTGATTCTAAAAAAATTAATCCTAAATATTTGTAATTTTATGTATTCCTCTGATGTTAAATTTTAAAAAATCCAAGAAGCCGTTTCAAACTTTTCTGGATAAACGTGATCTTGGTCTGACTATAGCTTTTGTTCTATTAGATCGATTTAAATTGTATAAACTTTTTTTTTATTTTCTTTTAATTTTACTATTTTCAAAAAACTTACTAAAGGTATTAATAAAAAGGTTTTCTTATTTTTTTTTTTAATTTATTAACGTTCAGATAACACTTGACTGAGAATGTTTCTCAATATCTCGTATACCACGCAATTTCAACAAGAGTATCAAAAATCAAAATTCAAAAATCCAGAGAAACCGATTTCATGGAGTTAGATCAGATGCAGGCCCGTAGCTAACGGGATATTTCGAGGTTATGTTTAATAAAGTACCAAATAAAAAACTTTAGAAAATTATAAAAAAAAAACATCAAAGTTTCTTAAAATGAACGTTCAGAATTATATTATAGAAAAAACAACTAACCTTTTCTAATTTAAAATTCGAAAAATTTTTTTAGCATGACAACTTTTGGGTATTTATCTATGCACAAACACAGATGGAAAATGTCAACCTTTGAATAGCCATAGGCTTCTGCAAAAATCTAGTCGAAAATCTAATGAAAAATAAGATTATTATTTTGATGAATTAAAATGAATTCGTCAATAGAGTAAAGATCAGACAAAATCAGACAAAAATAAAAATGTACATATTTTCAAAATTTTATTTTCAATTGGATTCATTGATAAAACATTGATAGAAAGCTCTTTTATTTGTTCTTTTAATTTAAAAAGTTTGTGTTTGAAAAAGGGCCGACATTAGAGTGGAACGAACTTTTAACCTCATGGCCTTCATATATTTTTTAAAAATACGCGTAAAGGAATAAATGTCTGCATCTTTAGTTTTTTTATGCGACATAACTTTTGACTAACTTTTGATAACTTTGGTAGATTTTTTTCAGATTTTTTATAAAAGTGCTTGCTATAGAAGATTAAATTCGTGAAAACTTTTCTCATAAATAAAAACTGTACTTCTTTTGCGTACTTAAGCAAAGCGGAGATATAAGCGAATGACCGATTTCGGTTATCTTTGCACCTGAATATCTTCTAGCGCATGCATGGCATCATTCTTGAACTCTTGACTAAATAGTTGTTATTGATGCGTTAATGAAGAAGTTCAATAAATTCATCAAAAAAACAAAGAAAAAAAAATGTCTGGCATTGAAATATATAAACCGTCGGACGCAGCCAAAAGTTATGTCGCAGAAAAAAAAACTAAAGATGCAGAAATTTATACTTTTAACCGTAGTTTTCAAAAATATATGAAGCCCTTGAAGATTTTTGCTTTCATACATTTCGTTCCACTCTAGCCGAAATACATTTTATATTGTTTAATACAAATATTAATTCTTGTTAGGAAAGTGAAGAGATAGATATGTATTTTGCAAAATTTCAAAAAGAAAAAAAAACAAAACAAAGCATGTATTTTTTTAAGTCCTTAAAATAAAAAAAAAAAACAATTAATTTAATGCTGAGACTAAAAATTCCAAAAAACTTTAAGAAAACCTAGGATGGAATTTTCATTATCAATGTGAAAAAATCGAGAGAATTATGAATTCAATTGTTCCGTGAGATCGAGTTATTTGACACATCTGAACTTTTTTTGTTTTTGTGGGGCTACGCAAAAGACGGTGTTTACGTGTAATAACCTCAAACTCTTGAGCAATTAAAAAACAACATTCGTCAGATCCTGGCCAAGCTAATGCCCGAGTTGTACACAAAAACCATCGAAAATTACCTCAACAGGAAATTCAAAAACTCCTTCAAAAACTTATATGGAAGACATTTCAACGATATTGTTTAACCATATAATGGAGAAGTCCAGACATTATAACGAAATAAAAATATTATCGAAATTTATATTTATAGTGGGTTTTTTGACATTACTTTGAAGAGGAGAAGATGGATGACGTTATAGAAGCTACTCTTAAGCTCAAGTAGAAGCGATTTCGCTCGAGAAGTAGAAGTAGAATTAGAAGATCTTTCTGCAGTTTCTATCCTCATTTCCAATCAATTGAAATTGAAAATTCATCAACATTTATGGCTTGAAGTTGTAGTCGGTGATAGAGAAGTTTGTGGATGAGGTTGCCTTATAACTTGAATTTGGCTGAATTAAAGGCATAACTCTGGCCTCATATTTAAATTTACATGTTTCAACGGTTTTCCAACCCACGTTTAGAATATCCCACTCATTTTCACTTGATTGCCCCTTCCTTCCCACTAAACTATCACCCCATTTCGAACCAAGACAGACTTGACTGAATAGGCCCATTAAACCATAAGCGAAGGTTTTGCGTAAGGTGAGAGTTTTGCGAACGATTTGGGTAGAATTTTTTTTTTTCAAATATTTTATTTTTTATTTTCTCAACAGTTCTTGATAAGAATATTAAATTCGTGAAAACTTTTCCCATAAATAAAAACTGTACTTCTTATGCGAAATTCATAAAAAAATTATTTTGAGTCGAAAAAGAATAATTTTTTTACATTTTAGTAGGTAAAATTCCTTTAAAAAGGTTAATTTTCTAATTCATTTCTGAACAAAAAGGGTTGGTTTTCGAAAGGAAATTCAGTCTGGCGATTGATACAAAAAGGGTTCATTTCAAAGTGCCGAAAAAGAATTCTTCTATGGTTAATTTTTTTACTCATTTTCGAAGAAAAGAAGGTTCGTTTCGGAGAGTTATTTTCGTCCGGCGATTGATTCAAAACGGGTTAATTTTCAAGTGCCGAAGAGTAACTTTTCTATGGTTCTTTTTTTAACTCATTTCCGAACAAAATGAGGTTCATTTTTGAGAGACATTTTAGTTTTACGAATGATACAAAAAGGGTTCATTTTTGAGTGTCAAAAAATAAACGTTTCTACCCGAAAACGGTAGGTTTACCTCACTGGGGGTTTTATACCTTGGAAATCCCTTGTTCAAAGCTAAAACAAAAATAAAATTAAAATAAAAAAATGAAAAAAATAAAAAAAAAATAAAAAAATGAAAAAAATAAAAAAAAATAAAAAAATTAAAAAAATAAAAAAAAAATAAAAAATAATAAACAAATAAAAAAAAATAAAAAAAAAATAAAAATATATAAAAAAAAATAAAACATAAATAAAAAACTAGAAGATTCCAATTTTAAAACTATTTTCATTCAGAAAAAGGAAAATATAAAGTAATCGGCAGATCGGCCGAATTGAAATTTACAGTTAATCCAAATTAAAGTTTCCTGTTCTACCCTAAGCCACAGAACAATTACAACTATTTCATTAAAAAAATTTTGGCAGTTTATTTCTCCAAAAAAAAGCTTAGCAGATGGTCTATTTATCCTAGATTGCAATAAAAAATAAGTTATACTTTTACTTATTCGAAATTTTTGCGATTTTATATGAATTATGTGATTGTGGCGACCGTGGCGTAGTGGGTAGAGTGCGTGACCCATATTCCAGAGAACCCTGGTTCAATTCTATCTGACACAGAAAGTTTTTTCAATTGAATTAATTTTTCTGTTCGGCCGTCACCTCTATGCAGACAATGGCAAACATCAGAGAGTAAATAATGCCATGTAAAGCTTTTTGAGAACAAGAACATTCCGTTCATCGCCGTTCGGAGTCGGCGTTAAGCCTGTAGGTCGATTTCTCGGTCAATTGTGTACAAACTTAATAACACGCACAACACAATTGATCATAAGAAGCTAGGTCAAAGTCCTTTCAAGGGCTGAAATGGCCAGTTTATTTATTATTTATTTATTTATGTGGTTATGTACTTATGTTATTAGATTTTTGTTCAAAAAATTTCAGTCGAATTTTACTAAGACAGAGATGACATATCGGATTGTAATTTTTTTCATGTACTCTCTGCACATGATCCTTTTCATAAAAGAATCATCATAACTTTCCATACATTTTTTTTCTTTGATTTTCTACCGGTTAAATGCGGTTTTCTTAACCTTTGAACATTAGATTTGAGTAGGTGGTTATTTCGACTTTTTCTACTCAGTCATATAAGTTCAAAATCGCTTAAGTTTGAAAATTTATCCAATACAGTGAATGTCTCTACTTTTGCACTATCTTAATTTTTAATGGGAATATCTGATTTTATTCAATTTCTAGTTCGAATCATTAAATTCGAAAAACAAAATTACTTTTTTTTAACTGGTGAAATTTTCAAAAATTTTAATTTCTTTGCAAATAGAATTTTGTAGGGTCATTATCTGTTGGAACAGAAATTTTTTTCAAAATCTTCACGTTGCTTAAACTTTTTACTAAAAAATCATTATATCTTGTAATATAAAAACAGTCATTTAATATATTTTCCACTCAACATTAACATTTACTTACATCGTATCTTTCTGGCCTCATTGTATCCCCCGCTTTAAGGGTTTTATTTATAATCCAACATGCGTTTGTGCGTTCTGCCAAAAATGCAACATTTGCTTAGTAAATTAGAAAAAAAAAATCGACGCGTTTTTTCTAAAAGCACTGTGATTATACGCTAGTTTACTAGTTGTTGTTGCTTTGATTTTTCGTTTCTATTTTGCTAAGTGACAAATAAACAAAAACTAAGCAAAACCAAAAAAAATTATTGTAATATTGCACAATTTGCTTAAGCCTGGTAATATTGTTATTATATTATTTTTGTTTTTTTTTTTTTTGTTTTAAATAGTTGCAACACTTTTCGGCGCCACTGTATGCAAATGCAAGAGACAACTTAATTTGAAATTAGTTGCCTTTTTTTTCTCTGTAGTAAGCTGCTTAAATGTGTAAGCTTCGCTGTGCTTTTAGTGCTGTTTTTTTCTTCACTAAATATTATTTATTTATGTTAAATATTTATAAGAAAATATTTTTCTAGTAAAAACCACAAAAACTGCAGACACTCGAATAAAATTTTAATAAAAGCTGTTGCTGTTAAAGTTGTGGAAGTTGCTGCTGCTGCTGCTGCAGCTAATGCTGCTATGAATTCAAAATGTTTTCAAACTTAGCTTAGCTTAGCTTTTAAGCTTTTTTCAAATTTTATTAATTTATTAAATTTTCGAAGCACGTTTTACGCTGTTATTGTTTTTAACTTTATATTCTGTTGGCAGAAAAAAAAACTTTATGAAACTTTCAGAACTTTTTTTCATGAGTTTTCAAGCAAAATTTTCACTTCTCGGCTGAACTTTTGCAAGCTTTTCAACAGTAATTTTATACAAGTCTTTTTAACTTTAGGAAAAAATTGTTGATTTTTTTTTAATTTCTGTGTTACACTTAATTTTTATTTATTTCTTGTGTCAGGCTTTGTTATATTTTAGCCTATTTTTGCTTTTGTGTTTGATTTTAGCAGCTTTTAAAGTTCATAAATTTTTAAGATTTTTAAAACAAAATCGTTATAATTTTTCAAAAATGCTTTAAATTACTTTTGTTATTAAATTTTATTTTTTTTAATTCAGTTAACGTCGTTTTATTTTGTATTTCATTTATTAGTATGCTGCTGTCTCTTTTAGATTTTTTTTTTCTTATTTTTTTATTCTTAAGTTATTGTTATATTTTGTTGCTTTAATATTCTTCTAAGCGAGCTAAGCGAATTTTTTTAAAACGATCTAAACACAACGAAAGGTGCTACAAAACTGATTCCTAAATTGAAGCGTAGACCGAACCGAGCATGGATGTCAGCAGCGTGCGAATGAATGAACGTCGGACGTTACGGACTTACGTGCGACCACCAAGAGCCAGCGTATAAACGAACGAGCGAACGAACGAACGAACCAACTAACTACTAACGTACGTACAAATGTATCGCGTATCTGCAAGTTGTGCGGCCGTATCTACAATACCTTAACTACAACAACAACAGCAACAACGACAACAACAACAAACTAACCTAGCCAACCAAACAGCACCGAGAATCTTTTTTCCGTTCCTTCCTGTTCTCTTCTTTTTTTTTGTTGTTGTTGTTTTTGTTGTTGGTTTTGAATTTTGTTTTTCGTTTTTCGTTACAACTTGACGCTTTGGCTGTTGCTGCTTAAATGAAGAAGCAACGGTGTGTAAGCACAATGCTTGCAACGTGGTTTTTGGAAAATCAGCTTCAACAACAGCAAAAATCTTTAACACAACAACACCAGCAACATCAGCAGCAACATCATCAACAGCAACAACAACAACAGCTGCGCCTCAACATCAACAATTTCAAGCGTTGCTTTAGCAGTTTAAAGAAAATCCAACCACTTTCCATGCGACCACCCGTCATTTCAACCCTTCAACCAAACGAACGTCTTGTAGAACATTTCGCAACATGTTGCTGGCACAAAGTTCAAATGTTGCATGTAGCTGCAAAAGATTTAGGCAACGACCGCATTTGAGGCTAACAAAAGCTTTTCAAACCAGCAGTAATCGCCGAAAGCTTTCAACTTTCTACCATGAACTTGCACAGTAGGCAAAATTCAAATGCAAAATGATGTTTTATTAAAATATGAAAAACAAAAAAATTTTTAAAAAGCTTTTACAATAAAATATTATATATTTCTGGTTAAGAAAAATTAACGTTTTCAACGTTAAAAGCTTTTTAAAGTTGTCTTAGGTAACGCAGGTAATTGGCTTTCATAAAAATTTATGAAAAGATTTATTTTATTTAATTTATTTTAATATTTGTTTAGTATTTTGTGTTTTTTATTTCATATTATATTAACAAATTTTATTTCATTTTAAGTTTTTGAACTTGACGTTTCATTTGGTATTGATTTAAAAGCTTTCAACAACAAACTATCAACTATTGATCAGTGATGATGAAAAATTACTCTAGAAAAACTATGTATAACTTTAATGATAAAACCAACTTAAAGCTTTTATTTTTCTGCTATTAACCTCACTTATAAGCTTTTAAGCTATTAAATTCACAGTTAAGCAATATCAATACGATTTCGAAACTACAGGGTGCGGCTAAAGTTACTATATGATGTAAAACAATTGTAACTTCTTTGCTTGCGAGTATTTAACTTTTTCTTTTTTCCTATTTCAGAAATTAAACTTGGGAGAATATTTAAAAATGGAACGCTATACAATTGCGCAAAGAACTAAGATTGTTTTTCTATCCATTGAAAATCATCGTTCGATAATTAATACTCAACGTGCATACAGAAGATTTTATGGTGTAAGAACTGCTCCAACGGGTCCAACCATTCGTTCGTTGGTGAATAATTTTGCTGAATATGGGACTGTCGGAGATTCAAGACGTACGGGCAGACCTCGAACTGGCAGATCGGCCGAAAATATTGATGCTGTGCGACAGAGCGTCGAAGAAAATCCGGAGACATCAACGAGAAGACGATCTTTTCCATTTTTATGGAAAATGCCATAAAAAGAGCACATTTTTGCGTTAGAGAAAACGGTTCTCATTTAACTGATATTATTTTTCATAATTAATGTAAAAAAATAACATAAAATAAACTTTCTTTTTATCATAAATTTTTTTGTTTTTTTCATTCCATTCAATAGTTATTTAAAAAACAAATCATATAGTTACTTTAGCCGCACCCTGTATAAAGTTTTAGAAGAATTTCAAATTTAAGATATGTCCAAACTGATGATATCAAAGTTATAAAGTTTAAGAATTCTTTAAAATCAAAGCTTTACGAAGTTGTCTAAAGTGACTAATGAGTCAGTTCTTTTAAGAAAATTAATTACAAATTGATTTGAAGCTTTCAATAAATTCAAATTATATTGTACGATATTATTTAAAAGCTTTCAACTGTAAACCACGAGCTATTGTACATTGCTTGAAAGTAATGAAAAAAATCTGTTACAATGAAGAACGATGAAATGATTGAGAAGATAAAAAGATATTTAAAGCTTTTTTATTAAAACAGTTTAGAGCTTTAACTTGTATGCCTTTGACTTAACTATAAAGGTTGCATGCATGTGATCTTCTTTATTTTATTAATAAGGCGTTCATACTGGAATGCCAATAGAAAAAAGCAGAAAAAAGTACTTTTATTATGATTTTTGGTATGTGTCACCCTGTGTTTCATCGATACTTCTGAAATTTGAATTACCATTAAACTAATTTTCTTTAAAAACTTTTATAATATTTTTACGACTTCAAAGTATAATTTAAAATATTTAAAATTAAAGCTTTGAAAAGCTCTGCAAGGTAACAAATAAGCCTATTTTTTATAAATAATAGTATGTTCAAACCGACTTCATTTAACGCGTTATTCGAAAAAAGCTTTTTTTTAACATCATCGGTCATACTGCCTTAACTTGTTTCAAAATGACAGTTTATTTGTTTATTTTTTGAAAGAAATAAAAAATTTTTTAACATATATAAAAAAAATAAAAAAAATCAAATAAATTCAAAACTTTGTCAAAGAATTAAGAAAAATTTGTCAAAGAATTTATTTGTTTACATTAAAAACTTCGAATTAAAAAGCTCTTTTCAAATTTGGCTGCGTTTTTTTAAGCAAAAAAAGCTTTTCTGACGTTAGCAAGTACACAAACCAGTGATTTAACGAGTTTCGAAACGTGTTAAATCATTTAACACGTTAAATTTCCAACAACAATTGTACGCATTTAACTTCATTAGAACTTCATTTGAGAACTCGTTTTTCGATTAGACTTCATTAAATTTACACACATAATTAACTGCTCGGTTTGAAAATGCTTTAAGTTAGTACAAATTCGTTTGAAGCTGAGCTTTCAATTTAAATGCCTTTAGCTTTAATACACAAACTTTTTATTGGACATGATGGAAAATTATGAAAAAATTACCTTAAATTAAAAACACTATTGAAAATATTTCTTAAGAGCTTTTAAAATTAAACATTCAAAATACTGGGTTTGAAAACTAATTCGATCAATCTTCAACGAAAATTATATTGAATTCAATGGTTAAATTTTTAGTTTCAACCACCGAATTTTATATGATTTTCGTAAGTGCTACTCGTGAAAGAAAGCTTTGCTAATATTACTGTAATTATCAATTCAATCGAACTTTTGGTTAAATAAAAAGCTCTGTATTTATTTATAAAAGCGTAGCAATAAATTTCATGTTTATTACTTTCAACAACTTAAAGATTTCCGCGTTTTTCCATGAATTTTTACAGTAATCGGAAGTGATAAAAAAGTATCAAAAACTTTTTAAAAAAACTTATATTAAGGTCTCTCAACTACTTAATATTAATTAAAGAAACTTTAAAACTTTCGTCTAATAATTGTGAACTATTTATTGCACAGTGATGACAAGGGATGATGCAACCATTATTGCATTGAGTTCAAGCTTAGCTTTCAATAAGCTACTAAAAATTTTGGTTTCCGAAAGCTTTTATGCAAAATTTAAAAGAATCGAGATCATACTTTGAAAGTTTTGTATACAATAGTTTTTAAAAGGCCTTATAGCATGTTTAAGCCGAACATTTAATTATTAGCATGTTCAAACCAAAAGCATTTAATTATGTTAAATCAATTTAATGAAGTTAAATCAAAAACGAATTCTCAAATGAAGTTCTAATGAAGTTATACGCGCACAATTGTTGTTGGAAATTTAACGTGTTAAATGCTTTATCACGTTTCGAAACTCGTTAAATCACTGGTGTGTGTTCTTTCTAAAGTCAGAAAAGGTTTTTTTGCCTTTGAAACGCATCCAAATCTGAAAAAAGCTTTTTAATTTGAAGTTTTTAATGTAAACAAATGAATTCTTTGACAAATTTTTCTTAATTCTTTGACAAATTTTTGAATTTAGCTCTGAGAATCATTAAATATTAATTGAACTTTTTTCTGAAACATACTTTCGAAAAAGACCATTTTTAGAAATTTTCCTTGGAACTTGAACCCAGATTCGAACAATTTAATTTTTGAAATTGAACAATTGATCGGTTCAATTTGATACATGCCAAGTTATTAATATCTACACTTTAAAATGACATTAGATTTGATTTTTTCCAAAATTAAGTGTCTTCGTTATGAGGCTCACAATAAAAAAATTCCAATGATTTTTAGTTAGAATCGGTTAATTTTTCGAAACACAGTTAATTCTTAGTTATTTTATTTTATTTTTTTTTTCCTACTTTTCGTCTATATCTACAAAAAAATTTTATTTGTATGATTTCTTCTACTTTTTGTACAAACTCCTGTTTTAATCCATGTCCAAGTTTCTGACCTTTTCTTTGTTCGAATTCCTTTCCTAATCCCAGTCTCACTTCTTTTCCAACCTTTTCCTAAATCTTGTCCTGAGTGTCCAAATCATTGTTCTTTTCCTTGTCCTAAATGTTGTTTTAGGTTTGTCTAAATATATGTCTTTATTATTATCCCATTCCTTGTCATAGTACTTTTTCTAATTTTTGTCTGAATTCTAGTCATACTCCTTCTTCATTTCCATCCTTTCCAGATCTTTATCCTTCTTCTTATCTTCATCCTAGTCCTATTCTTTCACCGAATCCTTACCCGCATCTTTCTTAATCCTTGTCCTAATTCTTTTTCAAATCCTTGTGTCTAAGTAATTCTTAGTTATTTTATGATTTTTTTTTTTTCAAAATCAACCTTTTTTTCGTCATTTAAAAACCATATCTTAGACGCCATATAATGATCTAAGATAAAAATCTTAAGTCATTTTCAATTCGAAATATTAAAAACACGGTATTTATTACTTAACACAGCACTAGATAAAGATAAGTCGGTGGAAATTTTTTAAAATTTTTATCTAATGCCAGAAGAAATCTATCATTATTGGCTATTTATCGTACCTACGTTAGATAGAAATTCCATTTATTGAACGTGAACACCTGCCGTATGGGCTTATTTCACGTCGCCCCATGGCAATGGAGTCGAAGTTCGTGAAATTGATGCCAAACAGATAAATCTTCAGGACATTAGTACCATGCTAATACAAATACAACGTCCATCCAACCATCTTCTGGGAGTCACTTCCTGACTATTTATAACTTGTTTACCTCTTTCACTACTACCGGCATATAAAAGTTTCAAAAACAAATCAAAGCTTTTTTTAATACAAAAAAAAATACTGGAAGCTTTTATTATTTTTTTACAAAAACTTAGAAAAACTATCTCATAAACAAGGGGTAAATATAATTTTTTTTTATATATTTTCTCCAACAGTACCAAACTTTATTTTGAAAATTTATACTTTTTCGTCTTAATCGGTCTTTGCCCCTAGTGACAATTAATGTGGCAGTCATTCTTTCATTCATTCATTAATTCATAGTACATTCCTTCATTCGTAGCTCATCTCATTTCACCGCACGATAACAAAATTAAAACTGCTATTAGCCAAAATATTATTTAAACTTATTCTTATCTAGTTTTTTTTCACTTTACTCTCGATTTAAAAATTGTTGCTTTGTGAATCACACAAGGTTTCCCAGAATTTTAAAATTCTAACGCATACTAAGTACATGATTTTTGTATATCTCTACCTCTTATTATTGTTTTTTTTTTTTTTTTTTTTTTGCAAGCACTAAGTTGATCAAAATGACAGTCACGTTGGTGGCACTTCGATATATTTAGTATTTTTATCGAACAAAAAATGTTTCTAAATGTTTTTATTATGTCAGTTTCAGACATTTTAATTGATTTTTAGTAACATGTGTTTGTGCTTTTTTTTTTGTTTTTTTGGATAAGGTACTCGTATCATGTGAGATGAAAATGAGGTGAATTCATTAGAAATGTTAAAAATGTACTGTATGAGAATAGGTGATCATGTGAGATGAAAATCATGTGCGTTTATCGGAAATAGTAGAAAAAAAAAACTCTGAGAATGGGCGGTAAGGAATATCAGTAAATGTATCACGTTATCGTTTCAAAAAAAATCTTCACTGACAAATTTACTCTAATGTTTATAGGTTTTTAACTTCAAACATGTTGCTACATATATTTCGGGAATAAATATAACGACCGAATTTTTTTTTTGTTTTTTTTTTTGTTTATATTCCTTGTATCACGGAACACTTCTAGCAAATATATGATTGAGTACCATGCCGAATTGAGCATTCTACGTGTCTCAAGTGGTGCCATGGCCACATGACCATTTTTTTTAAAAAAAAGGCGTCCATTTGCTTCGCCTTGCTTCGAGGTCGAACAACTTTTGTTGAATTTGGTTCATCTTGAAAGGCCTATACAGTCGATACGATACCATGCACATAGATCCATGCCCCGTCACTTGTCACGATTTTATATACGTCTTTTGAAGCACCGCGATTGTACTTCTTGAAATTTTCTTTGCACCAAACGGCACAAGCTTCTTTTTGACCGATTGTCCCAAACTTTGATATTCAACCTTTTTTTTTTTTTTTTAGAATCCAACGTGAACAAATCTTCTTTAAAACTATGTGTTCATGTAAAATGTTCAGGAATGCCTAAATCTCAAGGTATGTCACATGACAATCAAGCATAATTTGATTTTGGACGCCCTTCACGAAATTTGTCAATAGGCGTAGAATGACCCTGCTTGAATTCTGTGAATTCTGAGGACACATCCATTGACTTGAGACAGCGTAGTTTTATTCTTGTCCCTACTCTTTCCTCTATTCCCAAACTTGCACTCATCCTTATTGTTATGCTTGTGTCCTTATAATTCTCCTACTTTTTTTACAAACTCCTGTTTTAATCTATATCCAAACTCCTGACCTTTACCTTGTTCGAATCCCTTTCCTAATCCTTGCCCCACTTCCTTTCCCAACCTTTTTCTAAATCTTATCCTGAGTGTCCAAATCATTGTTCTTTTGCTTATTCAATTTTTTTTTTCCTTTTTTTCCAATCCAGTCCTAAATGTTGTTTTAGGTTTGTCTAAAGCTATGTCCTTATCCTTGCCGCAATGCTTGTCATTTCTCAAATCTTGTCTGAATTCTTGTCCTATTCCTTGTCCAATTCCATGATCTCATCTTTGTCCAGACCTTGATCATACTCCTTATCTTATTCCTGGACCTATTCTTTGCTCTGATCCTTGCCCTCGTCCGACATAATCCTTGTCCTTATCCTTATTCAACTTTTGTCCTAATACTTGTGCTTTTTTTAATTTCGATTTCATTTTTATTTTTTATTATTTTTAATTTAGCTTTTTTGGAACTTTAGTAAAGTTGGTTACGTTAAGGGTTTCCCTGAGAGACGGCTTCATGGCGCCATTAATTCTTTTTGTTTTTTTTTTATTTTTATCTATTTTTATTTTTATTTATTTCATTTCTGTTTTATAATATTCACCGTGCCGCATATTCTCACTGACATTTATAATTCCATGCAACGCCGTTGCATGACTGATGTATTTTCGATCTTGCAGCGGATCTTTCCGCGGCCTCACAACTTCATAAAGTTTTTGTCTATTTTTGTCATGAGGGCTAAGAACCTTATAATTCCATTTAACAAATTCGCAGTTTCGTTGATTAGCCAACTTCAAATAAGGTGTTGGTGTATTTGTTTTTGTCTCTGCTTGTTTCTCAAAAGTAGTGGACAAACTTCCATCTTTAACAGGGGCACCTAAGTGTGTGCCTAAATGCTGAGGATCGAAGTAATCCAAATAAGCTATATTGCAGCATGCGAGTGAATGCTGTTTAACTTCCACCAAGTTAGTGGGTGCTCTTTATATATACAATAGAAGTGCTCCTAAGGAACTCTATCTTATAAGGTCTAACCTGGTAACAATTCATGGTAGTTTTTGATTATAACAAGAATAATTGTCAGAATATGGAAGAATTTACTGAATAAATAAACATACTATTGGAATTATCTCTGTTATGTTATTGCTTTAAGTTATGTTAACAACAGTAATTTTTAACAGCACCCACACAAATGTTCGAACTCTGTCTGAGACATGTTAACATTGAAATGCATCGTGCGCAACATGTTTGAGTGAGTTCGTTCAAAATAATGTTCACTTAACAGTTGAAACATGTCGAAAAGCTTTTAAGGTTAAAGGCTCAAACATTTTAACAGCATCTGAACACAATTCTTTATGTGTTTGACGCTGACGTCAGTGTTGCCAGATCGAAGTTAAGTACGTCGCGATATGTTTTTAATCGTTTTAATCGTTCTTGGCTTAAATACTGATTCAAGAGAGATAGAGAAGGAAATTGTAAAAAATAAACACAATGGACGGACAAGGAAATAATTTATAATTTCTTATTTATCCTTAATTTTTTATAAAGGAAAGTATAGGAAAGTATTTCATTTTACGAGCTTCTAGAAAACAAGAAGTCAATTCCGGAATTTTTTCTAAAAAGAGGCGTGGTCCACCAACCTTTTCACAAAAAAATAGATCTTCGTGAGCCCCAACATGCCAAATTGCATAATCATTGCGCATTGTGGTCATGAGATAATGTAATTTTTCCTAAAAAGGGGCGTGGTTCACCCAAATTTCCAAAATAAATACATTTGGCTTAGTGCTACGCCCGCATATACCAAATTCCATGGTTTTAGCATCCATAGTTTTCACAATATAACAAAGTGCTGGTTATTTTTGCTGGAAAAAATATCCAGCAGAAAATAATCGTTATTTCTTGTCAAAAAATGTAAACGGCAAAAAGTACCAGTTAAATTTTGTGTAAAAATTTACAAAACAGAAAATAACTACAGTACACTCTCACAAATTAGAACTCTCACAAATTGTAATTTTCCAGAAATTATAACTTTCCATTTCAGTATATTGAACGATCTGAAATTAGAACTTGTGGTTCTAATGTGGTGGTAGAACGTCCAGAAATACGTTTTTTATTTATTAAATTCATAAGTGATCGTTGCTCATTGATTCGTAATGACATTTTTGTTTCTAAATTGAATAAATAAAAAAACACAAACAATCATTACAGATTATATGTTAAAAAAGCATTGAATAGTTATTGAAAAAAAAATAAATAATAGGGTAGTAAAGATTTTGAGTTAGAGTTAAGGCCTAAACAAAATAGGCGATTTGCTCCGTACCGAGTGAAGACGAAAATGTTCGCTTATATCGACTCATAACCGCCAAAATATCTTAAGCGCCAAAAAGAAAATTTTACAGGAGAAGGTTTTTTTTAATTATCTTTGCTATTAATTTTATCTTTTATCTCTTATCTATTTGCTATTAATTTTATTTTAATAATTTTATCTCTTATATTGATTAATTTCTTTTAGAGAATTTCATCTTAAGCAACACTTTGCTGTCATGAAAAATGTAAACAAACATGTAGTATGTACTTAAGCTAAAATTGCTTTTGGTTTAAATTCATAATCTAATTTCGTACACCTATGAAATTTTGACAGACCATGTAAACCATCGCAAATTATCGACTTTCATCAAAAAACATAAATCGGACATGAGTCGATATGTATTTCAATGTTGTAACTCAATGAACAAACATAAACTTATCGAAACTAAACGAAACAGTTTGACGAGATGTTCTGTTCCGTAATAACCGAACTTTTAGCGTCTCAACTTGTCAACAACTGTGCAGAGTAGTCTTCTTCTTGTTTCGGACGATTGGAGGAACTCGTTTCATTTTGGGTTAAATGTCAAAATAGCCGTAACGATTGCAAACGTTCAGCAAATTGCAATCGCCTCGTTTATTTTGATCAGGCCTTTATCATTTTTTGTCTATGAATTATATGAATTTTATGTTAAAAAAACATTAAATATTAATAAATAAAAATTCTTTTGTGATAATAGAAAGTTTTTAACCAGTTTCATTCTTTTTCTATAAATTTCTGTGAAAAAAAAGCGTCCAGAAATTAGAACATTTCAGAAATTAGAACCACCCGTGGAACAAAGTGGTTCTAATTTGTGAGAGTCTACTGTATTACTTTCTGATTTTTTGGAAAAAAGGAATAACCGTTACGGTCCCTGCTTAAATATGGTAAATCGCAAAGAATCACTTGGAAAAAACTTTTTTAAATATTTATTTCCATTTATAAAAAATACATGGATTAAGTTTATGGTAAGGAGCATTTTTTCAAGGGATCTTTTCGTTTATTCTACACTGATAAAAAACATAAGTTTAAAATTGAACACAATGTGTTTTCCAAAAGTTTTAAACACATTTGCTTTTACTTTGATGAAATTTGATGCAAGCTATTTTTTAAACTCAAAATTCTTCAAATTAAAAACAATTGTCGTCAATTTAAAAACATTTCTTTTCTTTTAAGAAAACTAAACTTTTGATTTAAGCTATGCCCAAATTATTCTTTCTTAACTTATTCTTGTTATACGAATCCTTTTCCTTGCAACCCTTGTTCCAAATTCTTGTTATATTCCATTTCTTGTCATTATCCTTCTCCCAATCTTGTCCTAAAAATTGTTTAAGGTGTCCAAGTTTTATTTTTTAATCCTTATCGCAATGCTTCTCATAGTCCTTTTCCCAATCCATTTTCCTTTTCCTAATTCTTTTCCTTTTGTTCAATTTCATGCTCTAATCTTTGCCCAAATTTGTATTCTACTTCTTATATTTTGCCTGGTCCTAATCTTTGTCCAAATTCTTGTCCTTGTTCAAATAATAAATAAAAATAAACTGGCCATTTCAGCCCTTGAAAGAACTTTGACCGAAATTCTTATGATCAAATTGTGTTGAGTTGTGTTATAAAAATTTGTAAACACAATTGATCGAGAACTGAACGTACTAGTTTTATCCCAATTCCGAACGGCTAATGTGGATATTCTCAAGAAGCTTTACATGGCATAATTTACTCTCTGAGATTTTTAATAATCTGCAGAAAGGTGACGACCTATTAGAAAAATTAATTTCAATTAATAAAATTTTCTGTGTCTAGTGGAGGATTTGAACCTCGGACCTCACGACTCGAAAATTTGCACCGGAAAATTTGCCACGGTCGCCACTGGTCCGAATACTTGTTATTTTAATTTTATTTTATTTGCATTTTTGAATTTTTATTTTTGTATTTGCTTTTGCATTTGGTGCATTTAGGTTACTTCAAGGAGTTCACTGAGAGGTCTCATGGCATCATTTTTTTTTTTCATTTTTATCATTTGTTAAAAAACCTACTTCTACCAAAAGAGTCGAAGCGGCCATTTAGCGGATATTCTATATCAATTATAACGTATAGTCTATATATCAATAAACTAAAAAGGTCACATTAAATTAAAATCAAAATTCAATTTATTTTTGGTACAACCCGTACTTGTATGTTTCGAAGTTTTTAAGAAATTGTCTATAACTTTTCTGGATAATTACGGACTTACTTCACACATGGTGAATTGAATATTTTTTCTTGAATTGTAAAATAGATTTTAGATCTTTTAAAAAAAAAAAACACCCCAAAGAAAATCTCCAGGCGTCAAATTGAAAGATTTTGGTGGCCAATTCATGTCGCCGTGACGCTAGAAACACGTCTGGTACAATACTATTTTTGCGTTTCTACGATATTACGAAAAATAATGGTCAGGAAAAATGCACCACAGATGGCCCAAAATAATTTGCCTGACTTTAAAAGGCTATTAAATAGTCTCGAAATAATTTTTTTTTCATATACATAGGTCAAAGGAAATAGAACTATTGAAAACCTGGGTAAGTAAAACTATTAAAAAATGTAGACTTTTTGTAAAATTCCCATAAATTTTGATCAACGCACAACTTTCGCTTTCGGGATATTAAGCGAAGGTTTTTTCAAGCTCCTCCTTCCAACTCATTCTGAACTGTGTTAATTTATCACATTACATAATAACCACAGATCATGGCAATAAAAACTCTTTCTGTTCGTCCATCAGTAATTATCTCAATAAACTGTCCAGATAAGCGGATTAAAATGAATGTAAGCCAACAAGTTGGTTTATTAAAATTTATGATCTGGTAAAATGCTCGTAATTCACTGCAGCGAAACTCTGAATCCGGCATATCCTTGGGTGATTAATTTTGTTGTTTTTATTTTTTTTTTTTTTTTTTGTCATCGTTTCCCTGACCAGCAAGGGCCACTAATTCGTAATGCGATCATTTAATTGTCGATTAATTTGCTCAGTTGCAGATATCAAATGATACCAAGTTGCGACTGATAATGTGCAGTCGCATGCATTGTGTCTGCTTTGGCGCCTCTCGAACAAGATCCTACGAGCAAGATCAATGATGGGTTCTTTTTTTGGCTGTGAATCGCGTTCAAATAGAGATGATAAATTAAATTTTCTCATTCCTCAGTAAATTAATTATCTCGTTGAACTTTGAAGTTGCATAATTGCGCCTTTTCAGATACTTCATAATGAGATAGACAAATTGATTTTTTTGCAATTCTTTTATATATACCTATATTTAATTTTCAGAATTATCAGACTCCCGCTTATAACTCAAAATAGAAGATCTCAATATGATGTAGGATAAGGATTAGCATAAGGATAAGGGTAGGGATAGAGATATGGATAAGGATATGGATATGGATAAGGATAAGGATAAGGATAAGGATAAGGATAAGGATAAGGATAAGGATAAGGATAAGGAGAAGGATAAGGATGAGGACAAGGAGAAGATGGAAATGAAAATTATAATTAAAGTGAAAATGAAAATGAAAATGAAAATGAAAATGAAAATGAAAATGAAAATGAAAATGTAAATGGAAATGAAAATGAAAATGAAAATGAAAATGAAAATGAAAATGAAAATGAAAATGAAAATGAAAATGAAAATGAAAATGAAAATGAAAATGAAAATGAAAATGAAAATGAAAATGAAAATGAAAATGAAAATGAAAATGTAAATGAAAATGAAAATGAAAATGAAAATGAAAATGAAAGTGAAGATGAAAATAAAAACCGTCCAACATCAAAATTAAAATTTGTCAAAATTAAAATTTGTCAAAATTGTACTACAATTGATGGTATCTTCTATTTCATTAAAAAAATAAGAAGTTTTCTTCGCCGGATTCTATTTTTAAGAGTACATTGCTTACTCTCTTAACAAAACATGGTAAAGAGACGATAAATTATTAAAACCAGCATATTTGCACTCTAATTAGAAGAAATTTTTATTTTGAGAAGATTTTTTCGTGAGTAGGTTTCATTTCTACCACCACACACTTTTCAAATCATTACAAAACTATCTGTTTCATTATCAATTGAAATTTTATTAAAATTAAAATGTTAGGACATGTAGGAAACATATGTTTTCTCGAAATAACAATAATGAATGTTTAACAATGAACGCTTCATATAAATTAATTAAAAATCGATGACAATGCGACAACTTTATTCAAATAAAATAAATGGAAAATAAATGTAACTTTAACTACAATGCCATAGCAATACAAAAACAACAGCAAGAATAATAAAAATGTCAAATTATTTGCTTACGCCACGCATGCACGCCACGCTACGAATGGTACGCATGCGCCTTGTAGACTGGGGTGGATTTTTGACAATGTAAAGGATTAAAAGTTGTTTGAGTGTGGTTCATATGATGAGCTATCCCTAAGCAGGATATGCATTGAATTTGAAAATTGACAGTTGTTAATGAAACAGGGTGTGCGCTAGATACGGGTCATTATCGAAGTTTTAACGAAAAGAAACAATAAAACGATAGAAGCTTAACAATTAAAAATTCATGATGGCGTTGCGCTTGATAAGGCAGCAAAGGGTTTAAAATGTTGACATAAGCGCTACATGTTGGATGCGCTTTGGGTATCGGAAATGAAAAAAAAAAAACATCATTTATCAGATCTTATGAACATTTTTTGCGTGATCCTAATTGAAATAAAATATATCTGAAACCAAGTGAGAAATTTTTTCTTTCCAGCACAGGTAACAACACCAACAAAATCATGTAACACATTCACACCATGGCGTTTTTTTTTTTTGTTTTTTTTTTTGCAGCGATTTCCGTTAAATTAATTTGACCCAAAAGTCCAGTTCAAGATCTCATCAATTCGCAAAAACAAATAAAAGATGCCTCTTATTTGTTGCTCATTTTTTATGATTTTTCAAAGTTGTATCCTTTTCCACAAAATTGCGTGCTCATCGCAGCAATAAACAGCAATAAAAATAAGAGAAAAAAAAAAACAAATAATTATAAAAGGAAAAAAGGTAGCCAGCCTGTACTGAATGCAGCCAAACTGACTTTGGGGGCGTTTTAAGAAGTCATTTCAATGTTTACCCAAAAATAATCTTCGATCCGTTGAAGTTTATTGAAAAGCGGTAAAGAAACAATCGATCAGACCAACACCAACAGAGGGCAGCAGCAGCAGGCGACAAGCGCGAAGGCGAAGGTGCGTTAAATGCGATCGCAACCAAGCAGGCAGGCAAGGAAGGCATCCCAAGCCTTGAGCTGTTTTGTGCACCAAGTGGATTTCCTTGGAAGCTAAAATGTACCTCGCTGATTTTTGTGAATTTTTGTGGATTTTTTTAATGGCATTTCTGAACGCCCACCAAGTTATTTCTTTGGGACTTTTAATGGTTCAACTTTTGTGCTCTGCTCTTGTTGTTGCATCTGATCAATTCTGGCTGCAATATGTTTGTTTTATTTCGTGTTTGCTGGCGAAATTTAATTAAAATATTTCTCAGGCCAAAAATTAAGCATTTTTTTGGGACAAAAGGGAATTTACTTTTTTTAGTTTTTTTTTTTCTGTACACTAGTGTTAAATTTTTTTAAACATTTTAATACACATTCCTATGTATTATTTAATTAAAGTATGAACGCATTATTTTAACGTTTAAAAGAAAAATTTAATGGATCATTATTTTTTAGTACCTACTTATTAGTCTATGGGCCAGTGTTGTTAGTCGTTATATTTATTAAGTGTTGGTTTAACTATTTATTTTGCATAAATATTATTGGCAAATAAAAAAATCCAACTGAAGCCAAGTCAATTGAAAAAAGAACCACTTCAAAGTTTATTGTTTTAAAAATGTTTTTTTCTTTTTTTTCTATTTGCCATAAAAATAACACAATATTTAATATTTTCATTAACTTAACCATTATAATTATAAAAATAAGTATTTATTTGGCAATTAATATGTAAATAGCTGCATATCATTAACGTCAGTTTGAATAGTTGACGTAAAATATATCATTTGTGGTTCGAATAACATTTTAATTATTAAAGTTTCTTACTTTGAGTGTGGGAACTTTAACCTCTATACATAAGATGTGGTGCGAATTTGATATCCATATGAAACACTTTTCCCAAATACTAGCAGAAGGAATGTTTTTTATTTCCTTCTTATTACAGCATCAAGAACAATATGGTCATAATCATCGGAGTGGAGAATTATAGGTATCTCTTGGATATGATAGTAGATTAATTTTCTTCTCAATGCTTCTCAAAAGACAGATCCATTAAAGATGTAAGAAGGTTCGGCACTAAAGAAAGTAGATTTGTTTTGACGTGACGAAGTTTCGTCTTACCGCGCAGGTTTCCAAAAAAGTTGAAAAAGACAATTTTTCAAAATGTATCGGCGTTGCATTGAATTGTTACTCGCTGAGATAAGAGCTATAATTAAAAAAATGGTACCGTAAACCCGTAAAGGTTAATTTTTTGACTTCATTATAAAAACAAAACAAAAATGCAAAACGTTAACGGGACGCAAAATAAAGGCCTACTCTAAGCCCTCACAACAAAACTAGGCAAAAAATTTCTGACGTCATGGGGACACAGAGAGAGCCTCTCAAAGGTCGACAGTGCAACATTCGTGCAACGGCGTTGCATTGAATTTTTACTCGCTGAGTATTTATTCTACGTATAAATTTTTAAAAAGGAAAATTAAAAATTTGAACTTGGTCATACGACAAAAATAAAAAAAAAATACTGAAGTCGTCAGGTCGTGAAGATAGCAGTTTATGTAACAGAAATGTAATATCGTTGCATGGAATTATTACTCACTCAGGAGAATTGCTACGGAAAATTTTGTTTTTCAACAGCATATATCTGTTATCAGTGGCAGATCAAGGATTCGTCAGAGGGGGGCTGAAACTACAATTTTATATGCCAAAGGGGGGCTGAAACGTCTTTTTTAACTTTTTTCATTTTTTCCCATACAAAAAATTCTCCAAGGGATGGTTAAAGCCCTTTCAGCCTAGTTCAGTATTCACGTTGCATGGAATTTTAACTCTGTGAATACTGGCGTAACGGTAAATTTTAAGGAACGAATGACGCATATATGTTCATAATTTTTGCTGGATTAATTACACGTAGCTAAGGCGAAGTTAATGCACCAAGGAAAAGCACAAACAATGAAGAAGCGAATAAAAAATAGCAAAAGAAAAAACAACAACACCAACACTAGCACCAACACCAACACCAGCACCAACATCAATATCAACTTCAACATCAACAACACCAACACTAACACCAACACCAACACCAACACCAACACCAACACCAACACCAACACCAACACCAACACCAACACCAACACCAACACCAACACCAACACCATAGGTCGCAATGTCCATAAATTGTCAGAGATTTTAGATCCATCTCGATTTCCAACAACCAACACTAATCATCCATAAATTGGTACTATGCCCCTGTACATAACACTCTGTATAAAATATCAATTAATTAAATATAAGGAAAGTACTCAGTATTGTAATTCATAAAATAGGCTGGTTTTCACAGCTGCAATCAGGAAAGAGACACCTAGGAAATGATTTGACGGAAATTGGAACTATATGAACAACCAAGAACCTGATACCAGTTCGCAGGTCATTTCCCTGAATCTTCGACTCTTTGCTATGGGGCTCGTAGTATTAAACCCACACGGCAGATGACTACGTTAGAAACCGGAGGGTCTACCCACAACTTATACATCGTTCAGATTGACGATAGCCGAGGGGCAATTTATTCACTTTTGAGTTCAAAGGCAACACTGTGCTAGCATTAAACTCTACTCTATTAGCAAGCCACCCCCTCCCCCCCGTCGTAGATTTTGTACAAATCAATAAGAAGTGTATTATTAATAGTCTCTGAGAAAAAGAGAGATTGAGAAAAAGAGGTAAAATGCTGGTGTCGTAAACAAATTAAAGAATTGGGTTATGAGTCAACGACAGAATAAAAACCAGAAATAACTTTGGCGATAGCACTGAACCCTGATGTACTCCAGCAACGATGGAGTTTTCACTAATTGAAATCCCATCGACCACGAACCGGATCCAACTGTCCCTAAGAAAACTCATCATCCATCGAGCAATGTTACCACCAACACCATAAGTAATGTTTCACAGCAAACATCTGGGTTGAGGTCCCCTCCAGAACAAATTTTTAGGAGAGCCAAAAATAGACGTTTGGGTAAATTTTATCGGTTTTGAGGTTAAGGTTGGCTTATACTGCTCAGACATGTTCTGAGCATTTTACTACCGGTTTTAAAGTGATTATTAAATCAAAAGTACCAAAAAAAGAAGAGTTATTCCCCAACCTCTACCTCCTCAAAGAATGAAAACATTATCTTCCACCATGTATTTTAAATGGAGAAGTTAAGGTCCCTTGTAATGGTAAAACTTTCAACATCAATATTTCAAAACTTGATATTTGCATGCTAGAACTTCAAAATGTTAATTTGTGAAAGTTTTTGGTGATTGTCTTCGTGGTGGAGTTGGCTTTTTGTTCAAAATAATATGTAATTCAAAGAAATGCAAAAAAACGAACTTTGAATACGGGAACACCCTTTTCCCGTGAAACACCACACATGCAATTACTTTTGACGCTCTCTTTACGCTTGTTTTCCACCACGAGCAATATCAACCCGCATCGAGCAAACACCATTCTCACATTTGGTGAGAATAATATGGATTGAAAAAGGATATGGACAAGAATAAGGACAAGGATAAGGATAAGGATTACGACAAGAATTTGATTGGGACAAGAGTAGTATTTACAAGAAATGAAATAAGGATTGGGACAAAGATTAAGATCAGAATTCAGAATTCGGAGAAAGTTAATGCCAAGGATTAGGAAAAGCACTAGGACACTAGCACTATTAAAAATGGGATTAGGGAGATGATTAGGGCAAGGTTAAGAAAAAGAATAAAAATAAAAATAAGGACAATAGATAGATTGGAAGAAGAATAAGTACAAGTATTATAGCAAAAATTATTGGAAGATGGAATGACCTCAACTTCTAATATACAACGAAAGGGGTATTTTAACTCCAAAGGTAATTTCAGACAAATTTTTTTAATATTAGGGGGAGTTACTTGCAGAGGTCCATGCATAAACTCATATTATTAGATAAATCCAAAATCCTTTCTTAAGTCAACCTTCGCCAACGAGTTTTTATGTAAATTTGCAGTTTTCAAATGTTTTAGGAAAGTGAGCACTTTTTTGAATTGAAGACGCAAAAAAGCCGCAAAACCACTTCAAATATAAAAAAGTAACAAAATAACAGCCCCCAAAAAAAAAATCCAAACAACCAACATTAAATTTGGGGTTGAATCTTAAAGCGAAGACATGTCAAGGGTGTGCGGCCAAGCACACAAAAACACGTTTCTTTATCTTGACGTGCTGCATTGCCTGCAATTTGTCTGAGAATTGCCGAAAATTATCCACCCACACCCACAACCACAACCATAGATGGAATTACACAGCAATTGAGAAGTTGTAAGAGTGGAATATTTGTATGCAGCGAGTGCGTGGCGGACAGGACGAACGACTGCAGTAACTAGAAGAAGCAGGAGGAGGAGGAGGAGGAGGTGGTAGATACGCTTTCATTTATCGGCAGCTGTCATGGTTGAGATAAAAAAAAAATGCGTTGCGTATTTTTTGAGTAAATATTTGCAGAAGCTACAAAAAGTTGCAAGTTAGTGGATATTTATTTTATCATCTGCGAAGTTCGTTGACTCTTCGAGCAATGTTTTGTTTTTTTTTTTGGGGCCGTGGATGTGCACTAAAAAAATATCCTTTTAAGAATAGCGGCAAAAAAGGTGGCGACGCTTAGCTGAAAACTTTCAGAGCAGAAATTTGTAGAGTCCTTTTTTTTTGTCAAAAAGACGCCAAAATTCCTGCTGTTGTTGATGTTGTTGATGTTGCTGAATTTGTACAGCATATCCCGGATTACGTTGATGACACTTTTGCGACAATAACTATTTCCGAAGGATACAGAAAACTACAGGAAAAGAATTGACACAGGGAATGTGACATTAAGATATTTCGGGGGAAATTAGTGTTTATTCGTGACCATGCGTGACAGTCACAAATGACATATGAGGAATGCCAGAAATGACTAAATTTGTACTTTACACAACCTCTACTTACGATTTGTGGTGTATCTACATTCTTGGCTATTAGAAATATCTTTAAATCTTAAATATTTTTATCTATCTAAATATCTGATTATCTTAAAGTTTTTTAATGGTATCCGTTTTTAATAAAGTTTTTATTTCCCATTCGTCCCGTTGTTACTGCCGCTCCATTTCCTTCCCAATGCAGCTGTTTATCTTTCCTTAATGGTTTCCTCCACCGCCGCAGTTTTTATTCTTTCATATCCTTTTCACATATTTCATTCTTATTATACATTCTAAGGACATAACTTTTGGCATTCTCAAGAACATTAAGGTATGCAATGCAAGGCGGCTGCATCCAAAAAAGTCATCTGCTAAGACGCCAACAAGTCGCCTCCTACTAGTTCAAGCTAATAATGGTTCAAACAAAGTCCTACGTGAACAAGTTTATCGACCTTTAGTTGCTGCGCCGAGGACACGCTGCGTAGTTTCCAAATCCTTATTCTTCCCACTTGGTCTTCATCTGTTTTTGTGCTGTCAGCTGATTTTTCCTTTTATTTTTTTTTTGAATTCTTAGTTTCACCTGTGCTGACACTGTCGCCGCGGGCACCCACAACTACAATAACAAAATGTTGAAATAATTTCGCAAAAAATTCTACAATAGTATTTTAGCCCAATGGCGCCCGCTTTACTACCAGCGCGTACAATAATAAAATCCTCCACAGGATAATGTTTTTTCCACGCCATAAAGGATGATATAAATAACAAATGCAGCTTGTTTTTTGTGTGGAACTTAAAAGTAGTATTTTCTGCGATGTGAAGAGGAATTTATTTTTAACATTAATAAATGTTGTCACTAATGCGAGAGTTGGACTGAGATGAGTTTTTGCGCTTTTTAACGGATGGCAATGAACTCTGAGGCAACGGCAGTGGAATTATTTTAATGAAGAATATTTACAAAAAAAAAAAAAAAAACAACAAAAAAAATCAAAATTATGTTTGTAAAATTTAAACATATGTACGTAGAAAATAAAGATGCTTGATTTGTGAAAAGAATTAAATTTTTGTCAGCTAAAAAATAATAGAGTCGAATCCTTAGCTTTACATTTTATTACCCGGAACTATGCTGACGATTTATTAACCAATGATAATCTAACATATGACATATGACATGACATATGACATGACATATGACATGACATATGACATGACATATGACATGACATATGACATGACATATAACATGACATATGACATGACATATGACATGACATATGAGGAATGATATGACATAACATATGACATAAAATATAACATGACAAATGACATGAATTATGACATGAAATATGACATGACATGACATGACATAAAATATTAAATGAAATATGACATGATATACGACATGATATATGACATGATATATGACATAACATATGACATGACATATATCCCGGCCAGGACTTGGTCCCATAATTTAAAATTTCTCTATTTCCTTCCTCATTTCTAATTAACTAAAATTAAAAATTCAAAAGTTCGACTCAAAAGTTGCCGAATTGACTGCTGTAACACATGGTCCAATAGTCCGATGGTACTTAGTCCCGATACTAAGTAATAAAAAACTTTTTTTTTGCAAATATTCTTCTTTATTCAACAATATAGGTTCCTTCAAGAGCAATACATTCATTCCACCGCTTTTCTAACTTTTCAATACAGTACGCTCTCACAAATTAGAACACTCACAAATCCGAATTGTCCAGAAATTAGAACCTTTTCAATTTCAATATTGAACGCTCTGATATTAGAATCGGGTTCTAATTTCTGGACATTTCTTTATTTATTAAATTCATAAGTGATCTTTGCTCATTGATATAAAAATACAAAGGGGGAATTATATGAGTTTTATGTTTAAAAAAACATTAAATATTAATAAACGAAAAATTCTTTTGTGTTAACATAATTTTTTTTTTAACCAGTGTCATTCTTTTCTTTTAAATTTCTGTGAAAATAAAAACGTCCAAAAATTATAACATTTCAGAAATTAGAACCACCCATGGAACAAAATGGTTCTAATTTGTGAGAGTCTACTCTACCGGTTTTGTAGAACGATTTGTGGTTAGCCTCAAAATACGCTTCAGTTTCAGCCATCACCTCTTCTCTCTGGAGCCAAATCTCTTGCCGGCAAGCATTTTTTTGAGGCCAAGAGAAGCAAAGATACAGTAGTTGCTGGCGCAAAATTTGGCGAATACGGTGGATGAAGCAGCAATTCGAAGCCCAATTCGTGGATTTTCCATCGTGGAAAGCCATCGTTTTCATCGATTTGTGACACGGTGCATTGTCTTGGTGAAAAATAATTTTTTTCTTCAACAACACTATATAATAATCGCTGTTGATTGTTTTTCCCTTTTTGAGATAGTCGATGAACAAAATTTCATGCGAATCCCAAAATACATATGCCATAACCTTTCCAACCGACTGTTGTGTTTATGGTCGCTTTGGACTGCTTTCATCGGTTGCTCTCTACTCAGCTGACGACCGTTTTAATTCCGGTGTGTAATGGTGGATCCATGTTTCATCCATTGTACCACCTCGAGGTGCCACCTCGTAGTTAGTCTCGGGACTTATTGGACCATGTGTCAAAGGCAAGACCCTTGCAACTAAATCAAATTCAAATAATTCCCCGATGCCTAGAAAGGCACCTATTTAACTTGATTGCCCTTTACTTCCCATTTATACGATTCCTCAACTTTATTTACTATACGACCTCCATCTCTAACATTCTATTTCCGTTTTATTGTTTCTATCCTTATTGAATACAAATTGCAAGTAAAATAGAAGATAAAAGAGCTTCTTTGACCAACTAATGTTAGTAAATACGTATTCTCCATGACTCACAGCCTTTAATCTGCCATAAGTTAAAATACCTGTATGAATCGCTATGGAAAAACGCATAGATCGCTCTCGCCTAGTTTAAGTAACACGTTCATTTCGATGCCCCCGGCTGAAGGTCAAACTAATATCAATTTAGATAAAAATAAAAGGATGCTCTAGCTCAACTGTGCAGCAACAAATTGGCCTTAAACCGCTTTCAATGTTGCAGACAAGTTGTGAGAGAAGAACGTATAAAAAAAAAGAAACGCTTGCCAAGGAAGCAGAGAAGCAAATAATAAAAACGATGCGACGTGACAGATTACAAAACGTTTGACACCAGCCGCGCGTTCCAAGGAATACAGGACGGACATACATATGGCGTAATGGGGGGAGGAAGAGAAACGGGAAGAAGGTACGATTGGAGGTATAACAACAACAACAACTGGAGCAGTGTAAACGGTGGTGCAATATTCTTGCACCTCAGACGAGCAGCACTGGTTGTGGTGGCAGGCCACGGGCATAAGTGATGCGAAAATCTTCAAAACTGCAGCAGCACAATCAGCTTCTGCTACCCATAGCCGTAATGAGCGCACCACTCAGGGTAGAGATGGCTTCCGAGCAGCAGCAGCAGCCTGCATCAGCCACAATTACGATGATCGCAATTTAGAATTTTATTTATTTTACTCTGTTGTTGTTGTTATTATTTTTACACTGACAGTGCGCAACGCCATATATTGCATCGTGATGCGCGCGTTGCACGTCCGTTTGACGTGCCACAGATGCACATCTACTAGCTGGTTGGCTAGCAGAGACAGAGACAGAGACAGGACGGACACGAGTAGGTCGTGTAATAGTTAAGGAGAGTTGGTGCTGTTTTGTGGCAGTTCAGCTCAATTGAGTTGAACTTAAATCAACTTGTTTCACCTGCGCATGCGCAGCGGTATTTTGCGTTTCTTAAATGTATGGTAGGCGCTGTTAAGAGTGAAGGTGCATTTGGCACAATGCACGCAGGATTCATATGCTCAGGATAGCTACGGTTCGTGTCAAGTGGACTCCATGTGCAAGTCATAAACATGCTGACTCTGATGCGGTAGGCTTAGTTCTACGTGTCAAATTTTTTGGTATTGTTGTTATAGTTGTCGTTGTTGTTGTGTTTGTTGTTGTCGTTGTTGTTGTTGTCGTTGTTGTTTTTGTGTGTGCTCCACTCCATCATCCTCAATTAATCACTTTGGAAGTTATGAACTCCTGGCGTGACTCTTATTTTAAGCTTGATTACTTGGATAAACGGATTTATTAGTTATGCGCATGCATTGCATCCTTCTATCCACCAATGCCTTTGATTTTCAATAAGAAGTTGCATGAGAAATAAATGCAAAAAATCAACTCTTGCACCAATTAGTCGCACCCCAAATCATTATCGATCGTCTGCATCATACTCTTTTTCCCGCCAATGTATAAAGCTGAATGTTAGTATCTTTTTTTTATGTATCTTTCTGATCTTCTCTTAAGATCCTTCGCCTGTTTTCACTGAAATTTGTTACAAACATTCCGAAGCTCTGTATACAGCTCATAGGCTTAATTAAAAATTTTAAATCTTATATCTCGTACAACCCAAAAACTTAAATTTTGATATTATCGAGTAATTCTAAAATTAAGCTTTTCACAGTGGCAACTTTTATCAACTCTTAGCTGTATGGGAAACGAGTTTGAAATGAACCAACTACCACTCCCACTTTTGAAACGAACAAAATTCCTTAAAGGCTCTATTTCGAACTTTTATTGGACAAAACTTTACAAATTAACCAGGGAAAAATCGGCAGGATACATAAGCTCCACTTACCTACTTTTTTTTCGAAATGGTACAGAACGTTCTTCTTTGTGATCATACAATGACCTGTGTGACTTGTGCAAGTCCTTAGATAGCTTAGATAAAAAAAAAATTTTTTTTTTCTTTATTCATTTTTGAACCTAGGTTTTCTAGGATTGTTTTATGTTTTAGGGGTGTTTTTAAGCTCTCACCCCTTAAGCCAACCTAAAGTCATAGTTTTATGGATCTGCATATCGACCCATTAGATAGGATGCAACTTAATAACTTTTCCAGACATGGGCTTTCGCTGTGTAGACACAGAATTCAGGCAGCCTATCTTTTTGGGAAAATGTGAATACACTGACTGTGAAATAACCTGTAAGAGCTTGAAGGTATGATTTAGATAAGCTTGAGTAAATGGGTTTGCCTATGTCCACTGTTATTATCTAGCAGCATAGAAATTTCCTTTATGAGGGAAGGTGGAGGGAAGAATATGACATTTGAGAGTACCATTCAGTTTTATTTTGATACCTATCGATAGTAAGACACTGCAACCCTGAGCATTTTTGTAAACATGGAAAAAGTGAATTTCTTGCCTTTAGCAAGGCTATAAAACGGTTCGAGACCAACAAGTGATCGGGATGCTTCTCTTTTGGCAGAGCAGGACTACCCTTTGGTTGCTTCTTATCCTCGATATCTACCCAGCAGCTGTTTTGGAGTCAATTGATAAAGTGTACTAGTTCATTTCTAGCGCAGTTTGAAGTAGCTCTGAAAAAGTACAAAAGGCGTTCAATGTAGAACAGTTCACTTTGCTTTTGTTTTCAAAAGTATTGTTGAAAAAAATAAACGGGTTCTGACTATTTCTGAAAATATGCTTCGCACAAGAAAAAATAATAAAAAAAAATAAAAATGTTTATAGACATTTATTAACAAAATTTCTTCTTTAATAAATCTTGTGGATGGAAAAGATCGTACAAATCAGGTCTTTAGAACCTTTGCTCCAGAACACTTAATTTTTACACTTTTAAAATATTCACTGTGAAACTAGTTAAAAAATAACTACTTTCAAGCTACTGCGAAAGTAACCAGTTCAAAAATGCTCCTAATGCAACTAGTTCAAATATGGGAAAAGAGGAGTGTTTATGGAGACAATTGTCTTTTCCTATGACATCAACCCGTCAGTTCGTTCAATGTTAGGGTACAAACATAGTGAAAGCGTATGAGCGTTGCGTTGCTGTGCTGTGCTGAAAACACACAAGGACAAAAGAGATGCATGACTTGGGTACTTTATTGCTCGTATATGTTTTTCAGCTCGAAACAGCAACGAAACGCTTATACGCGTGCACTATATTCGCACCCTTAGAGGGTATTGTAGTGGAACTAGTACTTGTCTTTTTTGGAACTAGTTCAGAACTATTGAAAATTTGGTCCCCTTGCTTTCAATACCTTCAATGATTCGACACATTTCGAAACACGTTTGGATACAATACGAGGGTGCTACATATGTTTAGGGAATAAATATAAGGATCGCATTTTTTTCATCAAATATAGCTTTATTGTTTTTAGAAATATTCTTCTTTATGATCCAATCGAAGCATTTGTTATAAAACTTATCCCACTCCGCTTGAGACACTTTAAAAAAATGCATCAAATAGCAAAGGAAGAAAAATAAAAATAAAAAAAAAATTAAATAAAGGGCAAGGTTAGGACAAGGGCTTGAAAAAGAATCAGGACAAAAATTAGAAAAAAGATAAGAGCAAGAATTTGGACCTGGAATAAGGTAAGGAGTACTGTTAACATTTGTAAAAAAATTAGAGCATGGAATTGGACAAGGATTAGGGCCAGAATTCAGACAAGATTTGGGAAAACGACTACGACAAGGACTGGGACAAGGATAAGGAAAAAGATTTAGACATATTCCATACAATATTTAGGACAAGACTGGAAAATGTAGTAGGACATCAAATGAAACAAGGAATAGAATATGGATTTGGACACACTAAGGATAAAATTTAAAGCAAAGATAGCGAAAATAAGTGGGGCAAGGGTTAGGAAACGAATTCGAACAAGGATAAGCTCTGGAATATGGACATGAATTAAAACAGGAGCTTGGGCTGGAAGTAGGACAATTATTAGGACAAATATAAGAATCAGGATAAGGATGAAGACAAGTTTGGGAACAAACGAAAGGATAGGGACAAGAATAAAGACAATGATAAAGATACGCTATCTCGTCAGAATTTACGGATGTGATCACGATACAGCAAACTTCTTTGTTGATAAGAGTTTCAAAAGGATTAAAGGATATCAACCTTTATTAACCTTCCTATAAGGATATTAAATTTTCTAAACGTATTTCACAAACTTTATCATTTTTTACATCGGGATTATAATCAAAAGTGAAATGTCTCCTAAGACTCGTACTATTTTAGATTTCAATAAATAGAGAAAAGGTTTGAATATATTACCTGCCTACTAAGGTAACTGTTTTACTGAAAAATTTTAAAAATTGATATCTTTTCGTACCCTATGGGTAAATGTGCCCTCCAAATTTCTGGTTCTACCTTAATTCTTTACGCTTGATTTTGCTTGATTAACCAAAAATTGATTCTGCAGCAAAATAATTTCAAAAATTTTTGAATAAAATTGGATTTCAAAAAGTGGTAAAAGTTATTTCAAAATTGCAGTAAATTCACACATGATTTCAATTTTCAACTGACTTCAAATGAATTCATTGACTTCAAATGATAACAACTGAATGGAATCAACAATGACTCAAAAGCGCATAACTTAAAGAATAGTGAATGAAATAAAAGACTTCAAATGAAAATTTCAACTATCGATATCAAAGTTATGACTTCAAAAAGATTGCTGATTAAAAAATTCTAGATGATGTTATCAAAAAATTAAATTGAATGCATATTTACAATATTTTACAACTCTGACATGGACAAGGTTAAAATCCCCGTTTATGTATAGACTTAAGTCTAGGAGCATTTGTACTTAAAGACTCTTAAAACTTTAATGGTAAAATCGGAAATGTACTTTTTTTTGTCAGAACTAATAACATAAAATAATATGCTCGGGATCCAACAATAGAGTGTAATATCACGCTCCATACATTGTACACAACTTTATAGCGACACCAAGCCCGGGCAATGCCGGTCTATTCCAGCTAGCACTAAATAAATATATATCAACCACCAATCATAAACAAAATATTGTCGCTCAGCCTACCAACGAATTTAAAAAATTTCGTTCAAAAATAATTCCGTCATTTTGTTTAAAAATAAACGCTATATAAAACGCCAACTTGTAGCTGTCATCAAGCTGCTTGGCGCTCACTGGCGTTAATAATAGGCCCAACACATGCAGTCAGCCAACCCAGCTCGTAATTTGCAAATGAAGCAGCAACGCTGCGTTGCCATCAGACAACGATTTGTTTATCGCGCATCACGCCCCTCCTTTTGGGAAGCAACTGTAAATTTCCAACAACAACAACAACACCAACAACAACATCAACATCAACAACAACAACAACAACAACAATAACAACAACAACAAGCACAACATCACCATCAACAATGTTAAAGGGCAACACTGTAATTTGCAATTGCTCTGCAACATATCATGATCATGATCATCAGTAACAGCCACAAATTATTCCCTCTTAATCAGGGTTTAAATTGCTGCAGTCAAATTAGCAAAAGCATCAAAATTTTCACTATTGCTGTGCTGTCGCATTTGCAATTCTCCATAAATATAGGTTGCTCTGCTTCAAACTATGAAAAAAACGAATAGTCACAGAAGCAGCAAGCGATCGGTTTTTGAAGTCGTGTCTGCTTTGCTGCTTCAATTTTATAACATTAACGAAGCCACAGCAACATCTAGCGGTCAAATTTGGCAGTCGTGTCGCCTTTGCTGCTTTAATTTGTAAACATTTACAAAGCGGCAGCAACAGCAAGCGATCGAATTTTGAAGTCGCCTTCTTTCTGCTACTGTGTGCTTCAAACATTTTTCAAGCAGCAGCCATATATTTCTAAATGCTGTGCTGCTGCGCTATATTCAGATGCTGCTGTGCTGTATGCTGCAGTGTACAGTTATGTATTTGCAGTTGCTACTACGCAATATTCAGTAGCTGGCTGCTTTTGTGCTTTATGCAGCCAAAGAACTAAGATATAAGGAAGTGATGTTATTGCACAAAAGTGTGGTATTTTTCTTATTCGTGTTGGTTTACACAAATACTTAAACATTCACAAAGGGCCGTATTCAGTTGCATCGAAAAAGAAGGCTCAAATTGTTTCTGATTAGAATAACATAAAATATTTTTTTGGGTTTTACGGTATTAATAAAACGTTTGATAATAAAATACCTAATATATTAAAAGAAAATTGTATTGTAATACAGAATTATTTTACTCAGGGCCGTATTCGGTAAGATCGTTAAAGAAGGTCCAAATGGTTTCTAATTGGAATCACATATACAATAGATTCTGAGTTAAATTTACTGATTTTGGAGCTAATTTAATTATATAATATTTATAAAAATAATTAAATTATTATAAATTGAGGCTTTTTAAAAATATGATAATATAGTTTTTTATTATATTATTTTTATTATATTTCTACTCCTATTTTGTCTTTTTTTGACGTAGAATACGTCGTTCTCGGAGGTAAGTAGGGTGGTTGATAGTGATCAGGTGTCGGTATTTACATAACTTTTTGAGCCTTTGGTGGGCCTAAAGTACTAATCGTACAATGTTGATCTTAGCACTTGTTGGTCTTCTTGATCCTCAATGCGACAAAAATTCATGTTAGAACTGTCTAACTTATATCAATTTTACACAATTACATGAAATATAAAGCCAACATTTGATGTTTTTGTTTGCTTAAACTCCTATTTATCGACGGCTTCCGGTTTTTTCGACGGCGAAGACAGCGCCATCTAGCGTGAAGACATAAATCTTATAATTAAAAAAAAGCATACTTTTGGGGGCATGTTGTTTTTAACAGACTCGCGTAGCCCAGTAATACTGAGTAATTTTGAGGGGCATGCTTTTTTAACAGAATCTGTTATTGAAATGTCAAACGCAGCCAATTAAATATCCGGGCATATTATCGACAGTGAAATTTTGACACATGGGTTGTTGAACTTGATAGCATTGAACAAATTTTGTTTGCTTGTTTAAGTTTTCTACCTATTTATGGACAGTTTCCGGTTTTATCGACAAAAGCATAGAATTTGTATGGGAGCACCCCTAAGGAGTGGTCGGAGGGAATAGGTGTCAAAGGCAAAAATGTTCCTTTTGCAAAAGTAATGGGGGTTGGTGATACATATTAACCCTCTCCGGCACTCTCTTAAAGGTCATATCCTCAGGTGTATGGAATAAATATTTTTAAAAAAGATGTCATCAAAAGCGAATTGAATAATTCTACGTCTTGTGTTACGACATAGTCGAAACTACTGTATCTTTTTTTTTTTTGGATATTTCATTGGGTAATAATAATATAATAATATAATATAATATAATATAATTTGAGATCCAAAATATGCGGAAATCTGAAAAAAATTAAATATAACAATTATATATCATAAACTTTGCTGAAGACAAAAGCGCCCCAAAAGTGTGTTAAAGAGTGAAAAAATATTGCGCCCCTGAAGCAGTGTTTGCGTTTTAACAACTGTGGTCGCATCAAATTGGCGCGACTATTTTTTTTTTACTGAGAAGACTTGCGAACAGCTGACGATCGCTCAGAAATGTCAAAAAAAACACACTCTGTCTCGCTCACTCAATTTACGAAATTGGCCACAGTTCACGTACACTGTATGTGTAGACAACACCACTTCCTTATATTTTAGTTCTTTGTATGCAGCAGTGTAAAGTTGTTGTTTGCAGTCGCTGCTGCTATTGCTTCAATATTTTGTAACGGTAGCGGATGAGCAGTCTTTATGCATTTTTTTAAGTTTAAGGGGTCATATAGGTTATAAATTTAAAAAAAAAATTATTCGAGAATTGTTTTTCAGAGAAAGAAAAAAGATATCGTTTTCAAATTGTGCACACATATTTATTACATTTATTTCAGTTTTAGAGGATAGCTGATTTCGAATCCGACTTCAGAATTTTAAAATTGTGAAATTTCTACCCTATTGGGTTGCCACCTAAAAAAATATTTTTAAGAGTTTTAAACATTATCCAACAGTTTTAGGGGGTCGCTTCGAATCTGAAGTCAAAATTTTAAAATTCAAGATGGCTGATAGGGTTTCCACCTAATTTTTTTTATTTTTACGAATTCGGTGCTGGGGCGAACACTAGGTAAAAATGGGTCGCTGAATCGGAATCCATTGTCAGAATTTCAAAATTGTGAAATTTTTAACCCTATAGGGTTGCCACCTAAAAATATGCTTTTTTAAGGGTTTTAAACATTATGTGATGTTTTTAACATTATCTGAGGTTTTAAACATTAAACTGATAGGGTTGCCAACTAATTTTTTTATTTTTACGGATTCGGTGCTGGGGCGAACACTAGGTAAACATGGGTCGCTGAACCCAAATCCGTTGTCAGAATTTGAAAATTATGAAATTTTCAACAATGTGGCAACCCTATTATTGCCATTTTTTTTTTAAATCAAACAACGTCAAAAACCGGCTTTAAATGTTAATAAATATATGTGCAAAATTTGAAAACGATATCTTTTTTCCTTCTATGAAAAACAATTCCCGAAAAAAATTGTTTTTTTTTTTTAACGTGTAACCCCCTAAAACTGTTGGATAATGTTTAAAACTCTTAAATAGTATATTTTTAGGTGGCAACCCAATAGGGTAAAAATTCACAATTTTAAAATTCTGAAGTCGGATTCGAAATCAGCTATCCTCTAAAACTGAAATAAATGTAATAAATATGTGTGCACAATTTGAAAACGATATCTTTTTTCTTTCTCTGAAAAACAATTCTCGAATAATTTTTTTTTTAAATTTATAACCTATATGACCCCTTAAACTTAAAAAAATGCATAAAGACTGCTCATCCGCTACCGTTACAAAATATTGAAGCAATAGCAGCAGCGACTGCAAACAACAACTTTACACTGCTGCATAAAGCACAAAAGCAGCCAGCTACTGAATATTGCGTAGTAGCAACTGCAAATACATAACTGTACACTGCAGCATACAGCACAGCAGCATCTGAATATAGCGCAGCAGCACAGCATTTAGAAATATATGACTGCTGCTTGAAAAATGTTTAAAGCACACAGTAGCAGAAAGAAGGCGACTTCAAAATTCGATCGCTTGCTGTTGCTGCCGCTTTGTAAATGTTTACAAATTAAAGCAGCAAAGGCGACACGACTGCCAAATTTGACTGCTAGCTGTTGCTGTGGCTTCGTTAATGTTATAAAATTGAAGCAGCAAAGCAGACACGACTTCAAAAACCGATCGCTTGCTGCTGCTGTGACTATTCGTTTTTTTCATAGTCAAAGCAAATGCGAAACAGAAACTATGAAAATTTTTGTGCATTTTTAATCCCTGCTCTTAATTACCAACGCATTCCACCACGAAACCCTTCATTTTGATTCGTCGCAGCTGATTAAGCACTGTCAGCCCCCCAAACCGTGCCAGTTTTCCATGGGAATCAATTATAATTTGCATGTCGGCTTGTATTTATTTTCATTTTTTTATTTTTTGTTTTTTTTTTTTGTTTTTTTTTTATTTTTTTTTTTTGTGTTTTTTTTTTTTCTTGTTACTGATGCAGTGACGTTGGCTGCTGTATGACGCAAGTTTCGATACAGCTTTTGTTGCATTTAACAGAATCTCGAAAATTGCGTGAGAAGAAGAATTTTTATTTATTTAGTTTTGCTTTCTTGCAACTTTCACTCAAATTTTTTTAATGGATGATCATCATGCATTGAAATATTTATTCTTCACGTGATCTTCAAATTTCACTGTCTTAACAGACTTTCCTTATTTAAACACAAATTCTGAGTCAGATTATGTTGTCTGATCACAATAGTTG
The DNA here is from genome assembly GCA_943735915.1 of Pherbina coryleti. NCBI lineage: Eukaryota > Metazoa > Arthropoda > Insecta > Diptera > Sciomyzidae > Pherbina > Pherbina coryleti. Next base: position 162,927,232 of record OX030950.1, on the reverse strand, counting down.
TAGATATATTGTGGACTTACCTGGACTGATCTTCCCTTGACTGATCTGAATCTTGCCTGGACTGATCTTGTTTCTCTTTAATGCACGCTCGTGTTTTTCTCAAGGATGATTAGAGCCATGCTTTACAAAACTAAGGCAAGACGAAATGCATAAATACCTAGAGTATCGTGGCATAATTTTCTTTTTGTGTGAGTCTAAAATGGAAGAATATGATAAAGTTATATTTTTTTGGGAGTTCAAGAAGTGAAAAATATACTTTTAAGCCCAATAGAAACAATACTGTTGTATTATTGATCATAATCGCGGTCAAATTGCATGAACTGTTATAAAAACAAGAAAAAAAAAAAAGAAAGGAAAAAAAAACTTAATATTTGAATATGACCTTTCATTATTTATATCGAAAACAAATTTGAGCTTCAGGCCAAGTATGATGACAACAAGACAGCATGAAGACAAAGAAAGCAACAACCAACAACAACAACAATCATCGAAGTAGATAAGAACTCAGTCATTATTAAGCGTTCTCTCTGTCAAAATAAATTCTGGGTAACTTTCTCGGCATAATTGGCAGTATAAGTAGAACCTAAGTAGCTTGAGTGGATCACAGTGAAAAGTTATGCAAAGACTACCGATGAGTTGGTGTAGCGGCCAACGAAACAGTCTGTATAGTCGAGCTGTGTGATTTGCTCTTTCTTTGTCTTCATGTTGTCTTGCTGTCAACATACTTGGCCTGAAGCTCAAATTTGTTTTCAATGGAAAAAAAAACTGTATTGCACTCAGTGGGATTTGAACCTAATGCTCTGGCATGCAAGGCAATTGCTCTTATCACTTGTCAATCAAGTGCTAGCAACAAAGTCAACTTATGAAGCATTTTAAGCGATATCATATTTTTTGGAAATAACAATTTTCACAATCGAACGAATTCGAGATAGCTACGTTGTTGAATGGCTGCGTTCAGCAGGTACAACTGTTGTGCAAGTGTTCAACTCAACACGCTGAGTAAATGTATCAGAAAAATAAAAGACAGAACGTTTTAAGACAGGCAATTTTCACAACATGTTGAGCTGATCAGACTCCGATACTTATGCGATCAGCAGGCACACACTTAACAGTTATACCCGCTGAACGCAGCCAATAAAAAAATAGATTTGTAATCGAAGTAAATTCATTGACGAATCGTTAATAAAGTTCGTTTGCGTACAAACCTATGACCTAAAAGAATATGTTCCGATTTCGATACAACTTCACAGAGAGAGCCGCTCAAAGATCGACAATGCAACATTCAAGCCGCGGCGTTGCATTGAATTTTTACTCGGTCAGTATATAAGCTACGTTAAATGTTTAAAAAGGAAAATGAAGGATTTATACTTGGCCTTGCGACAAAAATAAAAAAAATTCTGACGTCACCGGGTCGTGAAGCAGCTTATATAACAGGAATGGTATATCGTTGCATGGAATTATTACTCACTCAGGAGACGTGCTGCGGAAAATTTTGTTTTAGGAAAGCATAGATGTCCCAGCAAACCAAACTTGACGACATTATCGAAATTCCGACTAATTCGTTACTATTTCGAACTGTCGTAAAGAATTCGTTACTATATCGTTACATCAAATTTCGAAACAGTTTCGATTTTGATGCGAATATATATCGAGTTTCGATATGTGCCGGTTTGTAAGATTTATTCTTTATCATATGATATTACTGTTCAAATAAATAAAAAATAACAAAGTTGGCCAGGCAAACAACGTTCCTTTTTTTTAAATAAACGTGTAAGAGTGCAAACTAAATAAGTGCGCATTGCGGTGATTGAGGTTAAATTTGTTTTAATCTAAAATAAATTGTTTTCCGTGGTTGTTCTTCAACAAAAGTGTAAAAAAGAAGTTGCAAGGCTTATGGACTCCATTTTTTCGCAAATACTCACATCAATAACAACACCACCAACAACAACAACATCAGCAACAACAACAACAACAGCAACAACAGTAAGTGTTTTAATGAGTGACAGCGAGGAGTTTGTTCAATCAAAAATCGAGGACTCGTGGAAAATTTGTGATGAAATTCGAAATGAAGTAAGTATTGAACAATTAAATATTGACGCCTCTCAAGGCGAAGAAAGCATTTCAATGGAACTCCTGCATGCGAGCACCACAAGAAATCATGGATCGGCGGAGAGTTTGGAAAAGTTCTGAAATAATCAACTCTGAAATATTCAACCAGAGTTGGGCGTTTTGCACTAAATGGTGAGTGCACTAAGCATTTCACTAGCACTAAATATATTGAAAGAAATTATATTTTTCACTATTTTTTTACCAGCTTAGTGATAGTGAAACATCTCTTCACTATCACTTGAGATTTTAGTGATGGTGTTATTTTGTTGCACTACAACTAAATTTAGTGTTAGTGACTAAATCTGCACTACACTCAATTAGTGCAATATTTGAGCAGTCACTACATGAAAGCTGCAATTAAAAATGTTTCCACTCAACTTTCAAACATTACTGGTTTTGAAATTATTTAAGCCAGACTCGAATAAAAGAAAATTCGATAATAATAAAATATAATTTTCTAAATGGGCTAACAATTTTGAAATTTCAAATTTATATAAGTGCAATTATTCAAAATAAACTGTTGAACTTTTCTTTCCATTGAGTGAAAACTTTCTGTGTTCCAATACCATTAGTGCGGGCATTTTTTTTGCACTATTAATTTTAGTGCAAAAAAACAAAGTTGCACTAAATGAATTTTAGTGAAAATTTTTTCACTATCACTATCACTAATGTATAGTGGGGCTTATATTTTTGAATTCATCAGTCAACACCACTTGAAAGTAATAAATAATTTTTCAATATCAGTATATGTCAGCTGAAGCTGAAACTTTAGTGCACTACCCCCATCTCTGTATTCAACTAACATTCGACATTAATTTCAACATTCCTTTTAACATTTTATTTATAACACAGTCTCATTATATCGCTTGAAATTGTTCAATAATATGAAATTTAAATGAAATAAAATTTTTCATTTTCGTATCTCTAAATTAAACCGTTCTTAATTTAAATGCATACCTTCATTTCGATTTCGTAAACACATTTCGTTCCGATTTCGTAACTACATTTCGTTACGATTTCATAACTACATTTCGTTACGATTTCGAAAAGATATATCGTTCCGATCTCATAACTATATTTAGTTACGATTTCGAAAAGATATATCGTTCCGATCTCATAACTATATTTAGTTACGATTTCGAAACAATATTTCGTTCCGATTTCGTAACGAAATATAGTTTCAAAATAGTTACGACACCTCTTCACGAATTCGTGTCAACCCCTTCATACGATTTTCTTTACTATTTCGCAACGAAATCGGATTCCGAAATCTGAAAGATACCGAAATATTCGAAACGAATTCGTCACGATCTCGGAACTTTTGGTTTGCTGGGGTGTTACTACTCCTCACAACTAATTTAAAAAAAAATTCTTATCGTCATAATTTCAGAGTGGCAACCACAGAATGCAATAAAAATGCTACAACTATTAAAACCCGTTGCATGGAATTTTAACTCTGTGACTAATGTGGCGTAACGGTAAATTTTAACGAACGAAAATGAAAGTGAGGTCTTCGGGAACATGATAAAAATACAAACAAAATTTACGGCATCATGAGACTCCTCAGGGAACCACCTAATGGGACGTTTATGCATCCTTTTGGATTAATTGCATGCAACTAAGGCAAAGTTAATGCACCAAGGAAAAGCACAACCAATGGAGAAGCAAATTAAAAAAAACAAAAGCAACAACACAAACAAAAACAAAAACAGCAACAACAACAACAACATCAACATCAACATCAACATCAACATCAACATCAACATCAACATCAACATCAACATCAACATCAACATCAACATCAACATCAACATCAACATCAACATCAACATCAACATCAACATCAACATCAACATCAACATCAACATCAACATCAACATCAACATCAACATCAACATCAACATCAACATCAACATCAACATCAACATCAACATCAACATCAACATCAACATCAACATCAACATCAACATCAACATCAACATCAACATCAACATCAACATCAACATCGACATTAACATTAACATCAACATCAATATCAACATCAACATCAACATCAATATCAATATCAACATCAATATCAATATCAACATCAACAATAACAACACCAACAACACCAACAACACCAACAACATCAACAATAACAACAACAACAGCAACAATCTAGTTAGTTATGATGTCAACAGTTTTTTCGTGGCAGCCAACGTTGCTCACAAACAAAAAAATAAAACAATGAAACCGGAAAAGGACTATGACATCAATTAGGATATGGATTAGGACAAAAATGAAGACACACCTAAAACACACCTTTCCAAACTGGAAAAGGGATTCGGTTTATTTGATTAGTATAAAAAAAACACTGTCACGTCAAAACCTACGGGTGTGTCCACGACACAGCCAACTCTTTTGTTCGAGTACGAGACGGTTGCCACACCTACTTTAACAGCCCACAAATCACTTAAAATGCTATATTTCAGACGGTTTTGGTCGTATTAAACTTAAAGTAAATCATCAATATATAAAAAAATTAAAAAATCAATTTTGGACAGGACGAAGTTTGCCGGGTCTACTAGTAACTATATAAATCCGAAAATGTACTCCCGCAAGATTTTTTTCTTTATAAATCTCTTTTCTATGTTGAAAACGATAACTGCGTATTTTCGAAAATGTCCCCCATTAAGAATAAATTCTCAACACCATGTGAAAAGCTGTACATTGTAAATCGAATATGATGCACTTAAGCGCCATCGACTCCACCCAGAATTATTATCCATATCATTCAAAATCTTATCAAACATCAAGATCTTAATTAAAACCCGGTTAAATTGCGATGCAAGCAAGAAGAAATACGCAGCAGGCAAGAAATGCCAACAACAAAATGTTGGCAACATTTAAAGATGGCAATGATACAACAACAACAACAACAACAAAAATACAAACAGCTAGTTTCATAACAGATCTAAAAACAGCAACTGTGAAATATATTGAAAATCGATGGCAATCGAATTAAATGCGTTGAAATCATGAAAATCTGAGCTAAGCCTGGGATGCACAATGCAAGCAACCCTGATGGCCATATATATCAGCAGCAACAGCAACAACAACAACAACAACAACAATAGCAACAGCATATTCGTGTTTTTCTGCCCCTAAGCAATCAAAAGATTTCTTATCGTGACCGAATTAAACACGCTCCAAAAGGTGGGCGGGCTTGCAATAAAGCGAAAGGCTAACCGACAAGTGCCAATATTTGAGTTTTGACTTTTATCTGAAACGCATTACATACGCAGTGGTAGACATTAATGGATCGATGGATGAATGGATGGATGGAGGATGCTCGCTCGCATGCATGCCGAGGACAGCAGAGTTCAATGCTGGCTGCTGGCTGTTGCTGCTGCAAAGACAAAAGGCGTCAACAGGCTTTCAGACACTGTTCCACTTTGTATGGCACATCACAAATGCATTCTAGCAAAAACTAATGGTATACATTGTGGATAATTTGGAGTGTAGGAAGGGCGGATGGGTATTTTGTGTGAGATGTGAGTGTGTTTCTGGCGTGCATTTTGTCTTGTTTGAGTGTAGTAGACGACGCGTTAAATTGCCTAAATAAATCTAACAATTGACACGCCATTTAATACATGGCTATCTTAGAAGATGGCCATAAGTGTTGGAAGCAAATAAACGCTTAAATTACGTGTAATATGTCAAGAAGTTAAATGACCTAACTAAAAGATATTAAGGGGGTTAATCCTTTCTTTTGACTATTTCTTCAAACTATTTCTTTAATGCTATATCTACACAGGGAGTTTAGTTTTTAGTTTAGTTTGAGTTTAGTTTGAGTTAAACAAGCTTTTTACACAGAGATGCGTTGGCAGAATTAAGTTTAGTGTGACATTTCTTGGTTTACTTATGTGTTCCCATATATTTTGCACCTCCAGCACCGTAACATCAATTCCACTTGAAGCCAAGCAGACATCTCTACGCACACAGGCAAGTTCTTCAATGCGCTGCGCAAATCGGAATTTTTATCCACCCATAATCATATGAAGACTTCATCTTGCCTAAGTTTTTTGCTTCGCTTTTTTTGTTCATTTTTTACAAATAGTAATTGCACAATTTTAGCAACAGCTGTTTTTAACATTTCTCAACGCAAAATCGTTCAATACTCTGAACATACCTTGTCATCTAAAAAGTTGCATCTGAACTAACCATTTCATCTAAACATTAGCATACTTTTAGGCACTTCTCAAACTGAGTTTTGCTAAGCTCAGAAAACAAATTGAGTTTAGTTGAGTTTCATCCTGCATAATTGTACTGGGAACTCATGAGTTTATTTTGAGTTCAATGACAAAACTCAACTTTGTACTAAAAACTCAAATTAAACTCTCTGTGTAGACATAAGCGTTTCATACAAAAGATTTTGGTTAAAAATCGGTTTGATGTTGGTCGGAAAAAGCAATTTTCCACCTAATATATTTGGGTGTCAAACAACAGCTTAATCAATTTAACGGTGTCTCAATCCGTACAACTGATAACATAGTCCGTCAAATGCTAATCTATGGACAATTATATATTTCACCAACACTTTTTCAGCGCCTCCCCTCTAAAAACATATAAGCACTTGATCGACAACAACAATATCCTTTCACAAACCGCTAACAAACGAACCAACTTCAATTTAGTCACAACTCCACAAATAAACTAAAATGAGTTAATCCCCTCTCATTAGAATATAAAAATTGAAAAAAAACGACCCTTCTAACAAAGAATCCAGCTATTGCTTGTCCAGCAATGAAAAGGATTTAATTTATACCACAGAGTCAAGTGAGATTTGGCAGTAATAGCACACAACTGCCATCACATTCTACAACCAAGCACAACGGCAGGCAATGATTCAACTGAACAACAAATGCAGGATACTCCTACTGCAGCGAAGCTTAGTATTCATTATGAACACCCTCCTCTGCGATACAATTCATTGAATATAATGAAACATGCCAGCGATATCGAATGGATAATGGAATTCCAGCAATTAAGTAGAATGTTTCGAATGACAGACAATAACAACAGATGTCCTTCTGCTGGACAGCAGATTCGATTGTATTTTATATGCGAGATTGTCGTTCATCGACAGCACTGCGCTGGATCCTATGTCCTGAATGGAAATTCAAAATGTATTAGTTTTGCTGTGAATGTCAGTGTATGCGTTGCGTAGACCAACTCCAACTGTTGGTTAGACATTGAATTGCTTGGCTAATGAAATCGCATCGCATTGTCTGTTGCTGCTGCTGGTATCTATAACTATAATTGACACTCGGAAGCTCATCGGATCAACAGCAAATTGTTTCGATTGAAGCAGACCCTTAATTACGCAGTTCAACCACATTATGGGGACAGGGTAACCATCGTGTATTCATGAATCAGCACAAAAATATCCAGCTTGTCTTAGTTTGCAATGAAAAGCTATATGGATCTTTTGAATCATAAATATAGGTCTTTCAAGATGAACAATATCCAACAAAAGTTTTTCCAGCTCGAAGCACTGCGAGGTAAATGTTTGCCTGTTTCTTCCAAAAAACTAATCATGTGGCCACGGTACCACTTGAGACAAGTAGAATGATTAATTCGGAATGTTACACAACTATTTGTTGAAAGAAAGGAAATCTTCCGGAAAAAAAACTCCGACTCCGGAAAAAAAATTATTCTTTATCAACACAATGTCATGGTAGAATTATAAGGTAGGGCTGACTCGGAGACGAATGTAGTAGAAAGCAGAAAAAAGCGGGCTAGTTGTCAAAATCAGCTGTTAACCTCAAGTTTCTTTATGTTCATGTTTCGCAGTTGATTTTTGGTTAAATTTTTTACAAGCTTTTTTCAAATTTAACACTTCCGCGGAATTTTATAGATTTATTTACAATGTTTTTACAATATTTCCACTCAAATTAACACAAACTAAACAACTTAACACGCATTATTTACAACTTAAAAACATAATATTTTTATTTCATTTGAGGTTTCTACGAACTTCGCCATTTTGACAATTAGCCAACCTTTTTATTAGCCACTCTTCGTTCACGCATGAGGGAACCGAACGACTCGGCCCTACCTTGTAATTCTACCATGCACAATGTGAACTCCCACACATCAGCTCAAACAAAAGCTGATTGAGCACTCAAAACGTGGAATTGATGGGTCATCTGCCTTGCAATCCCGACTTGGTACCCAGTAACTTCTTGTTCCTTCGCATTGAAAAAAAAAAATGCGTGGCGAGCGTTTTTTTTACGCCGCACAATGCGATCTCTTCATACATTTCTTGGAAAAAATAGAAGGAGTGGTGCTATGATAATGAAATTTTGCATGTGATTAGAAGCATCTAATTAAGAAAATTTCCAAAAAATTATCCCGATCAATGGACACGCCTACCTCCCATAAAAAGTGAACTTTTTATTAACCCCCTTTGTATTAACAAAAACAAAAAAGAAAAAAGATTAATTTTATGGAAAAATTTTATGAAGAAAGAAACATTTTATTTAACTAATAAAAATTAATTCATAACAAAAGCGTTATTTTTAACATTATTGATCAACTATCATTTCCTTAACAACACCATCCAGTTCCAAAAGTTTTTTTGTGGTTGACGACGTTTACTACTTATTAAAGGATCAGATGACACGAGTAAGCGATTGAATACATCAGTAAATTGTCTAGAAAATATCAGCCTATACTTTCGGTAATCTTTGTTACGCGCTTCTTCAGCTTCCTCGGAGAGCATACCAATAGGAAGTACAGCTGCATCAATAATATTGAATGTCCATGTACCAAAACTTTATGGCAGTCACAGGCACGAAGTATCAGTTATATCTGGTTACAAAAAGTTTGACCGTATCTCAAGCAAACGGTTTAAACAAGGCAGAGTCGTAAGAGTACAATTTAAACTCGTCATTGTATTTATATGCTCGTCTGTAAAATTTTGAAAAATACCCTTTATAGTGTGATCCAACAAACTTTGCAAACTAACTGAAGCATATTTATCTATATATATACGTATATCATTCGGATAGCATTTTTTGTTATCTTATCTGCAACCTTTCTATAAGGTTGTAAAATGTCATACCCTTCTTTTTGGAGAACACATTTTATTGTTTCGTATTGGTACTTAATAAGCTCTGCAACCATCATTAACGCCAACGCAGTTGTCAATGGAATGTGAGATGCTGATTTCAAATTTTCACTCGTTACTGTACTTGCCATTGCTAAATGTTCTTGTGAGAACTGGAAACCGCAATTAAAACGTTCCGCACTTAATTCCCTGAATGACACAGAAATTGAACTCATTTTAGAATTATTTCTACAAATTTATACCGCGATTGTTATTTTGTTTAAAAAAAATAATCATATGATTTTGTTTTTTTTTAATTCATTTATACACTACTTTCTAATTGCTGTCACTTTGGTTTTAAAAACAGCCATTAAAATAATAAAACCCTAAAAGTATGCATAATTTTTTTTATTTACATATAACATTGCCAATTTGTATTGAAACTCTTATGACCTATATCCGAATTTTTAAAAACTTTGTTCGGCGGCCGCAAACATGTGGCAACTTTTTTTACATATATTTAAGGAGAAAATTCTCAGATTTCATAATATCACTAGCCTTTTCCCGGCGCGCGTTGCTGCACCCTGCAACTATATGGAAACAGAATAGGTGTATTTAAAACTTTTCTTAGACTCATAGTTTGACACCACTGTTATTTTCCACTGCCCGTTACAGTTTCCCAGTTGCAGGAGTTCAACAAATAGTAACTCCATTTTGAGTTTGTATGTAAGTATTGCTACTTTTACTTTCAAAGCTATTCGAAAATTCAAGTTTTAACTGTATGGGCGGAGCCACAGCCTCTTATATATTGCTCATCCACGTTTTCTAGTAGATGGACATTACCCTGTTTTAGTACAGTTGCCGACAGTAAGCATACAGACTAAATTACCAAAATGTAGCCCAATCGACGAAAACCGTAGGTAATATAGCATTTTTATTGATTTGTGGGCGGTAAAAGGGGGTGTGACAGAAATTTAATCCATCTCGTACTTGAAAAAAATGTACTGCCAAAATTTCAGCTCTATCGGCTAAGTAATTTTGAAGTTTCCAACCATCACACAGACAGCGTTTTGCTTTTTTTCTAGCTGATACCCGACGCGTTGCTGTCGTAGCGGAAATGATTTCTATCTCTATCTGAATCCCAAACTCAGTCTCAATCTCAATCTTAATCTCAATCTTAATCTCAATCTTAATATCAATCTTAATCTCAATCTTAATCTCAATCTTAATCTCAATCTTAATCTCAATCTTAATCTCAATCTCAATCTCAATCTCAATCTCAATCTCAATCTTAATCTCAATCTCAATCTCAAGCTCAATCTCAATCTCAATCTCAATCTCAATCTCAATCTCAATCTCAACCTCAATCTCTATTTCTATTTCTATCTCTATCTCTATCTCTATCTCTATCTCTATCTCTATCTCTATCTCTATCTCTATCTCTATCTCTATCTCTATCTCTATCTCTATCTCTATCTCTATCTCTATCTCTATCTCTACCTCTACCTCTATCTCTATCTCTATCTCTATCTCTATCTCTATCTCTATCTCTATCTCTATCTCTATCTCTATCTCTATCTCTATCTCTATCTCTATCTCTATCTCTATCTCTATCTCTATCTCTATCTCTATCTCTATCTCTATCTCTATCTCTATCTCTATCTCTATCTCTATCTCTATCTCTCTCTATATCTATCTCTATCTCTATCGCTATCTCTATCTCTATCTCTATCTCTATCTCTATCTCTATCTCACCCAATAGTAATTCCATACTGAATTTCGTTGTTAAACGACATTTAGTTCCAAAGCTATCTGATATCAAAAATTTTAAGTGTATGGGCGTAGCCACACCCCCTTTTCCAAAGCCCATCCCAGTTTTATAGTAGAAATATATCACCAAGTGGAAACTCCATACTGAATTTCATTATTATACGGCATTTAGTTCCAAAGCTATTCGATATCATAAATTTGAATTGTATGGGCGGTGCCACACCCCTTTGGCCTATACTTGCTCAATTTTGCTAGTCGAAGGACGCGACTAAATAGTACGCTCCTACCACGTTTCATTGATGTGTGACTTATAGCTTGAAAGTTATACCGAAAATTTGGTCTGCTGTAAAAGTGCCACGCCCCACATTCAACGCCCATAAAAGTTTACCTGTAGAACGGCTCTTGTAAATTGAGGTAGAACACCGAATTCCGATGCTATGTGACCTATAACTTCAGAGCTATTCGCTACCGTAGATTTGGGTTGTATGGGAGGTGCCACGCCCCCTCGTCCAATATTCCGTGAATTTCAAAAACCTCTTTGCTATAAACCTCACGGAGCCCGAGACCTTTCCAACGAATGCAAAACCGTGGAAATCGGTTCGTGCGTTCTGGAGTTATAGCGTCAGGAAGGAAAACCCGACTTATTTTTATATAGTAGATAATGAGACAACCGAGGAAGACCGAGCTAAATTTATATTTTCCATAGAAAATAGAAAAAAAATGTTTTATGGGCCAATTTTGATTATCTGATAACTTTTAAAATATTCAAGTAATCTACAAAATTTTTTCATTAGAATAATGGCAATAAGGTCTACTTTTATAAAAAGTTGTAATAATTTGCTAGTAACAAATTTTCGTTTACTCAAATACACTGATAAGTTGCATGAACATTTAATTCAATTTCTTGTTTATATCCGCCTATGACTTTAATTAATTTTTTCTAATAAAAAAAAATTAAATTTTAAGAAAATCATTAATGGATTCTTCATAATTAACATTTATCTTTAAGTCTGCATGACCACATTATAAAAATAGAGGTCGGAAATTTTTTTTTTTCGGCCACAATCCCACTGTCGCCGCACAGTGATGCGATTGGTACAAGTTAGACGGAAAATATTATTTTGTGGATTTTTTGATAGTTTTCGGTGTTCTAAGTATAGAAAAATACAAAAAACCTACTATTTCAGAAATACAGCTTAAACATAATTTGTTTTATATCTTTAAAATTGGATAAGCTACCACAACAAAATCAAACGTAGATTTTTTGTATGTGATTTCCAAAAAGTGAAGAAAATTTTGGCGTGATTGGATAAGTGGGCGTGGCAGCTTCCATACAACTTTATCACATTTTTTGCTATATCTTAGAAATGAGTTAAGCTACACTAACAAAATTAAACGTAGACGTTTTGTATGTAATTGAAAAAAGTGGAAAACTTTCAGCGCGATTGTGCAAGTGGGCGTGGCAGCTGCCATACAACTGAAACACATTTCGCGCTATATCTTAGAAATGAGATAAGCTACAATAACAAAATCAAACGTACACGTTTTGTATATGATGCGCAAAAAGTGAAGAAAATTTCGGTGCTATTGAACAAGTGGGCGTGGCAGCTGTCATACAACTTAATCACATTTTCGCTATATCATGAATTCCATGTCACGCACCGCTTGCGAATAATTGCAACTGATTTACTTAAGAAGAAATTTTTGCGAAAACTGGTTTGCAATTTTTATTTATTAATTTTACGGTCTATTTAAAATGTGTAAAGGTTTTATGAATCCACTTATGAATTTCGGTGATATTAAGCAAAATGTAGCGTACGCACGTGCTACAAAATTTTCCCTTTAAAAATTTGATGTCAGCTTCTATCTGAAATTTCTGCGAATTGACTTCAGATAGAATTTTCATATTTTTTTACAGCAATAAGAGGTTATCCTAGATTATATTAGTAGTTAAGTTATTTGAGAAAAAAAAATTATAAAACAATTTTTTCAACTTTAAACACCGTCACGCACATGTTACACTTGTCACGCACAATTACACCGTACGTTCATATTACTGTTTCCTTCGACCATATTTACTAAAAACTGAAATACAAAACAAAAGGATTAAAAATTTCCTATTTTCTTTTTTTTAATCTCTTTTATGTCATGACTAGATACATTTAAGAAAAAAATTTGAAAATCAATTATTTTAATCGATAAGAACTATTCTATTCTATTCGATCCAAAAGTCGATGCTCTCAATCACTGGAATTAAGGGAGCTGGAACTTTGGGGACTCTTCAAATTCTTCAACAAATTCCATGTGGACCTATTCAGGTGTATTCTCATTTCTTATGCAAAGAAATTCGCCTGGCCTTTGAGAGAGTACCCGTAAAGGCTGCACCCGTACATCACCAAGTTCAGTGTTTTTGTGAATATGATTCCTTAAAATGGATTTATTTGAATAATAATTTATATTCCGATTTATTTTAACCCTTAAATGCCCAACAACACCGATATCATTAAAATTATGCTGTGCTAAATGATCCCCTGAACACGATCCCGTTTTTATTTTTTTTGGAAAAAATTTTTGTTTAAAGAAAACATGGTTGTATCCAAAAAGATACAGTGGGCATTCTGACGTATACCATCAATCAGCTTGGTTGTAGGAGTTCAAGGCAAAAACGTGGAAAACGATTCTTTTTATGATAACTCTAAATTTGTTTGTTAAATGATACTCTAAAATTGTTAATAGTTTAAAAGGTATTTCATGTCAAAAACCGAACTTTCCGTAAAAAGGAAAAAACTTTTTAATTCGACGGTCAATATTTCCCAAACCAACAAAGTTATGTCAATAATTAAATTTTTGTTTTATATTTGTTAATTTTCTGAGTGAAACTGCATATCCAGCATTTTAATTTTTACAATATTTTAAAATAAATAGCTTATTTTCTCGGTTGTATCCAAAAAGATACACTGGGTATTTAAGGGTTAAATTAAATAAAACTCACTTATGAGAATTCATATTGACACTTGTCAATAGTTAACCGTCAATTCAGACGTTTGACCGTCTAATGCAGATGTAAGGATGGAAATTTTTTAAATGAAGGGTGTATTAATTTAAACTTTTTCGAGTTGTTTTATTTTTGGTCACTTTGCTATATATGAGACCCTTCATATCATTACTAATCGTAATACATTTTAAAGCCCCTCCTCCCCTCTAAATTGGTAACGTAATTTATGAACGACTCCGTAGTGTGTAAAAACTACATTTTTGTATAGAAAAAAGTGTAACATGTGCGAAACGCGTGGAATTTTTTTCAATGGAAATAGTAAAAAAAATGTTTTTCAATCTGGTTTGCCATCTCAATATCCACACATAACAGCATTTTCCGCAAAAAATTTCTTATATTAGAATCTGCATTGAAACATATATCAATATTGTCACGCACATGCTACATAATTTCTTAATTTATTTGACTGCTCTTACCACGGTATGTCGTTGATAATTATTTATTCATATATATGTATGATTATTAGGAAAATATTAAAAAATTTGAAGCAAATAGTTTTTTTTTTAATTGTTGTAATAAACAACGCACGCCCTCACGGCAAATATCAAAAGAAAACTGCAAAATTTTCGCTCAACTTATTCACCACTCGAAAGTAAAAAAAAACACAGAAAAACTACCGTTATCTTGAAAAATTCAACTTAAAACGTGTTGTCCGAATTCGATAGAATATATTCTATATAGTTTCTCTTCTCTCTTTACAATTTGATTTTTGACCTATGAGGTTGACTTTTTCGTGGAATTCGTGATATATAAGAAACGAGATAAGCTACGATAACAAAATTAAACATAGACGTTTTGTATATAATGTTCAAAAAGTAAAGAAAATTTCAGCGAGATTGAACAAGTGGGCGTGGTAGCTGCCAGACATGTGGACTATATTTTCCATAACTAAGAAATGAAAGAAACTATGAAATATTTCGATATTTAAGCTTTTCTCTGAAAAATAAAGGTCAAGTTCGGAAATGAATCAAATTGGATGAAAACCACGCCTACCGCCCATACAAAGTGACTTTATTAAAAAGGTAAAATGTCTTAGAATTCCACAAAAATTAATAGATGGACTTGAAATTTGAAGCGTATGAGCTTCAATATTTAATATGCACTCTGATATGAGCTTTAACGAAATCGGGTGAAAACCACGCCAACCTCCCATACAAAGTGACTTTGAATATACTTTGGTTCGGTCATGGGGCTATTTTAATTTCGGCCCAGTCGAAGATCATTTATTACTAGTTATAAATGAAATTTACAATGAATATTAAAAGCACTAGCAGCTTGGGCTATCGGCTTATCACAATTATAAACAACAGTTAAAACCTGGTTTTGAAATGAAAATAAATAGCATTTTTATGACCATCAAACAGGAAACCAGCGATTTGCGCACCTTGGCACTTTTAGAGCTTAAATAAGACATAATAATGGTTAAATGAAAAATATATTTTTACAAATATAAAATGGTCCTTTTTTTAATTTTACAAAATATTTTACCAATTTTTGCGTTTTTTTTTTAAAAAAAAAACCTCAGCAAAAATATGTTTTTTTTTTATTTAATATATATTAAAATATTTTTTTTAGTGTAAAAATATTTTGTAATGTGTTCAGAATATTTAAACACCACATACAGTCTAGTCGACCTCAAATTCAATACATTTCATACAAAACAGTCAGGACCTAGTTTATACATGCATTTTTAGGACCATCAAACAGGTTAAAAAGCAAGGCAACTGGCCATTTGAGCACCTTGGCACTTTTAGAGCTTAGAGTAGACATAATAGTTAAATAAAAAATACATTTTTGTATACACAAAATGGTCCTTTTTTTATTTTACAAAATATTTTACCAAATGTTCATTTTTACGCAGTTATATCGATAAATACCGTTTTATAGCGCGAACATTTTAAAAGATAGGTAGTCTTAGTCATTAAGTATGCCAATTTTCAACTCTTTTGAATATTGGGGAATATTTTAAAAAAATATTTAAGCATAACTTGAAAACTCATAAGCAAAAATTTCAAGAAATCACCTTTTGGGCCAACTTTCAAGAGTTTTAGCATTTTTTATGGAAAGCGCAGGTATGCGATCAATGGATATTATTTAACAGTTTTAAATATTCAGAATGTAAAAATTGGATTTCGACTTTTTTCCGTCTAGCATACCCTTTCGCATCACTGTGCGCCGTTGGGGTCTTCAAAAACCTGGTTTCGGAGGTGCCAACCTCAGAGTGACAAAACTGTTTCAGAAATTTGTTCAAAAAATGAAAAAGTGCATTGATCATCTTGGAGATTACTTTGAGAAACAATGAAAGCATTTTCACTGATTAACCTCTGTTTTTTCATTGTTAGGAGCAAGACTTAAAAGGCAACTCTCCTATATATTACTTTTACTAATGCGTGTATATATTTGCATATATCTTAAAAATGCTATAATTCATACAATAACAAATATGCCAAAACAATTAACCCAACTTACGGTTAACTTGATCTTAACAAATAATTCCTTAGAATTGTTTACAACATAAAGTCAATACTATGGGAGTTATCGAATAAAGACTAATTAACAAATTCTCTGTTTGCATTTCTGGCATATGACAGCTTAAAAAACAATTCCAGGAATTATTGACAACATAAAATCCGTACTTCGCTTTTAAATAATAGGGATTAACATGCATTTCAAGTAACAAATTTATTAAGCAAATCATATGGAAACTACACAAACAATTCTAAGGAATTATTTGAAGCTTTAGTAGTTACATTATTGACAAGACAAATTTGAAAAGTCGACAATTAATAAAATTAACATAAATAGAAGAAATTACTTTAAAACTTAATAAAATCTTCTGAAGAATGTTTCAAAGTTTTAAGCGTGAAATATTAATCTCTACAAATAGACGCTACCTGTTCATAAACAGCCTAATTTTTTATGTTTCTAATGCATTTTTTAAAGTAACATTGTTCACACAAAAACTAAGAGTAAATTTGAAAAATTTAAATATCCGCATTTATAAGTCTTTTTGGACTCACAATGCACGGTTTCGTACTTGAAATGAAAAAAATTTGAAATGAAATTGATGGAAAAGCATTTGTTGAAGTAAAATTCATTCGACTTCACAAGCGCTCACAGAACGAATTCACTTTATGTTGCATTTTTGGTTCTCAGTGTTTTGTGTTTTTGCGTGTGTATCGTGGTTTGTAAAATGGTTTGTAATATGATGTAAAAAAATATTTTTGTTACGTTTGTGGCCATTTTACACCACAGATGTCAAAACACGGTTATTTAAGTAAAGAGGTTATTTCCAATCCGTGATTTCAAACCTTATTTAGGAGTCAAAAGCAGTATGTTAAAAATGTTATAGTGTTCTTTTGTGTTGGGTTCATGGGGGAAAAAAAATTTTTGGCTTTTGGCTTGCCAATGGTCTAGACTGATCCAATTGATCACAACGCAGTAAACTGTTATGCGTGTCTAAATGCTGGGTGCGGAATAAGCAAAAAAAAAATCTAAGAATACATATAAGTGTCCCAAGTGCTTAAGTACCATTGCTACACAGTGAAAATATTTCGATTCCAAAAGCCCCGAGTCCGGAGATATCTCGAGTCAAATTTTAGCAAAATTTTCCCTGTACGACCCAGAGTCAAGACTATCAAATGCACCAGTTTTAATTACCCAAAATCAACTGGATGCCATCTTTCACACGTGTTTTTGAAATCACACAATCTTTTGGCACCTGGAACAAAAATCACTAGAGACTCTCTATTGACAGCTCTAAGATAAGCTTAAAAGTAGTACTACTCAATCAAACGAATACGAAACCATCAGTACCAATCACCCTCAATATTGAAACAACCTAAAAACATACGATGAGTTTAAAAAAAGGTTTTTAAAATGTTTCGAAAAGTTAAATTATTTTTAAATTTTAAAAAATGTTAATTACGAGAAGCATCAGTGGCGAATATGATATGACTTGAAGGTCGTTGCATTTCTTCGTGGACTAAAATTGCATAAAAATATATGTTTTTTATATGCGATTGGAACTCAAGATATAAAGCGATCAGTACTTGAACCATACTTGGAAAAGCAAAGAATGCAGCGAACACTTTTTCTTTCATTCTTGTAAAATCGTTTCCAAAACACAAATTGTAATGAAATTACTTCATCTTTACCTAACTCGCAGATGTCGAGAAAAAAATTCACCAGACATAGTTCTCGCGAATATTGGTGGAGCCAGAATGCTAATATGCAAGGTGAAGAAAAGTATAGAGAAAATTTACAATTGAAAGTGAATATAAAACCGAAATAACCTATTTCAATCGGAACCAACAAAGCTTCGCAATACTTAATACTTGGCTTCAACAATACCGACTTAAGTAGCCTATTAAAAATAAACGCGAGCTAATATTGCAAAACCATTTGAGAGTTATACTATTACAAAGGCCCTCTTTCATTTCGCGGTTGAGCCATTGGGGCATATTTTTTGTGTCGCAAAGTGTTATTTAAAAATGATAAAAAATATTTTATAAAAAAAAATCCTCTTGAATTTTGAAGCAAAAATTAATGTTCAAAACAAAGTAAAGGTTCTTTAGAGGTTAAATTTTCCGATTAGGATTAAACTGTTATACGATGGTCAGACCCGGCCATCGACCCTATTATCATTTGTACAAATTTTTTTTTTTTTTGTCATTTTCTAATAAACAGATTAACGCCAGAAAAACGCTTGCAAATTGTGCAAATTTTTTTCGAAAATCTTGGTTCAGTTCAAGAATTAATTAGGTACATTTTACGACATAAGCGTTCATCCGAGCGACTAATTAAATTAACTCTTAGTGGGCACACCTCAGCCAAGCCACATGGAGTAACTCATTACCCCACGCTGAAAAACCTAGTTGTACGAGACACACGAGGGTCTTTTAAGACTTCTCACCGATAGTTTCATTTTTTTTTTTAAGAGTTCTTAAAAATTTGTAATGATTTTTATCGGTAAATTTATAGATGGCTTTTTTAAAAAATTGTCATATACGTGAAAATTCGGCAAAACTGGCTTTTTTAGGAAAAAATTCTTTACTCCACCATTTTTCAATGCTTAGAGTTAAAATTTAAGATTGTACGCACAACATATAACACTACGATAAAAAAATAACAGTTGCCGCCGGTCATTCAAAAAGTATATTTATTTTGCAAAATTACTGGAAGAAAAAAGAAAAAATTAAAAATCATAAAATTTGCTTTATTTGTGTTTTATTAGCATTTAAATAGGAAAAAAGTGGAAAAAATATTATTTTTTCTATATACCTGCCACGTCATGCTCAAAGTAACCTATGTTCCTCGCAAACCGGTCTTCTACAGGCCGAACATCCTGTATTCGTTCATTCGAAAGAGAAAGTGATAGTACCGTGGACTTATATACATACATTCTTACGTGGGAATAGACAAAAAAAGGCAACTTGCAGTAATCAAAGGCAGAAAAGCTATTTCACTTCTCACATGTAGACGCGGAACTTTTTTAAATCAAAAAATTGTTTGGAAAGTATTTTGCCAATTTTTTTATTTATGGGCATTTGAGACATACAAATTGTTCAAAATACATGTAATAAATTGTATATTATAAATATACAATATAAAGTATATTTCTTCAATAAACAATATCATATAAAAAAAATTAAGCTGAATTATTCCACAAGAACAGACGATTAGGATTGAAAAAACATTTTTTTCACGCCGAGAAAATGAACGCTCAAAGCGCGCCCACGAGTTTTTTCTGCTTCCTATGTAATGGAATCACCTTTCACACTTGTCTACTACCGGCAGATGTCTTTACTTGTATCAATTTCAAAGGTTTTAGACCTCTAATTACACTTTTTCTAAGCCTGGAGTAACTATTCACCCCGTGTGGCCGCTAAGGGTTAACCATGAATTATTTTCTCTGGGGTTATGTGAAGTCATTGGCTTATGGTAACAAGCCACCACGTATGGACGCCTTTTAAGACAAAATTATACGAATCATTGAAGAGATACAGCGCCAAATGCTTAAGCAAAAGGGTGAAACTTTGACTCCCGGACTGCACCACATCCGACACCAGCCAATGGCATAAAATTATCTTTCTCATAAAGCCAAATTACAATTTCAAATTATGTACTCGCAGTATTTTATTTCATTTCCAACTTATTTCATTTCAACAATTAAACTTCAGAGCTTCAAAAGTTCAACATAAATACGCTAGAAACTGTCACTCATCAACAAGCGTTATTTTTCAGCTAGTTATTTTTAACTAGTTTTTTTTTTCAACTAGAATATATACAAATTACTGTGGGCTATCCGTGTTAGATCATTAATTTCCAAAAAAATTATAAAAATAAATAATAAAAGTAAGATTTCTAATAAATCTCTTGATTTACACACGACAAAACAAAAGACTTAAGAAACGAACTTGATTGAACAAAATGTATTTCATCAAGTTCGTTTATGTGCACAATTCTTGTGCTATGGCAACACATTTTATTATGTTTCTAGCTTAAAATTTGGCAAAATAAACCCACCGTTACATGCAGCATAAATTTCAATCACATAAAATTACACAATCGTTCCACAATCCAGGCTAACCACAACGAAATGTCAGTCATAAATAATCATAAATAAATCTTATTTTGATGAACTATTCTTTTAATGCTTCTAAAAAAAGGTCAATTGCACTCCAACAGTGAAACAACATTGTGCGCCAACAAGCAAGTGTCTTCATTTGCATTGCTTTCTAGGGAAACTTTCCAAAAACAAATTGCTTTTTGTTTTTCCCATGATGACTTACAGACCAACAAATCAATGAAAACGTATAAATATTTGCAATAAATTCGAGAATTTGTTAGCCTGGCGACAGTGTCGCCAATAGAGTGAGAAGTGCTACGTTGCACAGGGATGCCTGTGGTGCAACAGGGCGGCGTTTTTGACACTTTTCATGTGAAGTGACAGGTTACAGAGAAAAATGCTAGATAAGCATCGGTTTGGCTTGAATTTGACCTTCACTAGAAAAGATAACTCGGACTTTTGGGTTCAATATTTGTAACAGGGAAAGTATTTATGTTACTTTGAATTACATTAAATTCATGACGTTATGCAACACTAGTTAATAGCTCTGCAAGACACGCAATTTTGAAGATGAAGCAGACCTTAACAGCAAAGTGCATAAAACTATTTTTAATTTTATTTTATTTATTTTTCCTCATGAAACTTGAACTTATTTCTTTCCATAATACTGCCAGCTATGCTAAAATGCTACTTCTGTTGCTGCGTTTGCTACTCTTTAAATGTTTTGGTTTTTTGTTGTTTTTAGTTTTTTTTTTTTTTGTGACGCGCTTTAAGCACGTCTTTTAACATTTTAATTAAAAAACCAAACAAGATGTTTTTCCATGCAGACGTCGCAGGTTTCTCGTATTTCGCTGGCTCAGTGCAGCATTTGGCACTGCTTTACATGTGAATCGTACGCATGCGCAGCTGTTTGTTCGCCTACAATTGTACGCCTTGACTAGACCTAAGGTGAGACTCTTTGCTTGATTTGTGCCACGTATTTTTTTTTTTGTGTTTTTGTTTTCTTTTTTGTTGTTGTTTTTTCTTTAAGATTTTTGTGTACTCAGAGTGTGAACAGTGCTAGTTGGAAATCTTGTGGTCCAAAAGGTGACCAGAGCACAGCAGAGACACAGTTCAACATTAAAAATGTTGCTACTTTTTAATTTTTTTATGAAAATAAACTCAAGAGTACATACATAAATATTTATAGTTGTATATTTTTGTTTTAAATTTGGATACAATGTGTTGCTATCATGAATTTCAATTATTTAAAATATAAAATATTAGACATAAATGTGTCGGATTATTGGTGCTTTTAGGACTTTTGAGAGGCCTGAGCACCTCAAGCTCCCTACCCAACTCCGCCTCTTAAGTACGGTTAATGTGGGAACCAAACAAAAAATTGTTTGCGCCTCTTTTACATGTGGTCAGTTTGGTGTTTGGAAAATATTGCTTATTACTGAAGGCGATGTCTTTTGTTGAGCCTTTTTTTCACTTTCATTTAAGATTTGGAAACCAGGCCAAGAACTAAGATTTGCTGCCCAAAATAGGCTGACAGACAGCCAGTTGAATGTTATAATCTTTACAACCATTTTTGCTGCTGTTATTGTCAACTAACAGTGATTTTAAGTAACCTATTTCCTTGGGTGTCATTAAAGCCTGACAACAATTAATGCTGGCGCCACTGGAGACAAGTTAACAGATTTTAAACAATTAACAACAAACATGGTTGACATTTCATGTACATATTATGTATTATGATTTGTTTTTTTTTTATTTATTGTTTTGTTAATGTTGTTGTTCACCTACACACTTAACGACGACTTAATTGAAATTTACATCAATTGACTAAAGTGTCAAAATAAGTGTCAGTTGTGCTAAATAAAGTAGACAAAAACGGTCACAAAAACAGTGACAACAAAAACCACAACAACGCCAATGACGACAACAAAAAAAGTGTAAAAAAATGTAAATTGAACTGCCAGTCAAAATTAACACTAAGCGTGATCGCCCTGTTTTTACATTAAATTTAACTAAACTATTATTTGTCCTAATAACCCAGTCGACTTTTATTCAAAGATTTGAGGAATTCACACGTTACAAAAAAATAACAAAATAATTCGAACATAGCACGAGGTAAGTTCGAAAAACTGCTCGAATGCCAACATCTGCTCAAAAGTATTATTTGCAAAATTATTTAACATTCAAACAAGAATTTTTGCTATTTTTTGTATACATTTTATTCAATATTTCTTATAATTTTTGTTTCTTTATTTTGTTTTATTTTTCATTATTTGTTATTTTGATTTTGAACTGTTTGTTTTTGTTGTTATTTGTCTGACTCTTCGCTAAAATTGCTATTTTTATCACATGTCATTGAGTTATGACAAGATGATCGTACGTCTGTCAGACACTATGACAGATTGTTGTGTGTGGTCTGACCGTGTGTCGTAAAGCAAAGCTAACCGAATATTCAATGTTTCATGAAAACTTAGAATACATTGCAGCCGCTTGCTGCAACTAGCGCCTAGCAAGTAGAACTTGTTCAGAGTTTTAAATGCTGCCTCATGCTGAATTTGACAGAACTCGGCTAACGAGCTGTGTAAATGTTACTTACACGCGTAATTGTTAAATAATAACAGCTATTTACATGTTGTGTCTTATAGGCAGAGACAAATACATGCATAAATTACCCGGATAAATAGCCGGTTCATGATAAATTGTAATTCAAACTTGTTTTTCGCGTGGAAAATTTTCAAGCTAAAGATAGATACAAAATCTTCATTTATGTAAGTTTAGAATTATTAACTAAATTAACTAATTTTTAGAATTTATTTAAAAAAAAAGTTAGCCATTTCGCCCTGGAAAGGACTTTGACTGAGTTTCTTATGAATTAAGCCTGAACAAGGTGAAGAGGTTGTATTCTTGAGCACGGTGACAAATTGAGGCGCTGGGGTCGATTTCAATACTTTCCTTCACTACCTCGATACTTATGGCCGAACGTCCGGGGTGAAGCCGTTTCAGTGTCCTCACATCCTGCACTGAACCAGACTCTTGGAATTTTGGAACTCACACGTAACAGAATTCACATGATTACAAGGTAAATCCAGCTTCAGCTCAAACACGTGTGTCGAACTACACGTGTTCACGGAAATTCGAACTCCGTGTGTTTCGTGTTTTAAAACTCGATCTTGAACTATTTTATTCACGAACTTAACGTGAAGTAGTTAAAGTCTTTTTTAAAGGGATTTTGCATTCACGCGAATAGTCTTCACGTATTTTAGGCATAAGCAGCCGTAAGTTTTTCTTTTGAGTTCCTAAGAACAAAAGATTTCTATGTGATTTGTTAAGCTTTCAGGTGCTTCATTGGAACTTTTATAGCTTCGGTGAGTTCCTAGGAAAATAATGAATGCATCTGTAAACAAAAGATTCCACTGGCTTTTCGCCACTTTCTGGATGCATTATTGGGACTGTTTTGGGTTCTGTGGGTTCCTAAGACAGGAGTTGGCTAAATCCCAGTGGAATCCGTTATGGTAAGCCATAAAAGTCACAAAGAAGAAGCTGAAAGTCTTCCATATCCCAATTTTTTGTTTCCCATAAGAGCAATTTTTTTGTTCTCAGAAACTCAAAAGTAATATTAAAGATCCCTTTTGCCTGAAAGAAGTGAATACTATTCACGTGCATGCAAAATCACATGAATACGAACTTAAACAACTTCAGATATAAGTTTATTTCTTTTTAAAAAAATTAAAAAATGATATACACGGGGTACTATTTATATTACGGGAATAGCAAGTAATAACAAACATTTTTAAATGAAAATGGCTTTATTGTTTTTCAAAATATTCCCCTTAATGATCAATACACTTTTGCATTCGTTCAAACCATTTGTCATAGCAGTTTTTCCATTCCTCTTGAGACATCTTCAAAACATGGTATTTGAAAGCTTCAACTGCTTCTGCGGCGCTCGTAAATCTTCGATCACGAGGTTTACCTTTGATATTCGGCAACAAGAGGAAGTCATTGGGTGCCAAATCAGGACTGTATGGAGGATGAGTCATCAATTCGACGTTTTGACTGCTCAAAAATGCACATGTTTGACGAGATGTGTGAGAGCTCGCAGTGTCATGATGGATTCGTCTTTGGCGGTTGGTTTTGCGAATTTCTCCGAAAACTTCCAGCAAACAAATGGTCGTGTGTCATTAAGTATTGCTGTACTACGTTGCTCAAGCGGAACAGTGGGCACATGAGCCATTCGGTGGAAGAAACAGGCGATCATTTGCTTTGCAGTGCTTTATGCGCGAACAATTTTTGTTGGATTTGCCTCGTCTCGGAATACCCACACGGTCGATTGCTGTTTTGTTTCCGCCTCATACGCATATACGAGTATCCATGATTCGTCACCTGTCACGATTTTATACACGTCGTTTGAAGCACCCCGATTGAACTTTTTGATAATTTCCTAACACCAATCGACGCGAGATTTTTTTTGAGCGATTGATAAATTATGGGGTATCCAGCGAAATCAAATTGTTTTTACAGATTAGTGTTCATACCAAATCGAATGTATTGAAGTGGAACTAATGTGCAAGGATGCCTCTATCTTACGATATGTTACATGACGATCATGCATTATTAGTTCACATACTGCATCGATGTTTTGTGGCACAACAACCGATTTTGGACGACCTTCACAAAATTCGTCGGCGACCGAACTACGACCACGATTGAATTCACTTTACCAGCGATATACTGTGGTTTTTGATGGTGCTTCACTGAGTTCATCGATACATTCTTGTTGAGATAATCCACGTCGAAAGTTGTGAAAAATAATCCAACGAAAACCTTCTCTTGAAATTTCCATTTTTGAACAAATTGATATTTCTTAACTCACTGTAAACAAAACAAATAGCACTTGTACATCAAAACGTTGTGAGTACATTTATGCTAACAAATGTCAAACTTTATTATGGTGATGCCAGATTTTAGCTATTGACATTAGTGTTGCCAAATCCCGAAATATAAATAATATCCCTCGTATACGCGATCTTTAATTTTCAATGAATGTCAAACTGCATATGGAACGAATGCACCATGTCTTCGTACTGTTTACAAGTGTGGAGCACGGTTGCCACTTTGGGCCAATTGGCTCAAAAATGGTCCATTTTTTAACGTTTGGTCCACTGGTCCTTTTTTTTTTTATTTGGTCCCTTTTATGATAATGTTTACGTATATAACTAAAAAAGTGTTTCATTAAGACAGAAAAAATATAATTACAAAAATCAACACTGTCCTCAACAAGCGAAACATTTGGTCCGTTGACAACACTTGATAAAAACCGATTGCCACCAGCCCATAGCAGTAAAGATGGTAATGCTTCTTTTTGTCTGGTCGATTATTACTTTTTGGCAGTCGATTGTTACTTTTTCACATCTTCAATTGCAAGTCAAAAGTGGAAAATGGTGGAAAATTCAGAGTGCCTCTGCAAAACAAATGCAAAATAATATTTTAAGTTAATTTACCATGGACAAGTAAGTTAATAAATCAATCGGATGCATATGCAATTGTAATGTTTGCTTAATATGATATGTTGTTTAAGGTTTTTAATAAAGAAAGCGAAGGTTGCTGAACAAGAGGCACACATGGAGTCAGACGAAAGCGATAGCAGTGGAAGGTAATAAACACGTATTTCATGCTACTAGCATAATATTCATTACTTTATGTGATTTTAGTGACATAGTTAGCGAAAAAAATGATACAATAAAACGCAAGTTTCGAAAGGAATGGCTAAGCCAATTTCCTTGGCTCAAAGAGCAAAATGGAAATGCATACTGCATCGCTTGTGAAAAGTGCATGGCAAACCACATTACAAAATTAAAGCGACACACACAGCAATCAATTCATGTTCAAAATGTAGCCAAGAAGAAAATAATACTTTGGAAAAGCAGATCCGAAATGCAGAATTCAATTTAGTGATGTTCATAATGGCGCATAATCTTCCATTTATTCTTATGGATTATTTGCCACATTTGCTGGCCGTGTGTTGTACGGACTCCAAAATAGCGCAGGCTTTACGATGCGGCAGAACAAAATCAACCCAGCTAGCAGAGACTTTAGGGAACGAAGCAATGAAAAGAATAATATCAGATCTAAGAATGTGTAAATTCTCTTTAATTGTGGACGAAACCACGGACTGTTCAGTAAAAACATGCCTGGTTTTGGTAGTAAGATATTTTGAGAAGTTATCAAACAGTATTTGCGACAGATTTTTATCACTAATTGAACTTAGCAAAACCGATTCAGAAACAATATACCAAACAATTAAGACATTTTTTCAAAAGCATAATGTGCCTCTAAGCAACTTGATAGGGCTTGCAACTGACGGACCCAATACAATGGCAGGTGAATTTAACGGACTAAAAACAAAATTAAAAAATGATACTAATATATTTTACATCAAATGCACTTGCCACTCGCTACATTTGTGTTCAAGCTACGCCTGCAAACAGCTACCGGCAGAAATTGAGAAGCTATGTAGGAATATATATAAATATTTTTCTCATAGCCCAAAGCGAATTAACGAATTCAAGGAATTCCAGGATTATTGCGGCGTAAAGCCACATAAGATCCTTGGAATTTCTTTAACTCGTTGGCTCGCTCTGGAAAGTGTAATTGCAAGGATCAATGAACAGTGGGAGGCGCTTCGGCTTTATTTTTTATCCTCGTGTCTTGAAGTAAGTGGCGTTAGTGCATTTGAATTAGCACATTCAATGGCTGATCCGGAGTTAAAAGTTTACATGTTGTTTTTGAGCTACATATTAAAAATTATTAATAACCTGAATAAAGAACTCCAATCGGAAAGGGTTCGCTTACCATTTTTATATTCTCAAATAGAAGTACATTTCAAACTAATTTTGAGCAATTTTATGCACAACGACTTTGTGAAAAGTATTGACTGTCTGGAAAATTTTAATATCCACGATAAAACAAACTATGTTGAAACAGAAAATATTTTTATAGGAATTAAAGCAGAAAATCATATGAAAACCGATAACTTTATGGATGGGCAACGAATCAGAATTAAAACAAATATTTTAAAATTTTATATTGAATTTTTGAAACAAATTCAAAAACGCTTCGACTTTGGACGAGTTGATATCAAAAATTTATGCATAATAACACCCACTAATGTATTATCTGAAACGGAAATATCAATAGTTCCTTTAACTATAGATTTTTCTCATTTAATTAAATGTGATATAGATATTATAATTACACAATGGAAACTCTTAAGACTTTTAAATAGTAATTTAAAACCTGATATGGATGTTTGTGTATTTTGGGAAAAAGTAAGTTTATATAAAAATGGTATGGATGAAAAATGTTTTCAGGAATTGACTGATTTTATTTATGACTGACTGAGCCTTCCACATAGTTCGGCGGCAGCAGAACGAACATTTTTCGAACTATCTCTGATTAAAACCAAACTAAGAAACAAATTAGAGTTTAATACAATTAACAATATAATGTTATCCAAAGAACTATGTGCACAAAATGCAGAGCCTCATTACGTTTGGTCAGTAAAAGACATAGGCTGGGCTTAAAAAAAATTAATGATTTTTTAAAGAGGCTTTAATAATATTAATTTTAAAATATTTTGAATAAGTTTGATTTATTTTTTATAATCGTTGTTCGATTTAAAAACTTAATAATATCCAGTCTGTATCTTTACCAATATTTACGTTCTTATTTTAGTATCCAGCAATGAAATAATATACCCATATGTGATAAATTATATTTTAATTTTGTTTTATGTGCAATTTGAACTCAAGCACTTTTTGTTATGACTTAGAAACCAATGTTTACGTTCAATTTTTTAGTATGTGTTTTGTTATATATAATATTGTAACCAGTACTTGTATATAAATAAAAAGCAAAACAAAATGGTCCCTTTTTTTTCATTTTGGTCCTTTTTTTTATAATTTTTGGTTCCAAAAAAAAAATTTGGAGTGGCAACCGTGGTGTGGAGGACATTTTTCTGTGGAGGACGAGCCTTGAGAAGGTCGGCCAATATCTTCGTCCGATGGGAGAAATGTAGCCCTGGTCAAGGTTAAAGTTGACGAAGATCCTCGGTTTTTACAAGAAATAATTGCTGAAGATTTCAGCTTAAACGCCTTGGCTGTGTCGCGAATATTGCATAAACCTGCTATTACGAAAAAATGTGCTCAATGGGTTCCACGAATTTTAAATGGGGGACGAAATTGATGTTTGAATTTGTTTTTCTCAATATTTCCTAGACAAATTCGAAAACGGACGGTCTAGCAACTTCAACAAAATCAACGTAACAGGCAATAAGTCTTGGTTTAAGTACGACCCGGAAACCAAACAGCAGAGCTAATCCACAGCATTCATATTTTGTGGCATATCAATCGATTTTGGAGGACCTTCGAGAAATTCGTCCTGTAGCAACTACGATTGAATTCAGAAAACCAGCGAAACACGGTGGCTCGAGATGTTGCTTCATTACCAAAAGTCCAGGCGAGCTTATAGACACACTGCTGTTGGTTAAATTCACATCGAAGGTCATAGAATATCATCGCACGAAAATGTTCACGATTTAATTCCATTTACTTACCAAGGTGAATGTTCCAAGTAACAAATATGTAAACAACACAAATAGCACTCGGCTGTCTTCTTAAACATCGGCTGTCTTCAACAACACTGCAGTAATGCCAATTAGGTATGCAGTCGTGATGTATTGCATAAATTTGTGTGGCAGCATTGCTATGTTTACGAATGGTTCTGATGCAATGCCATCTTATAAAATAGAAATACCAATGCATAGTCTATAATAGTGATGCTTAGTTTGCGATGCCGATGCGATAGATTGCTCATTGGATACGTTCACGAACACGGTGCATTGCAACACTGTTGCAGTTTTGTTTACGAATATGATGCTTTGTACTGCTCCAAAGCAACTGACGTTTACGAAGACAGCCCTCTTATGACCATGGTATAATAATACAAGGTAGCATTGACAACTGCTTATTTTCTCTTCTACAAGAAAACATCTCCTGTCAAAAACAGCTGTTTGTGGAAATGCATCTGCAGCTGCTGAGGTTGTTGTTTTTTTCACTTCAACTTTTTCAACATTGTTTGTGTTTTCAATGGCGGATTCTGAACGCTCTCTTTTTGAGTAAATTTTTTGACAGGAGATGTTTTCCCATCGTATAATAATACAAGGTAGCATTGACAGTTGCTTGGGAAAACACCATTACTTTATGATGACAATTGGTCTGTTCGCGTACTTCTCCAGTGAAAAATATCAAGCAGCAACTTGCAAGAGAGTAACGCACAATTCTCTCTCAAATAGAAAAATATCCAAAAAAGTACGCGAACGCAAAATTTGCAAAAACTTGCAAGCCTCGATAACAGCTGATTACATTTCAAGTGGAATGAAAAACAAAAGTAAATTGGATATGACGTATCCAATTTTTAATTTTTTTTTTAAGGAGATTTTCGAGACAAAGAAATAAGAGAAGTGATAAATAACGTTAGTGGCAACGTTTTCTACAAAAGTTTAAGATACTTTTCATATTTTGACGACTGCAGAAGTCAATCCTCCGGTTTGTGAACATCAATTTAACAAAATTTGTTTGATTGTTCAATTTGTTTTCTAGCTTGCAAATTCTCGACAGTAAAAATTTTTCCAGCAGGAACTTGCAACATCCCATCCAAGTCAACTGTCACTTTGCGCTCTCAATTTCTCTCACTTTGCAAGTTTTTTGCGTACGCGAACGCCAAAAGCTGATAATTTGTGATAATTTTCACATTAAATTAAGTACTCGAACAGACCAAATGTCAAATTTGACATATTCACATTAGCGTTGCCATATTTCAAGATTTAAAAGTCAACCTACGTATCTATTAACTTCACCAGATCAAAAATTGTAGCTGCTATTTCCATGAATACTGGAAAGATAGTAACTGCGCAATGAAGTATACTTACTGAAAACTGCTTACCAAAAGTTTTCCAAAATTTCTTGGAAAACCACAAAATAAAAGAGGAACTGCATCGCTACTTTACATATTGATAATGCTCCAGCTCACACAGCTGAAATCACAAGTAACTTTATTGCGATCTCTGAAATCACAGAAATTCACTCAACACCATAATCTCCGAATCTTGCACCTTGTGATTTTGATTATTTCCTGAAATAATCTGAATTTTTGAGATAAAAAGTTCCACGGTGGTTTAAAAATTTCCTTGAAATCTCTATTTGTTGCCGCCGTTTGGTTTTAAATTTAAATTTAAAGTCACCGTGGAACTTTTTATCTCAAAAATTCAAACGTTTAGGGGGAGTGGCCGTCCCATATTTTACGGTTTTATCTTGTAACCATTTGCGCGAACTTTTATTAGTCCTTCCGTACTTTTTTGATCTATATCATGGATTTCTGCCAGCCAAATGTGTCAATGTTATGAAGACAATGTTTTACTAAAAGTATATTTCAGACTAATTCCGCACTTGTATTTATAGATGTTAGCTTTACAATTCAGTTTTATACAAGCACCTATATTTGCTAACGGATTAAAACACTTGTTTTGGAATATCAGTCCAATAGTTTCCCAAGCAGGTGAATGCTTCTTACTCATTTGCAAGTCTTCTCTCAGTTTATATCAAAAAACTCTCAATAATCAGTCGCGGATTTAAGAGAAAAGCCACAGAAACTTCTGTTTTGAAAGTTCAAGGTTTTAAGGGCCTCCGGGAATATTTCAAAAAAAGAAATTACACTTTTTAAAAATTTTTTTTTTGAAGCTGTGTTTTATTTTAGACCAAATTTTCTTACATTATTAAGGTTTAACTATTCAAGATTTATCCCTGATATTTTGGTCCAAAATTAATCGGCGAGAACACAGAAAAATACAATGCCGCGTCAGAGCTTAAATTTTGCGGTGAGCAAGATATCTGGAGACTGGTTGAACCCAAAAAAAAAAAAAAAAAATATTTCCGGTTTAGTAAAGAGTTCTTGGGCGTTTAATCGTTGATTTTTTAAAAATATTAATTTTTGACAATATGGCGGGCGTAAAAAGAAAATTTTCATTTCTTGTTCACAAAATTGAGATCGTTTTAGGTTTTAAATCAAAAACTACGAATACTAAAAAAAAATTCGAACGATTAAACGCCCCTTAACGAATCCTTAAGTAAGTGTCGAAAATTTGGTTGCAATCGGATGAGTAGTTTTTGAGCAATCTTGCTCACCGCAAATTTAAGGTCTTTCGCGGCATTGCACTTTTCTATTGACGAATATTTTTGGACCAAAATGTCAGGGATAAATCTTGAATAATTATACTTTAATAATGTAAAAAAAAAATTGGTCTAAAATAAAATACGCCTTCAAAAAACAATTTCAAAAAAGTGTAATTTCTTTTTTTGAAATACTCCCGGAGGCCCTTAAGCTTGCGAACTTTATAGGAATTTTATTTATGTACAGGGTTGCACAAAATTTATCACCCTGTCGGGAGATGTTATAATTTTTGCAAATGCCGTCGTATGCCAATCATATTTGATATTTCTGAAATAAACAGCTGCAGAATGCAAATAGATAAGCAATGGAGCACTGTACTCCGCAAGAGCGTGGAATAACTAATGGCTATTGTGAAGAAAGCGTTTCCTGATCGCGTAATCTCCCATTTTGGCGGTTTGGCATGGCTAGCAAAATCGCCCGATTTAACCATCCCAGACTTGTTTTTGGAGTTTATGCCAACAAGCCTCAGGCAATCGCAAACCTTAAGAAGAATATTTAACGGAAATGCGAACAGTTATCACCGGAAATCTTGGTGAAAGTCATGGAAAATGCTATAAAACGGGTAAATGTGTATCAACACCGGCGGCAGCCACTTGAAGGATATCATCTTTTTTACTTAACAAACAAAATTTTAAAGGTCCAAATAAAGATGTCCATCGATCAAAATCTTTTCTTTTTATTAAGTAAAAAAGTTATTCAAAAACTTACTTGGATGGTTTTCTTTGCGCCACCCTGTATATTGCAAACTGAAAACACGCCATTGTGCTATCCAAATTAAATATCCAAAATGTTTGTAAATATTTTTTAGTGTATTTATTCACCCCAAAAAATTTTTCCATAATCTCTTACCGTTTGCTTGTAAAAAAAATTTTCACTCGAATACCGAGCGCGCCAAGTAGAAACATGCCTTAAAAATATAAAGTACATCTAAAAATACAAGATGACTTTTAATAGAAAGCCAAAAAACTCAAAGCAAAATAAAATTTCTTATCAAAATGAAACCCTGTGGACAGGTCCCTAAGGCAACGTGCTCAAACTCCTACTCACAATGTCTCTCACGCGTTATATACTTGTCCTAGTAACGAAGCATCATCTGTTCATCGCTTTTAACACCCTAAGCTTCCCATGGCAAACGCTACAATTTACTCGACCAACCTGACGACCGGCCGGCCATCTATTCAAATTTAATTATTTACACAATTGATTTGCGAACCAATCCTAATCAGCAACGGAATGTGGGCCTCAAATTGCGATGTAGTCGCATATCAACTGCAGACAATGAATATTCGAGACGAGAAGTAACAAAAAAAAAAATTACCATAACCACCGACAAGTTTGCAAACAGAAAATCGCACAAAAAATACCGTCAAAAATACAGCTTCAGCTTTGCAGCAAAGAAATAATTTTTACTCATTTCTTGGGAAAGCAAATAAGTTAACTTCTTATAGAAATACAAATTAAGAAGTAGCCACACACCAAGACCTTCATCGACGACTTAGAGCTACCAATGCAAACACTTAACGAAAAACAGTGAAGAGATAAAATTTAAAAGTTTTAGTTGGCAACTATGATATCTTAAATCTTAATGTTTAACTCTTAAAACTAAACTCTTAACTCTTAACCCGTAACTCGTAGCTCGTAACTCGTAACTCTTAACTCTTAACTCTTAACTCTTATTTCTTAACTCTTAACTCTTAACTCGTAACTCTTAACTCTTAACTCTTGACTCTTAACTCTTAACTCTGAACTCTTCACTCTTAACTCTTAACTCTTAACTCTTAACTCTTAACTCTTAACTCTTAACTCTTAACTCTTAACTCTTAACTCTTAACTCTTAACTCTTAACTCTTAACTCTTAACTCTTAACTCTTAACTCTTAACTCTTAACTTTTAACTCTTAACTCTTAACTTTAAACTCTTAACTTTAAACTCTTAACTCTTAACTCTTAACTCTTAACTCTTAACTCTTAACTCTTAACTCTTAACTCTTAACTCTTAACTTTTAACTCTTAACTCTTAACTCTTAACTCTTAACACTTAACTCTTAACTCTTTACTCTTAACTCTTAACTCTTAACTCTTAACTCTTAACTCTTAACTCTTAACTCTTAACTCTTAAATATTTACTCTTAACTCTTAGCTCTTACCTCTTACCTCTTAACTATTAACTCTCAACTCTTAACTCTTTACTTAATGAATTTTTCTAAACCTTAAAGTTTTGCTGGGTGTATCTACAATAGACTAGCTTCGGTTCCACATTGCAGTGGATCAGGCCAAACTTAGTATTTGTTGTAGTAATAAATATGAGCTTGTAATAAATATAATAATTATTACTGTAACTGTGCTTGCAATAATATTTGTGCAATTTATGTGTATACACCTCTGTGTTTCGCACTCAGCTGGTAATGTGTTTCTCAAACACCATTTTTTTTTTTTTTTCTCTTGGTATATAAATACGTTGACGAATAATCCCAAAAAAGTGGACATCTTTTTGAAGCATGGTTTGTTGTCATTATTGTTATTGTTTCTGAAATTATGTTTTTACCCATTAAACATTGGTAACTCATGCCGTAGGTACGCTTAGTTAATGACTTTATTTTCTGAAGAAGAAACGACGTCAATAATGCATGTAATGAGGCGCTGAGGTTAGTTTTACTCTTTGTTTATTATTTTTGTTTTTGTGTTCATATTTAGTATTATTTATGAGTTATTGAAAATGTAAGCTAACGCCATACCCACTCATTAAAATTAACACCCACATTTGTCACAATTTCGGCTTAGTTCAGAGTGCAGCTCAGTTGAGTTTTACGTAAGTATCGCTCGATCAACCTGGAAATGTTTGTTAAAATAAATTAGCACTTTGGAGTAGTTGTTAGTGGTTATTACTTTTTAACTAGTGGAAGTTCAGTTTAGAGGCGTGGGTTTGGAATGAGTTATTAAAGACGACTAACTACTGAGAAATCACAACCATACATTATTCTAAACCATTTCTTATGGAATCGCATTTCATACCAAAAACGTGCAGTATTAAAGTAAATATTTTTGTATATCTGAAGTAGCTTAGCTTCAAATATAAGATATAATCCTTATAAGTCCTTCTTATCCAAGCACGTTCTACACAAAATACAAAATATTCAAAATACTTCAAACATGGTATCACTCTATACAAATTTTGAAAATGTATACGTACCCTCTGTTCGGTTGTCTGCCGACAGACCACCACTTACCACGCTTAAATATGCGTAAAGAATTACACACGATGCAACAAGATTAGCCCAACTGGGAGCATCATCAATGCTCACACTCCACCAGCACAGGACTGCAAAGGCGCAATATTCACACATCGTACAACAATTTGTGGCCAGCGGATAAATTTGCGCGATACAGCCATAAATTGTCAATTTGTTATGAACATTAATCCAATCCAATCCAATCCAATGCAAGCAAACTCACAGAGAAAAAGAATGCAAAAGAAATCATTAAAAAATCCGAAAACAAAAAAAAAAGGAAATTCTACGCAAACGCGGCTATTAGCGTTCCTGAAAACACAAGCGGCTTAACACTCAGTTGAATGAGATAAGTTAACAGAAAATAAGATTAGGGCAATTCACAATCTTGCGTATTTAAGAATGTAATTTCGGGCAATTGTAAAAATTTCAAATCAATTGTGAACGATCTTTTTCGGCTTACTTTGCAACACTTCTTTTTGACTTTATTTTTTTCTCCAATCAGCTGTCAGTTTGCATTTCAGTATTGCATTCATATAGTAAATAAAAACTATGGGTTTTTAGTGTTGCATATTTGCAAAAGCGTCTCGTATATTTTGTTAGTGTCAAGTAAAAATATACTCTACCATGTTGCAAATGCTATGATGCAAGACCATTTGCACAAAATTGTGAATTGCCACATTATATAAGCAAGGAATTTTCTTTGGATATGCTGAGGTTTAAAAACCACCCAGTTTTTCTTAATGTGTTCATCTTTAATTGTCTCTTTATCAACCCTTAATCAAAATGAAAGTGCCCTATATAAGCTCTCAGAAAGTTACCTATGCTTAGTAAAAGACATACAAACGATCATAATCAATTTAACTCTATCGCTTGTAACTTACTTTTTGTTATATAGAGATTCAAATCTGATGTTAGATCTAAACCATACATACCCAAACAGTTCAATGACCTTTCGAAAAAATTAGGCAGCCGAGTGGTACCACTCATATCTACCACCCTAGGGTTCCCGGGTTCGAGAAACTTTAAAGTTTTTGAATTTTCTCCCTTATTTCTCATCAACTGAAAGTGAACAACTTATCAAAATGCACGACTCAAATGTTGTAAATAGTTGCTGGTGGAGATGTTTGTAGATAGGATTGGTTTATAACTACAATTTACTGACGTAAAGGCATAACATTTGCCTCAGATTCTTATTCACATGTTCTACGGCTTTCCACAAAGCTAAAACATCCTATACATATTTCACTTGATCGCTCCCTTCTTTCCTACCAAGTTTTCACCCCACTTCGAACAAAGGCAGACTTAACTATATAGATGTAACACCTAAAATCTTTGGTTCAAATCTTAAAAAAAAAAAAACAAAAAAAAAGATGAGATAAGAAGTTTTCACCACACCATCGGTAAGGTCAAAATTTATTAACATTGAAAACTTTTTTGAATTGAAAAAAATCGTGATATGAATGAATATCCAAACCATGATACAAGGTTTTGACATTAGCAGTAGGTCTTGTCAAAGCTCCTTACCCTACCTTCTTATTGTATCATGATCCAGACGGGTATTCTAGAAGTTTCGGAACTTTTTTCTCAGAAATGCGAAACTTAAAATGCGATTTTCTGAAAATTATGTTCTTGGAATAGATGAGCAAGATTTCTCTGAAAGTTAACCGACCAGTCTCAAATTTTGACACAAGTTTCTTTGATATATTTTTAAGTAATTGATTGTAAGTTTTTATCTCATAGATAAAAATTTTCCATTTACATATCTATTTCAAATTATTTTCCATAAACAATGCGAGGCCTAAATTAATGCTGAAAATCGTTTTCTTTTGTTGAGAAGCTACCATTTTGTCAAAAAATAATATAGATAATAAACTAGACCTTATGTAAACTTTTATCTTTTTTTTCATTTTAGATGATCCAGTCCAGATGTCGTACTCACCGCAAGACGCCTTTTTCAAGAGGAGCTCGCAGAGTTCGGCTAAAGCAGTCTTAAAAATAATTATTTTTTAAAATAAAAAATATAAAATAAAGTTAAAAATTACCACGATATGTATTTAATGTATGTATGTAATGTATTTAACGTTAATAAATGAATATGCCTTCTTAGAAAAAATTCTTGAAAATTCAATTTTTTTGCCTCCTATCTGGTTATAAACCTTTAAAGAAATGGGTGCTAATAAAAAATTTATGTATATAACATACTTATATTTTTAACATACTGATAACATATTATTAACATACTTTTAACTTACATATCCACTGTTATCGTTAATATTATGTGCAAAAACCGCTGGCGGTATGTGTCTAAATACGCTAAAAGGTATGCACCTCTTTTTATGAATAGCATACTATGAGGCATAATATGTGATTAATGTCAGAGTTTAAATTACACGGGGACAGAAAATTTTAAAAAATGTTTTAACTTCAAATGAGGTCGGTTTATTTACAATATAAGGTTAGGAAACTACAAAAAAAAATTCTATTGCAAAAAGAAAATGTATTTGAATAAAAAACTCAATGAATAAGGTGACAAATTTTTAACATAACTTTTCCACACAAATTGAAATGAGACAAATTTAAAAAAAAAATGGCGGCATTTTTCAACTGCCGGGTGACACACAAAGACACCAGAACATATGCAACAAAAAAATAATGAAAAGAGTACGATGTGCGATAATTAGCTGATGAATGTGAGAAGAGTTGAGCTTTTGATGTCATACATAGATAGCGGCCGATTTCGGGTAGGGTTAGCATGAACAGGTGGCCGGTTTTGCGAATTTAGAAATAAGCATATTACCATTCCATTATAAAAAGAAGAGGCAAATTAAGTAAAAAAAAATATTAAGGCGACAAATTTTTAAATACTATTTTTTTTTAATTTAAATCTGCTTAAAATTTTATGCGGCAAATCTAAAAAAGAGGTCAATGTCTTTCAACTGCTGGGTAACACTCACAATAAGCCCGCAACATTGTTTTTGAAGAAATTATTCGTCCTTAATTCCAAGAACAAGCTTCTTTTCAGCAATACCTTCCTTATAAAGAGTGATTTTTTAAGTGCCTGATAACTTTTTTTTTAAAAAAAACGCATAAAATTTGCAAAATCTCATCGGTTCTTTATTTGAAACGTTAGATTGGTCCATGACATTTACTTTTTGAAGATAATTTCATTTAAATGTTGACCGCGGCTGCGTCTTAGGTGGTCCATTCGGAAAGTCCAATTTTGGGCAACTTTTTCGAGCATTTCGGCCGGAATAGCCCGAATTTCTTCGGAAATGTTGTCTTCCAAAGCTGGAATAGTTGCTGGCTTATTTCTGTAGACTTTAGACTTGACGTAGCCCCACAAAAAATAGTCTAAAGGCGTCAAATCGCATGATCTTGGTGGCCAACTTACCGGTCCATTTCTTGAGATTAATTGTTCTCCGAAGTTTTCCCTCAAAATGGCCATAGAATCGCGAGATGTGTGGCATGTAGCGCCATCTTGTTGAAACCACATGTCAACCAAGTTCAGTTCTTCCATTTTTGGCAACAAAAAGTTTGTTAGCATCGAACGATAGCGATCACCATTCACCGTAACGTTGCGTCCAACAGCATCTTTGAAAAAATACGGTCCAATGATTCCACCAGCGTACAAACCACACCAAACAGAGCATTTTTCGGGATGCATGGCCAGTTCTTGAACGGCTTCTGGTTGCTCTTCACTCCAAATGCGGCAATTTTGCTTATTTACGTAGCCATTCAACCAGAAATGAGCCTCATCGCTGAACAAAATTTGTCGATAAAAAAGCGGATTTTCTGCCAACTTTTCTAGGGCCCATTCACTGAAAATTCGACGTTGTGGCAGATCGTTCGGCTTCAGTTCTTGCACGAGCTGTATTTTATACGGTTTTACACCAAGATCTTTGCGTAAAACCTTCCATGTGGTCGAATAACACAAACCCAATTGCTGCGAACGGCGACGAATCGACATTTCACGGTCTTCAGCAACACTCTCAGAAACAGACGCAATATTCTCTTCTGTACGCACTGTACGCATTCGTGTGGTTGGTTTAATGTCCAATAAAGTAAACTGAGTGCGAAACTTGGTCACAATCGCATTAATTGTTTGCTCACTTGGTCGATTATGTAGACCATAAATCGGACGTAAAGCGCGAAACACATTTCGAACCGAACACTGATTTTGGTAATAAAATTCAATGATTTGCAAGCGTTGCTCGTTAGTAAGTCTATTCATGATGAAATGTCAAAGCATACTGAGCATCTTTCTCTTTGACACCATGTCTGAAATCCCACGTGATCTGTCAAATACTAATGCATGAAAATCATAACCTCAAAAAAATCACCCTTTACGTAATAATGTTCCCACAATAGAATAAATTTTCAATAATTTTCCCATGGATAATCTCACATGAATGAATGTTTTTTATATTTAAATGTGCTGAAAGTGTGAATGTTAATTAATGAATGATTGCGATCTCATCCATAAAGTATACCTTGACGTGGTAGATGGGCTTAATAGATCAAATTTCAATCTAAACCAAATACCTTACCTAAAATATTTTATTTCCCTAGAATGCGGTCGAATTTCGGACGCTGGGTTTCACTAGTTAAGATTATTACCAGTGGTAATCTATCATAACCTTAATCTTTATAAAAAAACTACTGCATTTGTTCAAAATCTACATAATGATATTTTCATGATCCAATCGCAATGTCATAGTTTTACTAAAACACTGATCTGTCAGATTTTTATCGGTTTTGAGTTTTTACGGATTTGGAATCAATTAAAGAAAAACTTTAAATTCATGGGCAAAAAAAATAACTTTAAGGTTCCATTTGTCTATATACATAACTTTCCATGTCTTGTCTAACTTCTTGTTTTTGAGCCCTCCTTTGAGATTAACATCTTAAATTCATTTATAAGTGTTGATCCCTTAGCGGCCCAAGGACTTATCCTTGGTGTATTCATCTTGAGAAAATAGACAGTTAAAAAGTAGGAAGAAGAATAAAATAATCATCCTTAACAGAAGAACAGTTCTTGGACAAAGCTTGGTATTATTATATGGAATCGGAATGACTTAAGCATTCTTTCAGTTACTTGGAAAAGTAGATTAAGTAATTTCAATATCGAATATGTATGTCAAATTCAATATGCTTCTATAAAGAAGGCATTTCGGCAACAAACACATTTGAACAGATAAACACCAACTGCGTTGAATTTCAAAGAAGCATTTCTTTGCAAGACTTAGTGTGAATGGTGATTTTTTTTCTACCATTCAAGTTTTTAGGTAATTTTCAAAAAATATTAGTTATTAATCGAAATCGGTTCATATCCTATAATTCAGCAAACAGGTTTCTTTAGTGACTTTTGAAATTCAGCTACGAAAATTCAATGCTCGAAAGAATCATGGTACAGGAACCCTTCATAAATAAGTTCACTTCATAAATTAAGAACTTAGAACAGCGTTACTTTATCAATTACCATCA
Source organism: Pherbina coryleti (assembly GCA_943735915.1). NCBI lineage: Eukaryota > Metazoa > Arthropoda > Insecta > Diptera > Sciomyzidae > Pherbina > Pherbina coryleti. The sequence goes on along the minus strand of OX030950.1, from coordinate 162,886,632 downwards.
CTCGAGTTTTCAAGATTATCATTTGTAATAAAGGAAAAATAAGTTACATTTAAATAAATATGTGCAAAATATAAAACCATTTTAAAATATTCGGAATATATTCAAAACAAAATAACGATAAATAATAAAATAAGAAAATGGTAACTTAAAAGTTCCGAAGCGCAGCAGAGGGTTAAGTGCAACTAACATAATTGCAGCAATTTAAAAGCCCTTAAAAAGTGGGTCTCCTGGCCATGAGCGGCGCATAAGCTGACCAACAGGCGACGATTAGTGCCGGCACAGCAGGCGCGAAACTAACAATACTGACGCGATCCACGATCATTCGTTTCTTCGCACACTTCACTTTCATCACTATCACTATCTCGCTCCTTCCTCCAAGAATTCATCATAGAATGCACAAATCGGACGTGCAACCGATGCCAAATAATTTAAGAATCGATGATTTTATTTATTTGCCTCAGTTAACTTCGTTAATGTTCGTCTGCCGCTTCGTAAATACTTCGTTAGCGGTTTTGTTTTTGTTTCTTATGCACTGCTTTGCCAGCATCTTATTAAGTTGGCTCCTTGAATGTGGCAGAAGGTGTTCATTACCGACTCAACGCTAGCTGTTGCTGGCGGCCGCCGTTAAGCGATCACAGCAGCAACAGCAGCACCGGCAACACTCGTTTATCTCATCAGTTATTTTGCGCAATCGCAATAGCTGCGAGATAATTACATTTCCTCGGCTATCACACGCACACACTTCTACACTGGGATATTCACCCTGGCCGATCGCTGATCGTGTGCAATAATTATGCATGGTCCATAAATTTTGGCCTGATTCTTGTGCGCTTCGTCCACCAAATGAAGGTCGAGAAAGAAAAAAATAAATCCACTCAAATGGACATTGATTTAAATAACTGCTATTAAGCGTAATCGTTCTCCATGAGACTTGGCATGGATCGGCAGATTTGATTTATTTCCGCTATGAGCCGAATGAACCTTCCTTATTCCTCGAATTAAATCTATTTCGTCGTTTTTAAGAGTTTGCAATGTCGTTATGGACATTCCTTTCTAAATGACCTGATGTAGAAGAGTAGATGAGTTGAAGACGATGGAGCTTTTTTATTTATTCTTAAATTCAGCGATTCGAAGCTTGAATCACAGTCTCTTCAAATCACAAAGAACTTTGATCGACCTAGTTTTCTTCATTTTTCAAGAACTAAGCGTCAACACAACTCTTAATAGGAGATCAAGAGTGTCCCCAGAGTAATATATGTAGGGTTTAAGTTATTACTGTTTTGCAGAATCAACCCAATACAATTAGTTATGTTATGTTATGTTATGTTATGTTATGTTATGTTATGTTGTGTTATGTTAGGTTATGTTATGTTATGTTATGTTATGTTATGTTATGTTATGGTATGTTATGTTATGTTATGTTATGTTGTTATGTTATTTTATGTTGTATTATGTTATGTGCTATTTTTTATGAATTTCTGAGAAAATGTTTTGTGTAAGCTGGGGTTCAAACCTCGGACCTCACGGCTCGAACCTGGCATCAATGCTACACTGGGCGGCCACTACAAATTGTTTTTTCTTTCTTTTTATTTTATTTCTTGTTATTGCAATTTGTTTTTTATTAATTATATGTTGCTCTTTAAAAACACCGCCAAACCCCTCATCTTGATTTAATTTACTCATGGTAATCTTTATATGGTTTTTTTTGTGATTTTTTTGAAATACATAGAAAACATGGTATTTCTTTTGAAGTACATTCTGTTATATTCAACAAAGTTAGTGTGAAGTCTAAAGACAAAGGTAAATTTAATTGGTTAACTGTTCAAAACTCTTAAAATTTTTATCATTTCGTTTGTAATGCGTGTTGAATATTTTTTTTTCGCTGCAGCAAATAAACAATAGACAATCACGAAAGATATCCAAACTTCAGAGTGGATATCCATTTGGTCTCAGTCTGAGAAACAAGGTAACTTAAGGTGTCTAAGTTTTCTAAGCTTTCCCTTGAATTAAAAATATATTGTGAGAAATTTATTTAAAGTAATTTAATCACAAACCTAAAAAATGTTTTCTAAAAAAAATAATAATTAAATAAATGTAAACTAACTAATTAATTTATACCTCTTTTAAGTATTACTCTTCTATTAAAAAAAAAATTAAAACGAAACATGGAGAAAGCTATTTATAAAAATAGTGCCCCGTTATAAACATTATATACATATCTGTTAGTTTTTTAAAAAATCTTGAAACATTCTTTGTTTGGTTAAAATTTTTTTAATTTTTTATTTGGCTACATCTTTGGAACCTTCACAAAAACTGCCAAATTTTAAAATTTTACTTTCCAAACACAAACATCACATCGAAAATGCACACGCATTCTGAGCGAGCGATCCCCATCGTAATACGCTTGTTGAGAAATTACCAAACAACCAGTTGCACGATTATCCTGCCTGAAGGTGCAACTAATTAAAATTCATTTGCGACATGTGAGGATCGAGTATCTCGAACCAAAGATCTTGTTTTTGTGCCTTGTAGTAGTCAATGACTTTGACGACTGATCGTGTGAAGATACATAAATTTGCAGATCGCCGCAGCGGAATGTGAAAACAAAAGAATAAATTCTTGGAATTGGATGTATTTTAAATTTGATGTTGCTGCATATCCTTCGGATGACGGCACAAGCCAAGTAGCAGTTGTTGTTATGCTGCTTCGTAAGAGCAGCGCTCGTTTGTCAAACAAATGTCATTTCGCTGGAAGCTACTCCATCTACTTCATCAAGAGGCTGAGTAGTAGTTCCTCGTTATGCCAGTCGCTCATATAACGTGGTATCGATTGTAATGTCGTTTAGCGGTTGATCAGTTTATTATTTCGTCATGGTGGTCAAAAAAGGTTTTATTTTTTCCTTTTTAGTTTCTTGCCATCTTGTCCTTTTGCATAAATAACATTTTACTCTAAATTAAGAGCGATCGCGACCATTTTGGTCACACTTTATTTATGGACCCTCTTCTACTTGGCGGTCCTGTTAAGCAATCTTGAGCGTTCTTTTATACAGCGCTTTTTATAACAACACATGTCAAAATTTTGAAAATAAGTGGACAAAACAGAAATTCAGACAGCGACAAATTGTTGGTAATTACAATATAAAAATATGTTGCTTATTATGGTCATAAAGTATGATGCATTAATTGTTAGCCCCAAGCTTTGAATATACTTGAACTATGTGCTGTACATGCGCGTAAAATTTCAGTTGAGTTTTTATACTTCACAAGCAGTTTTTCGATGCAATTGACGTCGCGATATTGGATAAAGTGTCAGGTAAAGAATTTGACCCGAATTTTATGCTATCTCATACTTTTCCTTTTTCCTTTGATGCTTAGTTGAATTGCATGTTGTTATAAATAGAACAATATTTTTAAAGCCAAAGCGAAACCTGGATCTGGGCGAATTTTGTAAAACTTTCTAGATTGACTTTTGAGGATATTAAAGTAGAATAAAAATTTACACAAACAACCATTTCCCATGTTAAATTTATCGCTTAATTGTTAATCGGCATAAAGTCTAATATTTTTTCTTTTTTTTTTTTTTTTGTTTTGACCTTCCAACACCCAACAAAAACATTGAACCTTATATCTTCTCTCAAAATATGTAAAAAAAAACTCTAAATATCTCAAATAACTGATCCATAGACCATGCCCACACAAGGATTATTTTAAGGTTATAGAAGCGAGTTTTTCATGGTCAAAGTTCACGTCAATTTTGCACTTATTTTTTTATTTTTTCTTCAAGTTCAAGGTCTTTTTGAGTTCTTGCCTTGGTTATATTACCTTAAAAAGGATCTAAATCCTAATAAAAAATATACTTTTTAAAGGTGGACACTTTTCCAGCGATAATAATACTGATCATTTTAAAAGAAATAGAAAAAAAGAGGTTTTGTATGTACATAAGTAATATTTTCGTCCGTTAGAAATGAACAATATATTTTACTATACAATCAGAGTTGAACTTAATAAATTTTAAAAAAATGCATTCATTTTAATAAATTTGTAGAGATTTAAAATTTTTTTCAATTCTGATATTTTGTATAAAATTAAAAGATTAATGGTTAAACTCACAGATTTGTTTAGGAAACTTTGGCTGAAGTGTTTAAGCTTGCAGAGAACATTTTCATATTCTTGAAGTGTCTAAACAAAAAAGGCGAGTCAAGATGCTTAAAAATATTTATATGAGGCATTGCTGTTTGTTGCAGTTTGTTGATTCGTCCTTTTATAATTTATACTCCTGTTTGGTGCAGCGTTATTATAATTTCTTTTATTTGAATTATCACGTTCTGGGCCGAATTGATTAGGACGATTGTCTATGCTGTATGGTGTGGATCTATGTTGGCGCCGCCTGTAAGCACCATAATTTTCAGCTGAGGGAGTCTGATTGTATTGTATATACGAATGGCTCGGATGGGTATAATGATTTTGCTGATTGCGATCACTAAAGTTATGACTATGAGACGAAGTATTATTTCTTTCATTTTTTTGCCTGTTTTGTCCATAAGAATTCTGTGCATATCTATTTTGATGCATTGAAGGCTGATAGTTATCACTTTGAGTGTGGTTTTGAGAATAAGAGTTGTTCCTAGTAGATGTCTGCTGGAAATGATTTTCAACTCGACTATATTTTTCCAAAGACACGTGATTGTGTCTATGATTCGCATGTGTAGGTTTATGTATTTTTCCCCTATTGTCCGTTCTGTGATACAAATCTTCCCTACGATCATGTCTTCTTTCATAAGTGCTGCGATTATTTCTATCAATGACGCTGTCTATATCCAATGATCTTGATTTAATTTTATTTGAAGAGATATTGGCACTTGCGAGCCCTTGCAGTGCTCCGAGGTAGTTTAATCGCTCGATTTGATGCCCACGTGCTGCATCAAATCCTGAAATGAAAGTTTATTATTTTTGTTTGTAAACTATGTTTATTTTTTTTTTTTTTTAAATCATACTTTCAATGGCATCATTTGGATTTACGGTTAGTTCCGATATCATATAGTGACATATTAAATAACCTGTACGATTGACACCATGCGTACAGTGAACACCGATTAGTTTATCTAGAAAAAAAAGAAAACAATTTAGAATTCAAAATTTCATTAAAAGTCATTTCATTTCTTTAAGGACGTCATTCGAACGGTTTGTTAGTAATTGATTTTTTCAGATCAGATGAAATTAGATTTTTATAGGTATACCTACATTTATTTTTATATAAATGTCTTGTAGACATTTTGTTAAAAATTTACAAAATATAGCCTTTAAAGAAAAGTGGAAATTGTAAATATTCATCAATTTTATTTATAAATTATCTGAAATCAAAAAATTGCACTGGGGTAACTTTCTGACCCCCTCTCATCATGCTAAAGGGGGTTAGGGACTAGGTTACTTCGACATGATTAATACAGCTACCCGTCTCGAGAACTTGGACATCATCACAGTCTCATTTTTCGTAAAGTCACTTTATAGATTTTATGAATCTGTGAATTTTAGTTGGCCTTATTCACAGGAATACCTCTAACGAGTAAAGGAACGGTTAACAAAGGATAGATAGTCTCATCCTACTTAAGCTAGGGCAATGTAGGATGAGACGTGTTTGCAGCTTCTGTAGTAGTCATTGGTTTTGAATCCTAAACGAAGGGCATGTACCTATATCTGACAGTGACATGTAAGCACTTCCAGAACAGAGAGCTAAGGAGGTTGTGCACTTAAGGTTATTAGAAGGCAAATCATTCAGCATCAAGATTGTTGCAGGTAACAATATATATCGGTGGTTGCACTCTACCTACTCAGTTATCCACTGAGTTATCCACGCAATTGTCATCAATATCACGGTGCTCAGGCACCCAGATAAAGTGAATCCTGAATTGATGGGGCATCTCATTGAGAGATCTACGGCATGCAGTGATAGATTTGGAGTTACAGGTATAAGAACATTGTGCCTTAAGGGCCGCGTGGCTATCTTAAAATATATAGACAGCTTTATCCTTGGAGCGCAGTAGGTTGAGGTGCTGAACAGCTTATTGCGTTGTCAACATCTTCGCTTGATATAAGCTGCAATGATCGAGAAGTCAGGATGAAGGCTTATACAGAAACGGTCGATTACTGAACATACTAGTAGGCATAAAGACTCCGAACGACTAATGTTCATGATTTCAACCCGTTCATACATGGCCTTTAATAAACACATTTACAGCTCCCTGAATGTAACATCGAAATTCTTGGTGAATTCTACAAGTATTGGAAGGGATGGTGATGAAGGCCAGTACCATCGTGAGTTCACTATTACAACAAAACCAAGATACAGCCTTACTTAGCCTTAAAGCTATGATGGTTGCATCTCTCTTGGCTATTAGCTCTAAAGGAGGTAAGTAAAGGGCATCCGTTGGAATAGAGTGAAATGTCATAGTTCTGCACTTCTTTAACAACTTGCGGAGTTTGTTCAGGACTGAAAACAAGATATCGGCCAGTAAGCAATTGCTCAATAAAAGTATTACTAGAGCGGAGGGAAAATCCCAATTCTGACCCATCGATTTCTTGCACTCAAAAAGCGCCAATTTTGGCTACTTAATACGTTCCTCCGTACTCTCATTTTAAAGTAATTTCCTACTTACTTACTTATCTGGCGCTTACAACCGTAAGTCGGTTTTGGCCTCGTATAAGAAATTTCGCCAGCCATTTCTGTTCTGCGCTTGCTGGCGCCAGTTGGAAACACTAAGCGTGGTCAGGTTATCCAATACCTGATCCTTCCAACGAAGATGTAGGCGTCCTCTTCTGCGTTGACCACCACCGGGCACCGAATCGAATATTTTTTTCGCTGGAGCGTCGTTTTCCATTCGCTCAACATGACCTAGCCAGCGGAGCCGCTCGATTTTAATGCGCTTAACTATGTCGATGTCAGCGTACAGCTCATACAGCTCGTGGTTCAATCGAATTCGGTACTCGCCATTGACACAGATTGGACCGAAGATTTTACGAAGGATCTTTCTCTCGAAGGCTCCCAGAGTCTTTTCATCAGAACTGCTCAACGTCCAGGTTTGCGCTGCATATAATAGGACGGGCATGATTAGTGACTTATAGAGCGTGAGTTTTGTTCGTCGAGAGAGGGCTCTGCTTCTCAATTGCCTACTTAGCCCAAAGTAACACCTGTTGGCAAGAGTTATCCTTCGTTTTATCTCAATACTAACATTGTTGAAAGAGTTAATGCTGGATCCCAGGTAGACGAAGTTCTTAACAACCTCGAAGGAGATGTTGTCAACAGTGACGTGGTTTCCAAGACGCTGGGACTGTTTATTTGTTGACACTAGGTATTTCGTCTTATCTGCATTCACTGCAAGACCCATTCGACTTCGACTCTTTCGTTAATCTGGAGAATGCTGCGCTGACTTCACGCGTATTATGGCCAATGATATCGATATCATCAGCATACGCCAGCAGCATAATACTTAAGAAGAATATCGTGCCTGAAACCTCGTTTGGTATCGAATGGAGGAGTGAGGTCCTTCCCGATTTTAACTGTGCTGCTGGTGTTGCTCAGTGTCATTCTGCAAAGGCGGATGAGCTTTGCAGGAATACCAAATTCAGACATGGTGGAATATAGATGATTCCTTATTGGACTGTCGAAGGCGGCTTTATAATCGACAAAAAGATGGTGTGTGTCGATCTGTTTGTCTAGGGTCTTCTCCAAGATTTGTCGTAGCGTAAATATCTGGTCTATGGTGGATTTACCAGGTCTGAAGCCACACTGATAAGGTCTAATCAGCTGGTTTACGATGGCTGGTTACGAGTCTTTCACATAATACGCTCGACAGAACCTTATATGCGAAATTGAGAAGGCGTATCCCACGGTAGTTGGCGCAAATTGTGGTATCGCCTTTCTTGTGGATTGTGCATAGAAGCTCATGAATGCATTTAAATAGAGCTTCGCCTCCATTCTTGAAGAGCTCAACAAAGTAATTTCCTATCTAGTATTAATCCTATATACTTTGCAGTGTGGCTTAAATAAAGGCAGACATTGTTGGGTTTTGGGGGCGTCAGGATTAGAGTTTTATATTTCCTTGTGTAGACCAGATCCGTTTTTGTTATATCCACACTGAGTCCGCGAGAAATAGCTCAGTTCGAAAGCAACCAAAGCACGGTCTCCATAATGATACAAAACTTTTGGGAAAGTGTTCCTTGTACAGTGATAATGACATCTTGCGCGTATGCTATCACCACTATATTTCCTTATGACTATCCTCTTTCATGTGCCGTAACAGCTGGTTGATGGTCAAGTCCCATAAAAGTGCAGAGAGGACCCTTCCCTTGGGCAGTTTATTGGCAATTTATTGGCCATTTATTGTTTTGAAATCAATATTGCAACCTCAGTTATCAATATTGACGACTTAAAAGTTGTAGTTGTTGGTAGAGTCCTTTGTGGATTGGACTACCTTGTAACTAGAATTGGCTGAGGTAAAGGTACTTGCCTCAGATTCTAATGCACATGTGTTTACGAGCTCCCTCCACGCTAGCAACATCCCACATATAATTTACTTATTTTTTTACCGATTCTTTCCCACTCATCTATCACCCCATTTCAAGCCAAGGCAGACTTAACTGAATAGGTATAACACCTAAAATCCTTAGTTTAAAACTGGAAACAAAAAACCTTTTTGCGTTCGTAAATGTTGTTGTAAGTGTTGATATAAAACACGACTGGACTTTTCAATAAATCAATTCAAGCGGCATATAATCCCTTTCTTCAAACACACAACTGATTTCCCAAATTCTCATCTTCAGCAAGTACCTCTTTAATACCAACTCTTGTGTTACTATTGAAAAACGACTGAGTAACGCCCTTTTCACTTTTAACGCATAACTTTTAACCAAATCGTATTCAATTTTAAACACTTGTTTGTTGCGTAAAATTGCAAATCCTAATTTACGAGAATAACCTGTAAAAATAATAAAAAATCTTTTGAAAATAACCGCAAAATTCGAGTGTTTCTTTATCTTCTTTATTTGGACTTTTTGTGTATTGTCTGGAATGTTGTTTCAAATGCTTGAAGAATCAGTTAACAGCCTCTTAACATGCTTTGAAATGTTTTTACAAATAAAACTAATTTTACTTCACCCACAAAAAAAAAATAAAATAAAAAACAATAACTATAAAATTTGCACATTTTATAACATTTTCAACAACAGCAAGTATGATACTTATAAAAAACAACAACAACAACAACAAGAGGAGGATGCGAAAGACCGCAAAAATATGTCAACACCCACGCACAAAGCCTTTCCGCAGTGGTGCCTATTCGCACACAGGTATACAACTACAAACAACATGATTCAAAGATTCAAGTTGGACTAAATTATAGTTGTTTCTGTTGTAGTTGTTGTTGTTGTTGTTGTTGTGTTTTAGCAACTGCGGGAGCCGCAAAAGCTGCTGAAATGAAAACAACCTCAGGCACCATCGTTGGGAAGAAAGAAATTAAAAACAAAAATAAAAATGTTTGTAAGAAGAAAACGCACAGCATCGCGCATTGGTAATAAATTAGGAAAGATGTCAGCCGCTCGCCAAAGCTGCGCTCTCAAGAGACGAATGCGCGTGCGCGCATGAGCAGTTTATCATGTTAACAAACTCAGCCATGGATGGTCGGATTTGGCTCAAAACGCGCGCGGGTGTTGCCAACGAATTGTTGTTGTTGTTGTGTTCAAAAATTCTAGAAAGCAGAGCAACAGAATCATAAAACTAGACGGTTGGAGCGATCAGCAAATGTTGATGAAAAGACCACCGCAAATTCTGATTTGTTGCCGGTTCTGGTTCTTGTTGTTGTTGTTGTTGCTCTAGTGAAATAATAATTTGTTCCAAATATTTTTATTTAAATCGTTTGCATTCGTGCTATAAATTTATTGGCCACGAAATAATTTGTTGTTTCTCGTTTCAATATGATTTGGTTGCTATATGGCAATAAAAACTGGAAGACATATTGAATTGGATATGTTTTAGTTTTCTGTTTATCACTGGCTACATTTAAGATTTCGAGTTTGAATGGTCGAAGTTGAGTGAATGAAGTGTGTATTGTATCAGTGTGGACAGTCATAACTAACTGCAGACACAGACTATATTTGAAAAGTACAGGATTTGCAGCCTTGAAAATTAAACCAAGCTCTTCAGGTCTTTCACCTTTATAAATAATAAATTTTTGCCATATTATGCATATAATTGTGACACTTTATAAATTGCTGTTTAATTTCCACAGGAAAAGCTATCCTAGGTTTCGCACTGAGTCAGTGGCCTCGCTGTCATCTTACACTTTTACTTTTCCAGCCGAGCAGTAATTTATTTTCGTTTAAGCGTGCTATATAAAAATAATAATCAGTTAGCCTATCTCTACATCTACCTCTACATCTACCTTTACATCTACATCTACATCTACCTCTACATCTACCTCTATGTACATCTACCTCTACCTCTACATCTACCTCTACTTCTTTTTAACTCCGCCTGTTCTCACAAGCAGCCTGTCCAAAGCCAGGATAAAGGAGGATGGTCGCAGGCAACGGGTTCGCCCTATCCTGTATTGGAGTTGGTCGCCCAATCTGAGAAGTAGGTGTACCGTTTGACTTGATCAACGGTAGCGTATGCCTACGAAGGAATAGTATTCTTAAAATGAATGACCAATGATCCTTAAAATCTGTTAGCACGGGGATAATCACTACGCTCGACAGACGTACAATCACAATTTCACTGACACATTGGCATTGGTCTAATGGATAGTCTTAAAAGACTGGCTAATGCTCAATGTTGGCTCTGAGCTCTTCCAACGTCGTCGGCTTGTTGACATAGACCAATGACTTGACGTAGCCCCAAAGAAAATAGTCTAAAGGCGTTAAATCGCTCGAACGAGGCGGCCAATCGACTGACCCATTTCTTGAGATAACACTCTCATCAAACTTACTCTTCAATAAATCGATTCTAACGTGTACTGTGTGGCTTGTGGCACCGTTCTGTTGGAACCACATGTCGTCCAGGTCCATATCTTCCAATTCGGGTGAAAAATAATCGGTAATCATTGCGCGATAATGATGGCGATTCACAGTAACGTTACGATCGTTATCGTCGACGGAAAAATATGATCCAATGACGCAAACCGAACCAAACAGTTATTTTTTGCGGATGAAGTGGTGATTCATGCAGCACATGTGGATTTTCACCCGACCAATAACGCATATTTTGCTTATTGACGAACCCATTGAGCCAAAAATGAGCTTCGTCACTGAAGATGATTTTGCGATGAAATCCAGAGCCCAATCGGAGAACGTACGTCGCTTCAAATGGTCCATCGGATTCAATTCTTGAGTCAGCTTGATCTTGTATGTGTGTAAGCCAAAATTCTTACGCAAAATTCGCAATAAAGTGGTCTGGGCGATGCCCAATTCTTGAGAACGCCGTGGAATTGACTGTTTTGTATCGTTTGCTACGGACGCCTTAACGGCAGAGATATTTTCGACACTTCGACCAACCCGTTGTCTCACTGGCACGGCAACATCACACAACGAATATATAGACTCAAATTTTTGCACTTAACTTGTTAGTGTCTGTCTACTCGGGCGAGAATTACGACCGAAAATTGCAGTTAACGCTCTTAAAGTTGCGATCACCGACTCCGAATTTCGGTAGTAAATTTTTATAATTTGCAGACGTTGTTCGTTTGTGTATTCTACCATGATGAAAATGTCGAGTTTACTGAATAAATTGACAGTGACAGTTCGATGATTAGTGGAAGGATGAGTTCAGAAATTTAATTCAAAGTTGTCAAGTCCGTATTGGAAAACCCTGTACATGAAATCAAAGGTAATGGAATCAATGGAAGTTTTTTACCATTTTTTTCCATTTTTTAATAACAAATTCACCAACATTTTTTAACGAAAGTCGTGTTTTTCACTTCCAAATGTTGCCAAAAATAAAAAATCGAAAAAATCCCTCTGACTACCTATATCACTTTTTAAATGCATTTCGATTTTCTTGTTTCAGATGATCCGGTAATGAATTACAGAGTTCACCGCATAACAACTTTTTCGAGGCGCCTCCGGAGATTCGCTGTTACGGACTTTTTTATTGATATTTTTAATTGAAAATTTTTCCAAAGATACTTCAGGTGTTATACTATAACGTGTATATGAAATAAATAAACCAACAGTATTCATATCTCCAAAAAACTCATGAAAATGTGCCTTTTTTCGCCTTTAGACTCTTCATCACTGCCTTTCATGAATTTTCACTTTTCATCTAAGTAGTGTTTTCATTTTTTTTCTCCCCAAAATAAAGGAGACAACCAGTTTTTCTGATACAAGTGGGCTACACCTTTGAGGAAGCAAGTAATATATGCAACAAAATTGTACAAAATCTGTTTCGCGGTTAAGATTTGTATACTGTGCAAGCAACCAAGAGATGGAGCGAATGACATCCCATTTAAAAAAATCAAAACAATTTAAAATAACTTTTAAAACTTTCTTTAAATAATAATATAAAAACTCAAGTACGTTGAGTAGTAAGTGACTTTCCAACTACACACTTTTTTTTTTGTCTAAATTCTGCGTGTATCTCACAAAACAACATGAGATGTAGCCTTGATATTTATCTTTAAAGGCCACAAATTGTTTTAGTTGTTGCTACATTTATAGCTTTTGTTATGTCTAACTGGCAGTTGAGTATCGTCCATTTAATACATCAGATCCCTTTACTATCTGCGTGCTTACATTTCTTTACGGCTATTTGCTGCTTGTTTTTAATGCATCTTTATGGAGTTTCTTGGTGTTTGCTGATCTATGATCCCGAAATGTTAAAATTTGCCCTCAGACATAAAGTTAACTCGAATAGTTAAGATTGAGATAGAACACATAGTTGTTTAGTAGGTTGCATTAGCGTTGTAGTTAAGTCTGCAGTTCAGTTTTTTGGTTTGCCTACAATCGCGTGATTTTTCTCATCCTAATTTTGCGCTATTAGTTTTCTTTTTAAAGGGGTTTGTGTTATTAAAACAAAATTTTATATGCTCATATTTAGTGGGAGAAAGTTGAAGCCACATTAATTTTTTTTTTTTGCGTAATTTTAATTTACGATATGATTTATTTATTTTATTTATACATGTATTTACTAGCCAGATTATAGACGAGGCGTAAAACAAATGATCATAGCAGGGACCGCAAATAACGATTATAGCTATGAATCAATTATTTCTATTTCTCATCGAAAAAATAGCGATCACAAAAAGATTTTTATTTCTGATCGAAAAAATAGCAATCACAAAGTTATTGAATTTAAGACTTTTAATTTGCTTGAAAAATATCAATAGAAAAAAAAATTTTATTTCTGATTGAAAAAATAACGATCATAAAATGATTTTTATTTCTCATAGAAAAAAAAACAATCAAAAAATAATTTTTGTTTCTTATAGAAAAAAATACGATAAAAAAATAACTTTTATTTCTGATCTAAAAAATAACGATAACAAAATCATTTTATTTCTAATCGAAAAAATAACGATTAAAAATAATTTTTATATATGATCGAAAAAAGAATCGATTGCAAATATTTGGTTAAGTTGATTTCTATCTTAAAAATCATGAAAAAAACATAGTAAGAAATGATCTTCGCCTGGGCCGAAGTTAAAATACCCCCACGGCCAAACCAAAGTATATTCAAAGTCTTAAGCAATTAGGGTTGTCAATTAACCGACATATTTTAGTAACCGGTTATCGGTTAAGAGTATTAACCGAAAAAATTAATTAACCGGTTATCGGTTACGGTTACCAAAAATTAACCGGTTAACCGGTTATGTATAAATTAAAAAACAAACACAAATTTTGTTTGGTAAGATTTTGTTTTGCTTCAACATATTAAGCAATTGGTGCATCACCGAGGGATGTTAGTGTTTTTTTGATATAAAAGCGCCGTCTTCCGCAGGTACATTGGAAGAAGAAAATTTCTTGACAACGTTGATTTTATGGACTAATTTGAGATGGTTGACCATTGCAGACGTAGAGGACCCCTTGTATTACAGTGTTATTTGGAAAAATCATATTGATTTTTTTTTAAATAATTCCACACAAAGCTCATCACAATGCTAAGAAAAAACGTGCGCAATTAGAACTCTTTAATTTTTAAGCAAAGTCAATGAAAACATTTGTCTTACTAAATTTGTAGCTCGATCAACGACATTTATTTGAACAGCTGTCAACTGAGATGAGTAAATAGAAAAATTATATTATCGATAACAAAACAGGATTGCACGATATATGTTAACATCAGACATCATGGTTTAATGTACTCTTAAGCAACTTTCACACAACATTGGATTATGTGAAAGAAAAAATTTTTAATGTCAAAAATTAATTTTGTTTAAAACATTTTATTGTCTATTAGAGCTTATTAACCGAAACTCCGGTTAACCTACCAAAAATAACCGGTTATCGGATACGATTATTATTCGTCACTTTTTATTAACCGTCGAATACGGTTAGTCATACTAAACGGTTAACCGGTTAACTGTAACCGAATTAACAACCCTATAAGCAATCAATAAAATGTTTATTTGTAAAAACATTTTCGTTATAGTTTTAACAGAAAATATTCGCTTTTATTTTTTGATAAAGTCACTTTGTATGCGAGTTTATTAGTATATTTAAAATTTTTTTACAACTTCTTATGTATGATCTTATGATCCAATAATTAAAAAATAATCATTATTTTCCATCTCTGGATAATAGTTCAATATGAACCTTTGACTCTTTGAAGTGTGGTGTATAAGATGCACCAATTTGTTTTATTCCAATTCGAATATTTCTTTTAGCAGCATTTCTACTCTATTTTTATATTTATTGTTTTCTTAAACTTAAATTATTTTTTAAAAAAATAAATAAACCCGAATTTTATTATTAAAAATTTAATAAAATAAAATCCGAATTTTTTAAATTTTTTACAAAAAAAACGATCGGTATCAAATTCTTGATCACATTTAAACATAACAAATGAGGACAAAAAAAATCATGACAATTAAAAAATAAAAAAATATGAATGTAAAATCAGGGACCTTGGAAACCCTTGGAAGGGCAGTTTGTTACGAATTGAGAATAGGACTAATACAGCCCGAGATAGTCACCATATTGTATCCGCAATTTAAATTTCATAATTTTGCAAAGACCATGAGAACTATGAGATTACCAACAAGCTTTAAATTTCGTCCAGTAAAAAATGCAATTCAAATTGAATTGAATTTTCGTTGCCTCTCAGAGAGATTAAAACTATCGATTAACTCTTCTGTATCTTCACTTGAGTGTACACTGAAATTTCATCATTTTGAACTTGATTTTTTTTTACTAATTTTTTTTATGTTTTATTATACACCTTGATGCACCGTGTACACCAACTACAAATAACTTACCATTGTCTTTATTTTCATTCAGAAAACTCAGGACATAAAGTTTAAATCTGAAAAAAGAAAATGATATTTTAAAATAAGAAACATCACACAGAAATTTCGAATATGAAGCAATTGTTTTAGATATAAGAGACCCAATTATTTAGAATTTACTTACTTGTTAACTAAATGCTCGGGCGGTGTGATATGGCCAGGAATCATCAATTTCTTATGTTCCACACCAGCTTTGCGAAAATACTATTTAAACACAGTTGATAAAAGTAAAAAAAAAATGTATTAATTCATCGCAAAATATATGAAAATATATAAAACTTACACCCGGATCATAGTAGCGATTCGTGTTGGTCAAATCGATAATAAGGCCTAAATTTGGAATATTTTTCAACAAGCTATCGATATCCAAACGATTATCTTCCTTTACCTCTTTAATCACATGCTGTAAATATGAAAAAAAATGTTTATTCAAACAAAAAATTCAGATATCATACTAAAAAAAAAAAACGAAAAAACAACGAGAATTTTAAGTTATTCAGCTGTATGGAATAGCTATTTTTAAAAATATCTTGCAATTTTCTTAAGCGGCGGCAGTACCTTATATTATTGACATCAACATGGTGGGTTGGTTATTTGCAACTTTCAGCTTAATTGCTTAATTTGTGCAAAGCTGCGAAAATACATGCATCAACACATGTTGTGCCATGTCCTTTCACGAGTGTGCATATAATTAATATAAATAAAACACCCAAAGGAACAAAATATAAATATACAAAATGTAAGAGGAGATGTCCATGCTTCTTCCTGAGTTTTATTTTTTTTTCTTCTTCTTCTTTTTGTTTTAGCTCTTCCCAACTGCAGGTTATAGTTAGGGAGTCACATCGCCGCATCATGGCATAGGTTGCTGCCTACATTATTTAATTAAGCAAAATCATTCAATATCATATCGAATATTGAATATTCAGTATAACAACGCTTGGCCGTAAGCCAGCTCTGTGTGGTCCTGACCCAGTGTCTGCGCAACACACTTTTTTTTCTCTTATATTCCCTGTACATTAATTGATTTGTTGCTGTTCTCTGTTGCAGGCATGCATAGTTTCGAAAAATATGCATAATTATGCCATTTTTTAATTTAGGACATTGTTGGTGGTCCACTTTTAAATTAATTTTAGCGAAAATTGTTGAGCTTTTGAAGTTTTCAATTCTGAGGTTTCTTTAAAATTGATTTATTTTAACAATTAAGTTTAAAAATTTCTTCAAGTAATGTTGTGCTTTATTTGATACGCATTATTTAGTACTCTTGTCGATGGTGATTTCTCTTTGCATCTAAGCAAAAATATGATGAAAAAAGAAATCGAGAATTATTGAACCTTATTTGAAGACCATCTCAAAACTACTAAATTCTGTACGGCCGTGACATTTTGTTTAGAATGTTTAACCTCAGAGAATAAATGGGCCCTATAAAGCTTCTTGAGAACATGACAAACAATTTGTAAACACCCTAAACTTATTCGATCAAAAGAAGAATTGAAATGACCAATATGACGCATACGATATATGCGGTTCGCCCCGGGTACCACCATTTTAGGGGTGACACCATTTCGTTTTTTTTTTTTATTTCTCAAACAGAAAGAAAAAGGTACATATACATTACGTTAAAAAATTTGTGTCCCATTTTGTCGCATGGAAATTATTTCAACAATTTGTGTATCAGTTAAAAAAAAATTAAATTTAACTGATACACAAATTAAAATTAATTAATACTTATTTAAGGTCTTCCATGGGACAGGCAAGGCTTTCCGATCTTGGTATTTTATCCATTGAAAACGAGCTTGCAAGTAATAGAGTCAATTGCATACAAAATCCTCCTCTGAGAGTAAAATAGCAAAGTTAACGCCTGCTGAAAGAGCACGAAGATATCGGGAAAAAATAAAGCTAGATAAGGAACGAAATGAAGAATATAAACGAAAGCAAAAATAATGGTACCTATGTATGACTTTGACCTCATTTTTGCTTTTTGTGTTTACTAACTGATAGGGCTATGACTCTTATTCGAAGTTTTTGAACTTCGAAGTATTGGAAGCTTCGAAGTTCGAAGCTTCATTTCAAAACTTCGAAGAGTAAAAAAACTTCGGATTCACGAAGCTTCGAAGCTTGACTATTCGTTCAACATAATAGGCATTAAAAAAATTCGAAGCTTCGAAGTTTTTACTCAAAAATATTTCATACATTTTTGTGCCTGTGTGATACACTTTGATAAGGCTTGCGCACGATGAAATTAGTGCACACATAATCTTAAATAACTTCCAAACAAATTGATATTAAAAAAAGATATTTACGTTTTATTAACAACAATTCTATTCATGATTATTTTAATAACAAATATATGAAACATTATTAATTATTCATGAAATGGTTGACTTTTTTCGGGACACCTCCCAATTAACTTTTAATCGTTTCTTCAGAGACTTGCTTACTTGCCACTGACCATTTACTTGAAAATATTTTTATGTTTTCAGCAACCTGTTTAGTGTTTTTCATTATCCTTTTTACCAGGGCCCAATATCTTTCGATGGGTCTGAGCTACGGGCAGTTTGTTGGATTTGCATACCTGGGTACAAATGTAACATTTTTCTTTTCATACCATTCAATAGCAGATTTGCTGTAATGGCATGAAGACTAATCAGGCCAAAAAAAAGTAGAGACCTCATGCTGCCTTATGAATGGTAAAAGGCGTTTTTGCAGGCATTCCTGAATATAAATTTCGGTGTTAATCGTCCCAGTTGAAACAAATGAACTGCTTCGTCTTCCACAGTTACAAATGGCCTGCCATACCAAAAATTTCTTCGGGAACTTTGATTTTTTTTTTTGGGTCTTAAATTCTTGCTGGACATTTCCTCTTTGATCGGTAACATAATAATCGACACCTGAAAGCTGCGAAAAGTCACCAAGTACATATGTTTCATCGTCCATAATGCAGCAATCGAATTTTTTTAAGAAATCCTGGTGAAGTATTTTGGCTCGCTTTTTTGCCTCAACATTTTTTTTAGAATTCCTGTCCGGAACTTTTTGGTCTTTAAATGACATAAGTCCTTCCTCTTTTTTCACTTTTCTGACAAAAGCCTCAAAGCATTGCACTTTTTCAGCAACTTTTCTACCCGATATATTAGGATTTTTTTTAAAAAGAGCTATCACCTTCTTGGCAGCATTTGGGTTTTCAAACCCTTTTTTTTGCGACTTCCTTGCTTTCGAGTAATATTTAAATGTTCCTTATAGGTCTTAATAACACGAGAAACGGTATTTCGCGAAACTTTAGCTTTTCTAGCAATAGCTTTGAAAGTTCAATTTGGATTTTCGTTTAATAATTTACAAATTAGTTCACGCATTTCTACTTCGCTGCTCATGGTTAAGCCAAAAACAATCGAATGAATTTAAAAATTTACATGAAGATTTGTACATATTTTTCAAAGGCAACCTGATTAAAATTTTTTTAAGTTTTTGAATTCTTTGAACTTGACAATTAATAATGTGTGCACTAGTTTCATCGTGCGCAAGCCTTATAAGAAAAAAACATGAGTTTCGGGGTGTGGAGCTATTATACTAAAATTTCTGATGCTCAATCAGTGATATGCAATGTATGCGAGCGAGTATTGCAGTCGCATGGATCCACGAGTTCACTTCGTGCGCATCTAAAGATGCATTCAATTTTTCCAGAAGAACTAAAAAAAAAAAAAACGCCAACATGAAGGAAGGTAAGTTCACAGTGGGATGCTATAAGGCCAAAGGTTCAAGACCATATTGCCTTTATAACATTATTGTAGTGATAAAAAATCAAAAACAATGTTTTATTTGCAGAAAGTAATTTTTGGCTTTATAACCGTAGCTCTGATTATTTTTTTAATTTTTCAAGTGAAAGCCAAATTCGGCATTATTAAAATATTACAAATGTCGCATAACAACGAAACTAAGTTGGAATTACTATTAAGTGATGTTCTTCTACTAGAAAACTGGGTCGGGCCTCTTAAGGCTCCGCTCATACAAGCTAAATTTTTTTTTAAACCGTATTTTAGTACAGGGGTAGAAAAATACCCTTCTGGGCCAAAATAGGTTAAGTACACTTCAGAGAGCTTACGTTTATAAAACGCGTTCAATGTCGCATTGAAAACTGACTGAAACAAGTAGCAGCATTTTTTCTGCATCTATGAATTACCCATTCAGAAAGCAATCAATAAATTTTCAAAAATTAAAATAATTAAATATGTAGTAACACAATATGTATTTCAAACTGGGTATCATTCGAATACTCGAAGAATTGAATTCTTCGAAGTTTTTCCTATTCGAATAGTAACATTTGAAGCTTCGCCTCAAAAACTTCGAAGTTCCGAAGTTTGCTTCGAAGCTTCGAATATTCGAATACTTCGAAGCTTCGAAAAAACCGAATATGAACAGCCCTATATAAGACAATTGTTCATGTACCGCACATAGTATCGAAGGATAAGATTGAAAATAGGATAGATAACAGGATAATTTAGCTCCTAGTTGATTAATTGGAAGTTTTATAGGCTCTTTAGACTCTTATGAAATCGATGGTTATGTGGCCAAACGGTTCCACCAAGATAAATTACTTCTTTTAGTTGTTTTTCAAAAACTCGTTTTTATTTACATATTTTAATTTGAAGTCGATTTTGCTGGACTATTTATCTGATAGGCTTTTAATTAAATAATAATTAAGTGTACGAATTTTGTTAATCAATATATTAAACTAATCCTTCAATGGATTAAAGGTTTTTTTTTGTCAATGACAATACTTCGAGATTTTATAACTTATGCAAAAGCGAATATTTAACAAAACTGTAAATCTGAACAATAAAAACTTTTACTAAAATAAATAGCAGGGTGGGAAGAACGTTTGAAATATAATTGTTTTCAATTATCGTTCTCTTCACATAAAATTGTGCTCGCATATTCTTACGAACGAATGAAGAACGCTCTGCTTGCGTCGTTATATTTATCATTGATAAATTTGTCAGCTTCGTATTTTTTCGGACAAATTTTTCACACAACAACAAAAAAAAAACGAACGTTCGTTTGCTATCGTTCATTTGTAATGAGCGTTTAAAGAAAAAATTCAGGAACGTTCGTTTTTACCAGTGTCGCCAGATGAAATTACCACCAAAATTATCTTTTTCTCACACTTAATTCTCACAAATTACCACACTCGCAAAATACCTCAAATTACACAATACCTTAAATTACCACAAAATCCCTCAAATTTTCTTCTGAAGTATTTTTAGGTAATGTGGTATTTTGTGGTAGTTTGAGGTATTTTGTGGTAATTTGAGGTATTTTGTGGTATTTTGAGGTATTTTTTTTCCCACGCGAGAGATTTTTACCACAAAATACCATGAGGATTACCACATCCCACATTCGTTGAAAAATACCATAAGGCCGTGTGCTATTCGGAAACTTTTCACTCGTGGTAGGAAAGAATTTACTGAGTTGAATATATTTTCTGTCTGTTGAAATAAAATTGTGATTTTTGCTGTGCCAAAAGGACGATGAAATATTGACAACTAGAAATTTTGACGTTTTAGTTTTTGGTAGAATATTAGTGCAAGAATTTTATTTAATTTGCAAAATTTTTAATAATACTGAAAATTAACAGAATTTCACGCAAATATTTTCCACTTCTGCTTGCTATGTTGTCGGAAGCACAAAATTTTGTACTTCTTTACGACTCACGAACTCACAAGTGTTTTTTTTTTCTATTTTTGCTTGTGTCAAAAATTGTCTTGCCGATTGTCAAAATTTATACTAGCCCCTGGGGCTACATGAATTTTTGACAATCATATTCACCTCACAAGTGCCAAATATTCTCTTTCAGACTGTCAAAATTTCATCATCCGAGTGTGCTTAGGCCGTGTGCTATTCGGAAACTTTTCACTCGTGGTAGGAGAGAATTTACTGAGTTGAATACAATTTCTGTCTGTTGAAATAAAATTGTAATTTTTGCTGTGCCAAAAGGACGATGAAATTTTGACAACTAAAAATGTTGACGTTTTAGATTTTGGTAGTGCATTAGCACAAGAATTTAATTTAATTTGCGAAATTGTTGATATATATTGAAAAGTAGGGATTATGGTTGCAATGCTGTCGGAAACACAACATTTTTAACTGCTTTACGACTCACAAACTCACAAGTGTTTTTTTTTTTTCATTTTTGCTTGTGTCAAAAATTCTCTTTCCGATTGTCAAAAATTATACTAGCCCCTGGGGCTACATGAATTTTTGACAATCATATTCACCTCACAAGTGCCAAATATTCTCTTTCAGACTGTCAAAATTTCATCATCCGAGTGAAAAGTTTCCGAATAGCACACGGCCTAAGTATATAAGCTTTTCTGGCAACATAGCTCGATCTGCCACAATTTTTTTTTTCAATAAGGCAAAAATAAAAACGTGTGCACGAAAAATCAACACAAACCGACGACGCATGCACAACAGCGAAAAATTATTTTTTCTTCAAACGCTCATTAGAAATGAACGATAGCAAACGAACGTTTGTTGCTTTTTGTTGTTGTGTGAAAAATTCGTCCGAAAAAATTCGAAGCTGACAAATTTATCAGTGATAAATATAACGACGCAAGCAGAGAGTTCTTCTACCGAGTGCGAACGTTCACCTATTTTGAAATTTTTCATTTGAAATTTTACTCACAAAGCAAAAAACGAGCGAGAAGATTGTATTTTAATCATTTGCGAACGAATTTTTCCGCACCCTGATAAATAGACACACTCCCCTGCAGTGGGCATTCTAATATTAATCTGTGGTCATATATAATAACAGCACATCTCGATATGTTCAAATGAAGTTCCTTATTTCTTAAATTGGTTAAGAAACCTCAAAGTTATTAAAGGAAATCATTAAGTTAAAATAGTTTCTTTTAGAGGAATAAAATAGTCAGCACATTGTAAATTATGCATTCATTGTCAATGCATAGATAAGAGTGTAACTGGAAACCTCTTGAATCGAACTGAGAGCCATTGGAATATAAAAGCATCAGCACTTTTAGAGTTTATTTTTTCGTTATAAAGTTGTCCAACAAATTAGAGAATAGGACTGTCTTGTTCAAAACACTACAGATAACAGATTCAAGGCACTCACTAAGGAACTTTCTTACTATTGTAACAGCTGCACCATTTTTCGCGTAACTGAAATAACATTAACGAAATCAGACTTACTGAACAATTTCTCACACAACTCTTATATGCACTGCCAAGGAAAGCAGAGTTCTGACGATATTTTCACAATGTAAATAAATCAACAAACCTCACGTAGTGGCACCTTGAACGCAATAAAACGCGTCCCTTCGATTCGTTTGCCAATCGGCTTGTAATTTAACCATCTATGAAAGAAAGTTAATAAAACTTATTTATTTCATTCCCATAATGCAGAAATATTTGCTTACCTATCAGGAATTGCAGGTGCCATTGTTTAAGTTTTTTGATTTATTCTTGTTTTGCTATTTAAGTATGAAATTAACTTTTTATCACAAACTTTTACAATATCTGAACTATTTAAAATTAAGCCAAAATTTTGTAAACAGCAAAGTGATTTTATTATTTACAAATAATTTGTTAAGCCAAACAGAAAAATTATTTTCTAAAACACTCTGCGAAATAATAGCAACAATGAAAGAAATGTCAAATAAGAATGTCACATGCGACTTATACTCATAGGGTGACTCCGAAGTGAATATTACAAAACAGCGCATTTCTTCAGTATTTAATTTGACTAGGAATTGCTTTTAACAAATTTTAGCATAATTGAAGATGATCGAAAACTCTAAATTTACATTTTTGTTTTTGTGGAATATACTTATTAAAACCTTCTAAGCCTAATTTTGGAAAATATCACGCTGCTTTCAAGTGGTTTAAAAGTTATAGGGCTCGAAAGTTGGAAAAATGGTACTGGAAAACTCATACTCACCCAGGGATTTCATTTTCAATTTCCAACAAAACCTAGTATTATGGGTATCAAAAGAAAGGTTACACTGTTACAAACAAGCTATTAACTAATAATAATCCTTGCATTACTTTTGAAGATAGAGCATTTTACACACTTGAAGATTCAGCCTTTTACGAAATAGCCAAATGCCACGAATTGACCATTTCAGCTTTTGAAAGAACTTTGACTGAGCTTCTTATGATCAAATTATGTTGTGCGTGTTATTTAATGTTTCACCCACATGTAATTTTCATCCACAATTTTAGTAATTTGCAATTTAATTTTTGTCACACTTGTGATACGATTAATGGTATTTATTTTTTAATGCTGATATTTATGAGTGAATAAAGACGATGTCAGTAAAATAGAGGAATATAAAAATGTATCAATGTTTTTATTGACTTCTATTAATCTTTAGTATACACTCTTCACTGGTGCCGAAAAGAGCTAAAACGTTAACAAAATAAAAATAATGTTTGTAACGAATGTTACCATTGTTAATAGTTTTGTAATTTTTTTTTTTAATATAATGAATATTCAAAATGCTTAAAAAATTTTAAATATAAATACAATTCTGTAGATATTTAATTTTATTAATGTATAATTATTATATTTACCATTGGAAGTATTTCAAAACAAAAAATTCTATTAACATGCTGGATTAATATATGAAAAGGAACAAACATTATTATTAAAAATGGTTTTGCCATTTCAACCAATCGAATGACAACTATCAGCCATGCCACTAATCGACTCCAGATTGGATTATTTCCCACCGTAACGTATTGGCCAATTTTCAAAACAAGCATTTTTGCAACAGAAAAATACGTGTCTTCTTAACCCATTCAATACACTTTCGTGAAATTTCGACAAAAGTTTGGGGTTGTATTGACATTGGTGTAATGTAATTTTTCTAACGTTTGAATAAGAAACATTTCAAAACATTTTCGGCTTTGATCCTGGTGCATTTAATTTTATTCATTAATCTGACCAAACGTGTATTTGTTTCTATTTCTGATTTTTTACCTTCATAAATAGAAAAACACGTTTTTTTGTTGATTCATAGGAGAAAAAGGAGAAATACTTACATATTTTCCTTTATGCAGCTTATTTTGATAAAATAATTATTTAAGTAAAAAAAAATTTTAATATACCACGTTTTTAAATCGAACTAAAAAGTATAAAATAATTTCTGCTAGAGTCGGGCTTTTTGTTCTCATAAAAACGTGAGACGCATGCTATATAGGGAATATTAAACAGTTAAGAAAACCTTGGTTAAGAAAGCATTTGTCCACTAACATATTCAAATTTTAATTGCTAACAAATAATTTCTCAATAATTCATCAAAGATAGACATAGATGGGATAATTTTAAACAAAAAAACTCGTCAGCCTTGATTACTTCGATAACATTAAATTTAAAGAATTCTGAAACCCAAGTCTTACTGGATTGAACGCGATAGATGTCTGCAAACTTGAATCCTGACCTGAGTTAAGAAATCATTTGTTCACTAACGTATTAGAATTGTTAATAACACTCCTTACTAACGTACGCCCCACGTTTTTATGAGAACAAAAAGCCCGACTCTAGCAGAAATTAATTTATACTTTTGAGTTCGATTTAAAAACGTGGTATATTACAAATTTTTTTTACTTAAATAATTATTTTCTGGTTTTTGGTCTTTGTCCACTTTTTTTTACCCTCAGTTGTGAATTTTAAATTTCACAACTGAGTGAAATTTCAATTTGTTTCATAAAAAAAAAAACAAACATTCATTCACATTGTTGAGACTCGGACTCACTACCTAGCGTATAATAAGGCGATCGCTTTACGCTCTCAGCTACAGAACTTACACTGAAAGATATTCTAAATAGCAATAAATTGAACTACTTTTTAAAAATAACTAAAATAATTTTATTTCAACTACTTTTTTACAATTTTTTTTTTTTACCCTTTAAAAAATTTGAATTTGTTTCATAAAAAAAAAAAAAACAAAAATTTCATTCACATGGCTGAGGCTCGAACTCGCTATTACGTTGAATAAGGCGATCGCTTTACGCTTTGATCTATAGAACTCACAGAAAAATGTATTCTAAATGAGGTAATAAATTCACTTCAGTTGTGAATTTTTGAAATTTGAAAATGTCAATGAGCTTTTCAATTTTTTTCAATGTATCAAATAATTTCGCATTTAAGCCAAACAAATAAACACACAGACAAACAAATTAGATAATATTGTGTTGTCATCCAGTTCTGAGCTACATTTTAAGTTTCAAAACTCTAGCTCATCGGCAAGTTGGTCAAAAATGGATTCCAAGATTTGTACGGGACAGACAAATGAATTGAAGCTAATAAAAACGTTTTAATAAACAACATTTCACTTTCAAATTACGGTAAAAAATCCTATTTTTCTATCATTGGGATGTAATGGTAAAAGAAAAATTTAATTTTGCTGATTCGCAACTTCACATTTATAACGACGATATTAGTTATCACGCAAGGTTTGAAGAAATTATTGATGTGTACCACCCTATAGAAAAATGTATTAGATTATGTTAAAGGTTTGTGTATAGGGTAAATTTAAAATAGGTTCATCACTAATTTGGAGTGAAATATTTCATTTTTAAAATTATCGGTGTCTTTAGAAAAAAAATGAAGCAATCCCTCTTATAACATGTTATTTCAAACCCACGATTATTAAATTATTTAAAGTTAAAACAAATGTCTAAACTTCTCCACCTCCAGCCAGTCTGGCGACTTTTGCTCGAAGTTTTATTTAGACTGATCAATTTTTACAAATAAAGAATTCACGCTTTCCTCTTAAAGAGTTGTTTAAGAATTGAAGTTCTTAATTTAAGAAGAAGTTCGTAAGTCAATATATAAGAATTGATCAAAACACTTACGAACTCCCGACGCAAAACAAAACAACGTTCTTTATAAGTGCAAAATATCTCTTCGTTAATCATACTGTTGGCCCAACTTGTACCTGCCTAAAAGTATGCAAGTCAATTGACACATTTTAGAAGCTTGCATAATACCGTCACCACTGATGAGAAAACAGCAAATAGCGGCGAATTAATACAACATTTGCACAAGTTAATATTTCTAATTCTGTTTTTAATTGCAATACTTTAATCATAATTAAGAAGATTCTGTTGTATATTTACGCAATAAAAAAATGAACTAAAAGATTTGTTTAAAAAAAGAAATGCACAAATTTCTACTGTTTAAAACTTTTCGATACCAAATGTATTTACAGTTTCTTTGTAATCTCGGGAACAGCATTGAAAAGGTCAGCTACCAGACCAATGTCAGCGACTAAAAAGATTGGCGCTTCGGCATCCTTGTTGATGGCCACAATAGTTTTGGAGTCTTTCATACCAGCCAGATGTTGAATTGCTCCAGAGATTCCGACGGCAAAGTATAGGTCCGGAGCTACAATTTTGCCCGTCTGTCCGATTTGCATGTCGTTGGGCACGAAACCAGCATCGACAGCAGCACGTGAGGCACCGACAGCAGCGCCAAACTTGTCTGCCAAATCGTATAGCATCTTGAAGTTGTCGCCCGATTTGAGGCCACGGCCACCCGATATAATCACCTTGGCACTAGCTAGCTCCGGACGATCAGACTTTGTGAGCTCGGACGACACATACTCGCTTAGATTTGACTTGAAATCACCAGTGGGCGCCTGTTCGATGGAAGCGCTACCGCCTTCCGCAGACACAGCTTCAAAATTCGTGCCACGTACGGTGATAACCTTCACTGGATCCTTGGACTTGAGCGTCATTATCGCATTTCCAGCGTAGATGGTGCGCACAAACGTATCCTCAGACTTGACATCGATAATCTCAGAAATGGGCGAAACATCCAGTTTGGCAGCCACGCGTGGCAGCACATTCTTACCAAATGCCGTCGCACCTGCTAGGATGTGCGTGAATTTGAATTGATTTTGGGCAGCCAGCACCAAAGGTGTTAGCGACTCGGGGGTGAAACCTTTGAAGGCATCATTCTCAGCCACGATAACTTTCGCAACACCAGACACCTTAGAAACAACCTCGGAAACCTGCAAAAGAGCAAATCAAAAAGTATAAACATCTTATGTATTGACGTTAATAGTTGTGAAACTTACAGGTCCACATTTGGTGCCTGCTACCAGCACAGTTACGTCGCCACCGATTTTCTTTGCTGCCGATATTGTATTTAGCGTTACAGGATTCAAAATCTCATTGTTGTGTTCAGCCACGACGAGGGTGCTTTTGCAACGATGCAACTATATGCATGAAGAAAATGGTTAAAATTCTTTAATTTAACGTGTAAAAATTTTCCACTTACAACGCTGCTGCGCAAAAGGTTTCGAGTGTTGGCGCTGAACATGTTTTTGATGCTCAATTAAAATTAAAGCAGATCAAAAATACTTCTTTTTAAACTGAGAGGCAAAATAATTGTTTGTTTTAACTTTAAAGATAAAACAAAATTTACTTAAATCAATTAATAATCACTACAAAAATGGACGCCACTTAACTTACAAAAGTCCAAAGTCAAAACTTCTGACAGCTGATAATATTAGCCAGAGCCATCTGTGTGTGAATTCACAGCATGAATATTATTTAGAAATACAACCAATTTTCGATCGAAGTGCTGCCAAAATTACAAATTCAATCTGCTGCACAGTGATGATAACCAAAGAATCTTTTGATAAGGTAAAAGATTGAATTGAAATAGATGTTTGTAGTTCAGAGCCCAAAATAATATGTTTAATTGAAAATCTTTCAATTTAGAGATCATATTAGTCGCAAAATCATGTTATAAGCCAGTTTGATTACGATTGTAATAAATAATTTTAAAAATTATTAAATTTAAGCCTGAAGTTTTTCTACAGCAAGTCTTACCAGATTAATTTGCTTGATCTCATTTAAATTTTATATACACACGAGCAGTTCTTTTCGATGTCGATATCAATAAGTAGTGAAAAGATGAACTAGATAGACGAAAACAGTTTTTGATACATTTTTTTATGAATTTGCAATTGTTTTTATAGTGATTTTCAGCTATGTGTCGATATTTTGGTGTTAACAACGTAGGCAATGTGTCGATAGTATAGACATTGACAAATATCAATGTTATTTGAAAGAGAATTAAATATTTTAATTCATGTTTTTATTCGGCATTCTTTTGTATGTTTAAATTTGTGTATTGAGCTTTGGCCGTTAAATTTATTTTAATTTAAGAAAATTGCATGGTATTTTTGCACGGTAAATTTAAATATTGTTTTTTTAATTTCTACAGTTGATTAATTTTGGTTTAAGAAATTAATTAAAATTTTTTACCGGATTTATCTTTGATACCTGTTTATGTAGTTTGGGCCACTTTGCCTTTCACAACGTCTATTATTCCTAAATAATGGATTATTGTGTGCCTATCTTTTTATTTATTTATTTGTGTGCCTACCTCAACTCTTAAATAAATGTGCTTCTCGAAATATTTTTTGTTTTCATAACTTCCAACCACTAGAAATTGAACTGTCTTAATTTGCATTGTATTAATCGATTTTATACCGATGTTTTAAAAAATCATTTTTTTATGTTTGCTCTACTACTTAATACATTTGAAAAGTTACAACGATTAGCGGTTGTCTTCACATATTTGTTCACCAAATTATAGTTTTATATATATAAGCAAGTTGTAAAATACGTGTAAAGCGTCGTTGTCGAATCTAAGCCATATTGCTCATTCCCAATATATATTGATATATATCAACTCGATATGAGTCAAGATCTCAAATTAATTGCACAATCCCACTGTTATTTTTGGTGGGATTTTTGTTAATAATAGCTACCTGTGTTAGTTGTGTAGTAGTGGCGTCCGTGGCGTAGTTGGTTAAAGTGCGTGGGCGCTATGTCAATGAACCTGGAGACCCAGGTTCGAACCCCAGCAGCGACAGAAAATTATTTGAATTAAAATCCACCATCTTTTTGTCGATTACAAAGCCGCCTTCGACAGTCCAATAAGGAATCATCTATATTCCACCATGTCTGAATTTGGTATACCTGCAAAGCTCATCCGCCTTTGCAGAATGACACTGAGCAACACCAGCAGCACAGTTAAAATCGGGAAGGACCTCACTTCTCCATTCGATACCAAACGAAGTTTCAGACAAGATGATTCCTTATCGTGCAACTTTTTCAACCTAATGATGGAGAAGATCATCCGAGCTGCCGATTTGAGACACAGTGGCACTATATTCTACAAAAGTATTATGCTGCTGAGGTATGCTGATGATATCGATATCATTGGCCATAATACGCGCGAAGTCAATGCAGCATTCTCCAGGTTAGCAAAAGAGTCGAGTCGAATGGGTTTTGTAGTGAACGCAGATAAGACGAAATACATAGTTTCAAGAAATAAACAGTCGCAGCGTCTTGGAAACCACATCACTGTTGACAACATCTCCTTCGAGGTTGTTAAGGACCTGGTCTACCTGGGATCCAGCGTAAACTCTTTCAACGATGTCAGTATTGAGATAAAGCGAAGGATAACTCTTGCCAACAGGTGTTACTTTGGGCTGAGTAGGCAATTGAGAAGCAGAGCCCTCTCTCGACGAACAAAACTCACGCTCTATAAGTCACTAATCATGCCCGTCCTATTATATGCAGCACAAACCTGGACGTTGAGCAGTTCTGATGAAAAGACTCTGGGAGCCTTCGAGAGAAAGATCCTTCGTAAAATCTTCGGTCCAATCTGTGTCAATGGCGAGTACTGAATTCGATGGAAAAACGAGCTGTATGAGCTGTACGCTGACATCGACATAGTTAAGCGTGTTAAAATCGAGTGGCTCCACTGGCTAGGTCATGTTGAGCGAATGGAAAACTACGCTCCAGCGGAAAAATATTCGATTCGGTACCCGGTGGTGGTCAACGCAGAAGAGGACGCCCACATCTTCGTTGGAAGGATCAGGTGTTGGATAACCAGACTACGCTTGGTGTTTCCAACTGGCGCCAGCAAGCGCAAAACAGAAATGGCTGACGCAATTTCTTATACGAGGCCAAAACCGACCTTCGGTTGTAAGCGCCAGATAAGTAAGTAAGTAAGTGCCAATATATGGACTTTGAGCCACATGAGAATCCCGTTATACAATCCCACCATATCCCACACCATCCATAGTTTTTATTAGCGGTCTAATGAGTTAAGTTTATTGTAGGAATTATTTTTGATAATAATCACCATTGTTTCCAATATTATTACGTAAATACTAAAATTTCGAGATTTAGGATTTATAGTTGCGTGAAAAGTATAACTGCCTGCTCTCCCGCGGGGAGTCATGAAAATTTTATAAAGATCGATTAAATGGTGAAAACCTATAAGATAATTTTATTTCAATTTAATTTCAAGACAATTTTCAATTTACTTAAATATAAAAATAATAAAGACCCGTTTTTTAAAGTACTTTCACTTTTTCCTTTTTATTTATATATAATATCGCAATATTACAAAGTCTATTCAGGTAGATACTCAAAAAAATTACAAATAATAAAATTTTCATCAAAACCTATACATTCGTTTTATAGTTCAGCACGGACATTTCAACACGCTTACAAACAACCTTATTCTTTTGTATAATAGCATAAATTTATAAATAATTATAAATTAAAACTAAAAGGGCACCTCAAACGATACTACATGTCGGATGGACATGTATTTCGATAAAGTGACGGCACTATTTTCGTTGGTCTCACACGGTCGCGCATGTTGGATGGAATTTATTATTTTAAAGTTGCCAGCAAGTAAACATCGAGCAATTTTGCAGTGCTCAATATATTTACAAATTTTGTTTTTATGAATTTAACTTTAAATTTTTCAATTCTCTAGGAGACCTTTATACAGCTCAAAAATTCCTTCTAAAAATCTACATATATTACATTCGCCAATTTGCAGTGCTATGTTTCTTACTTAAAAGCTTTTATCGAATGAGAAAATGCACTAAGTTGCATGGACACGCATCCAAACGATCGCACATGTCGTATGCATGTCGGATGGACCGAGCAAAAAGTCAAAAATTTTCGTCTTTCATCGGACATGTCCATCCAAATGTCCATCCAACTTCATTTTTAGCACACGAACGATACTACATGTGCGACGACAGGTCCATCCGACATGTAGTATCGTTTGGGGTGCCCTAAATTGCATGGTATAATGGTAACCATGTATTGTAGCATTGACAACTACTTATTTTCTCTTCAACAGGAAAACATAAACTGTCAAAAACAGCTTTTTGTGGAAATACATCAGCAGCTGCTGTGGTTGTTGTTTTTTTTTCACTTCAACGTTTTCAACATTGCTTGTGTTTTCAATGGCGGATTGTGAGCGTTCTCTTTTTGAGTATATTTTTTGACAGTATATGATTTCCCAAGCAACTGTCAATGCTACCTTGTATTATTATACCATGCTAAATTGAACAAATAAATAAAAAAAAAACGAGAAATAATTTGTGTCTCGTACCCAACCATTGATGATTTTTAAAAAGTTTGGTTACCATCACTGTTCTTATTTTTTTATTCTCACTCTCAACCAGTGTTGCCAGATGGTCCGATATATCGGATTTGTTACGATTTTTAGCATTGAATACGATGATCCGATATTTGGCCAAAATTCCTCAAAATGTTACGATTTTAGGAAAAATAGATCCGACGTCCGATTTCACATATATGTATTTCTTTATGTATATGAAATGAAAAAATTTTCAAATAAAAAACATGGTGCCAACTTTCAAGCATTATTTTTAATTAAAAATCATTGGTAGCACTTCTGATCACAAATGTCAAGATAAAGAATTACAATTACATTCACTGCATTGCTTTCAAAACTTTTCTTTGTGTTTGAATTATTTACTGTTATATTTGTGCTAAACTGTGTCGTGGATGAAAATAAATCTCTTATTTGGATATGGATAAATTTCTGATTAAAAAGGTAAAAAAACTAGTTAATTATTGTTGCAAAATAAATGCACGAGTTTAATAATAATTTCTACTATTCTGTTAAGATATATGTAGTTTGTACCTCAAATTCTGCAGCTCAAATTCTCTAATTTTGTATATATGTAGTATTACATTGCTTAAGAAATGGATTATGTAGAATATGTAATTTATTTAAATAAATAAACCTTAAATGTTGATCGTACATCTATGTTGTATTTTATTTGTCTTTCCTCCGACAAACGCGACGAAAATCCGACGGGCTGAAAGCAAAAGTTACGATGCGAAAGTTTTTTTCCTGGCAACACTGCTCTCAACAGATCTTATTTTTTTCTTCTCTTCTAAAGTTGATTTTTGTTTACTTGGAAAACTGATAAGAATATTTTAGCGAAATTTAAGTGTATTCATAAATTGGCAACGGAAAAGAACACTTCAAATAATGGGCAGGTGGAGTAAGGCTCGGGATCGAGTTACAAAACAAGTTCAAAGAGAACTAAAACGCATAGATGAAGATGTAAACGCAGAAATAAAGAGATTTCGGCAGCGGCTCGCTGAAACGGATGGACAAAATAGTCATACAAATGATGCAATCCAGCCGCAGGGCGAAGTATCGGAGGCAGTAGTTGTGGCTGCGCAAAAAAATCCCCCTGTCGATATTGATCAAGAAGTAAATGTAAAACCCTCAAGTATGCTTTTCACAAAAGATGAAAATATTCCAATACCTCCAAACTGTAATCCACTGGGATTGAAAGCTGGTCTAGGATTTATTATAAATCACAAGACTTTCGAGGATGAAAACTTAATTGAACGAATTGGAAGCGAACTAGATGTGAAACGAGTAGAAGAAGTTTTTGCAAGTTTCCACATGAGCACGAAAACTGTACACGATGGAACAATAAGTGATATATCAAGACTCATGACTGAAAGTAGGTAAAAATATGAACTAATTCCAGCCTTAATATTCGTTTTGATCGAAATGTTGCTTCATTTATTAAATGCAACTTGATCACTTCTACTAACAAGATCTTACACATATTTTTCAGTTGAGGATTATAATTTTAAACCGTATTCCTGCTTGGTGCTAGTCATTATGTCCCATGGCTATGAACGCGATATACTTGCAGCTAAAGATGGCAATTATTCGCTGTACAAGGATGTGCTGTATCCCATCTTGCGAAATCCTACCCTCGTTGGAAAAACCAAAATGTTGTTCGTACAGTCATGCAAGGGACTCACGGATCTGACATTAGTTACAGATTCAAGAGCTCATTATGAACAACCCACTAAAACACCCGATGAGATTCTACAATTTCATAGTTGCGTTGAAGGTAAGTTAAATATAATTAGAATCGATTGAGTTTTAAAATAAAAACATATTCTCGGAATTAAATCTTGACATTTGCACTGAATTAAGCGATGCTTTCCAAACTAATTAATTTCAATCGCTTTTAGGCTATGTTTCTTATAGAAGTCCTACTGACGGTTCTTTTTTTATACAAATACTTTGCGATAAACTAGCATCTCTCGGTGATGTCAAAGACATACGTGATATTTGTAATAGCGTTATAGGTACCGTAAAAGAGGTTATACAGTAAGTTAATCGTTGGTCTTTTGATGTTGGTTTCTTAATACATTACTAATATATTTTTTTTAATAGAAATTTGCAAATTCCAATGCTGCACACAAATCTGACAAAACCATTCGTTTTTGGTCATTATAAACCACAAGAAATTCCCGACACTTGACACTTGGGATTCTATTATTTAATTCTCAAATATTATTTGGGATTCTCAATTTTGGGATTTTATTATTTACAATTTATGTTAATATTAATTTGCTCTAGAAATTTCATTAATACAGCTCTCCTGTTTTATATATTAATTTTATTTTAAGATTAAGGTTTTCTTTGTTTCCAAGCAAATATTTATATTTTTATTTAATTTATACTTTTTATAACTTTAATATAAAACTATTATTATTTAATATAATAAAAAAAATTCTTTATAACATAGTTTTGTGGTTGCTCATAAACATTTTAATGACCAACATTTTTTTTTTTTTAAACCACATGATTGGTTAGTTCATAACTTTAATAATAAGGAAATATTTGCGAATGTTCATTTATTATAAACAATAAAGACTTTTCTTTGATATATTTTGTGCGAAATGATCATAGACTTTTTGTTACAGAATGAAATACTTCTTGTGAAAAAGGTTTTTATTTCTTTATTGATATTTTAAGGGCCTCCGGGAGTTTTCCGAAAAAAAGAAGACATTTTTTAAACATTGTTTTTAGCTGTATTTTATTTTAGAAATTTAAAGAGTTTATTAAAGAGTTTTTGTGCGTTTTAGAGTTCCTAACATGCAGTGCAATGATTTCGATTTCTTAAAATAATACTTCGTAATAAATAAAGTTATTTTCAGTTAAAAAAAAAAAAATTATTTTTTTGAGTAAAATGAATGTTGCTGTTGGGACGTTCTGTAAACTGATTGTGAGACCTTAAGAAATTAGTTGATGATTTTTCAGCTTTTTAATATCGGATTTTTCTGGTAGGCAACAATATAACTCGAAAGCATGGGATAACTTTGCATGGGATTTCAAAAACCAGATATACTTGCTTTGCTCCTGTCACTAGTATGCAGATCTTACATACATTTATCAATAGTGTTTTTTTTTAGCTTTGAACCAAGGATTTCAGGTGGGATGCCTATTCAGTCAAGTCTTCCTTGGTTCGAAAATGGAGTGATAGATTAGTGGGAAGGAAGTTGCAATCAAGTGAAACATGTGTAGGATGTTCTAAGCGTGGTGGAAAGCCAAATAAACTTTTTGAATTTGAATCAGATGCAAGTGTTATGCCTTTACCTCAATCAATTTAAGTTATAAGGCAATCTCATCCGCAAACTTCTCAACCATCAACTACGACTTCAAGTCGTAAATATTGATGAATTTTCAATTTCAGTTGATTAGAAATGAGAGAAGAAAATTGCAAATGCGAAAGGTTAAAGCGTAGGACCATGGTCCTGGCCAGGAATCGAACCTGGAATCTCTGGGGTAGCAATTAAGCACGCCACCTACTCGACTACCGAGGATCTTGGACTTGTTAATAGCCACTTGCAAATTCGCGTTAAAATTTAAGAGTTTGAAATAAAATTTATTTAAAATTTTATTTAATTTTTAATAAAAGTATTCCACTGTTTTGAATAAAACGGTAACCATCACTGTTCTTAGTTTTATTGCTCTCAAGCTTAATAAAATTTACTATTTTTATTTTTTTTTTTTATTTCGTATCTCACCAGTGTTACCAATTTAAGAAATTGTTCAATTAAGTTTAGACGGTTTTTACAATTATTTTCTTTAATGGACAGATATTTTTCTACTTAAAAAATGTTTTTTAAAAATTTACATGTTTTTTTTGACACCTAATACAATTTTTTTTTCATTAATACATATTTTAATATAATAATAAGACTTTTCCAAAATAATGTACAAACTTAGAACCATACGTATTATTCTAATATTTGTTCAAAATGCAAACGCAACTTGCTTGGATTGAATTACAAAGAATATTTGTTAATTATAAATTATACCGTGGTTGCTCCCGACGCATTTGATTTCTGAAAAGATAGTTTCTGCATTAAAATTTACTTAAAATCTAAACTTAAAATAAACTTAAAAATAAACTTATAAACTAAATTTTAAATCAATAATATTATATTTATTAATTAACCTCTATGCGTGTCTGGAGAAACTCTTTTATAAAAATCAGGCAATAAGGTAGCAACAGTATTAAGATCATCTATAAAGTTTTTATTTAATATGCCAATTGGAGATATGTAACGTGTATTTGACCAGCTAAAAGCTCTTTGATAATTAAAAATATCAGAAATCAGATTATTTTCATGAAATTCAAGTTTTTCTACGAATTTTTTTTACTTAAAAAATGTTCTTTAAAAATTTACGTGTTTTTTAAACACCTAATTAAATTTTTTTTAAGATCAGTGTTTTTGAACATTTCCTTTCAAAATCACAAATATGAAAAAAAAATTTATATAAAAAAAAAGATCAAAAATTTGTTTGTAAACAAATTTACAATGTTTTTTATGAAGAAATATAATTAAAAATTTTCATCAATGATTTAAATATTTTTAGTGTTTCAATGGATTCGGATTTTTTCATTTTGATCAAAAATTTAAACGACTACTGAGTAACAAAATTAAAAAAAAATTTTAATTCTGAGTTTTTTCAACCATGATCCACATTTTCAGCAACATATAAAAAAATATAGATTTATTTAAAAACTTTCTGTTGTGAGATGGCAACCCTGAATTTGAAGTGGTTTCATTGTTTATTTTGAAAACTGATAAGAATGTTTCAGCGAAATTAAAACATTACTTATACAAAACTGGCATCGAAAAGTAATACATTAAGCGATGGGTTTGTGGACCAAGACCCGGGACAGAGTCACCAAGAAAGTTGAAAAAGAGGCGAAACGCATAGATGAAGACATAAATGCAGAAATAAGAAGATTTCGGAATCGACTCGCTTTAACCAATAACCAAAGTAATCTATCAGCTGATTCATGCCAGCCTCAGGTTGGAGCGTCTGAGTTAATAGAGTTGGCTACTCCGAAAAATCCCCCAAATGATTTTAATCAAGAAGTTAGTGCAACACCCTCAACTGCGGTTGTTACAAGAATTGATGAAGTGACATCATTACCGGTTAACTGTAATCCCCTTGGATTGAAACCAGGTCTAGGTTTTATCATTAATCACAAAACATTTGAGAACGAAGAGTACCTTGAACGCAGTGGTAGTGAATTAGACGTAAAACGTATGGAAGAAGTTCTTACAAGGTTTCACATAAGTTCTAAGAGTATACATGATGGAACAATAAATGACGTCAGAAGACTCATGGCTGAAGGTATGTACAAATTAAAAATAGTTCGAGCCTTCTTGAATAAATTAACTATTTAAGCTGTTTTCAAATAATGCATCAAATAACAACCTCTTATATGATGCATCTAATTATATTGCTTTTATAGGTATATGTTGTGTATAAAGTTTTCTATGTCGTTCTTTCGAAAATATGTTTCAGTTGAGGAGTTTAATTTTACATCGTATTCCTGCTTGATTCTCGTCATTATGTCCCACGGCCATGAGTGCAATGAAATTTCAGCCAAAGATGGTAATTATTCGTTGCACAATGATGTGATGTATCCCATCTTGCGTAATCCTACCCTCGTTGGAAAAACCAAAATGCTTTTCGTGCAGTCTTGCAAAGGGCTCACCAATCTCGCATATGCAACGGATTCAAGAAAAGTTGTTGGACAACCCACTAAAACACCCGATGAGATTCTACAATTTCATAGCTGCGTTGAAGGTGAGATAAGCGCAGTGTGTTTGTTTTTATGAATTGAATCTTAATAATATTACCACCTAATTATCGATTTTTTTTTTTTAAATCTATTAACTTCAATTATTTCTAGGTTACGTTTCATATTTAATGCCCACTGGCTCAATTTTTATAGAAATACTTTGTGATAAATTAGCAGTTCTCGGTGAGACCGAAGATATACGTGTAATTTGTAATAATGTTACCGAAACCGTAAAAGAGGATATATAGTCAGTATTCTGGATAATTGATTTTTTATTTTTAACGTATTTATTTACAGTGATATGCAAATTCCAATGCTGCACACTAATTTAACGAAACCATTCGTTTTGGGACATTATAAAACGCGAGAAATTTCAGAAACTTGATGCTGCAGATAATTAAATTCACCTAGGTTTTTTTTCTATACGAATTTTTTGTTGTAATTCAAGTCAAGCAATGTTGTTATATATTTCTATTTAAATTTAGATTAAAGTATTATGAAACTACCTTTTTGCTATAAAGTTGATATACTTGAATAACTATAAAAAGCCAAGAAAAAAAAGCTATTTTAAGTACCCACGAAAAACCACAAGAAGCCGACAGAATATTTGAGAACTCAATGGTTCCTTAGGTCAAGTGTCTAAACTTATAAGGCATAGAGTTTATTTTGGAACCTCGTTGTTTCCACAAGTTGTTCCTAAATTTAACTGCTTCTTTATAAGTGATTAATGTAAGAATTCAGGTCTCTGTAAAAATGGATCCAGTAAAAATTTGGGCAATGATTTTGACAAGGACTAGCATAAGCATTAAGCCAAGCTTTAAAACAAAAATTAGGACAAGGATTTGGATAATGATTTCGACAAGGATTGTGTCGATGACATACGCCCGTTGGTATTTTAACGTGACAATTTGTCTTTAGTCTTGTCCTTATTCTAAGTAAGATATCTAAGTCTTATGCTTATCTCTAAACATAACCTTAGTCTAATGCTTGTCCTGATTCAATACTAAGCCTTGTTCTAATAATTGTCCTAATCCTAGCAACGTTTTGCATTTTGTTTCACTTTCGATGTATTAAGCAGTTGCCTCCGGGATGTCGCATGAAAACTGTTGCATGGTATTTTTACTGAGCGAGTATTTTATTTTTATTTGCGAGCATAAATTCCATGCAACAGTATTGTATTTTTGTTGCATAAGCTCCTATCGTGGTATTTTTTTTTTATTACCTTAGTGGTAAATGTGACAAATGACAAGAAACATTTTTTTTTTTTGTTGATGTGCTTAATTTTATTTCACGAACCGGTTAATTTTAATGAATTACATGGAACCATCAATCAAATTGATATTCACAATATCGAAAGTCAGAAATTATTAATGGAATAGACAATATTTTGACTTGTTAGTTCGCAAATTTTATGGCATTT
Source organism: Pherbina coryleti (assembly GCA_943735915.1). NCBI lineage: Eukaryota > Metazoa > Arthropoda > Insecta > Diptera > Sciomyzidae > Pherbina > Pherbina coryleti. Next base: position 162,847,412 of record OX030950.1, on the reverse strand, counting down.
AGTGTTTGAACACAATTTCGGGCACATGAACACGATTTGTTAACGCTGTTCCGGTGTAAATCTGCATGGCAATTTACGAAAGTATACTGAACACATGGTATAATCATGGTATAATAATACATGGTAGCATTGACAACTGCTCTTTTTCTCTTCAACAGGAAAACATAAACTGTCAAACACAGCTGTTTGCGAAACGAAGCGAAAATTAAAGCAAGTGACAAAACCAAACATAAAAAACTAATAAGAATAGTGTGCGTTTAAATAAACAAATCATAAAGAAATAAACATTTAAAATCATGAAAGTGATAAAAAGATCTTGTGTAATTTGTGCGAAAACTTTTTCAGTCCGTGATGTTAAATTTTATTCAGTGCCTAATAACGAAACTCGTCGCCAGCAGTGGATTGATGCCTGTGGCTTGATGCTGGCAGAAAATTCGTTTGTTGTTTGTGTTTTCATTTATTAACAATGGCCGACCAGCGAACGCTCTCTTTTTGAGTATATTTTTTGACAGAATATGTTTTCCCAAGCAACTGTCAATGCTACCATGTATTATTATACCATGGGTATAATAATATAAGGTAGTATTGACAGTTGCTTGGGCAACGACCATTTGTCAAAAAAAATGTCTAGAAAGAGAGCGTTCAATTATTTCTTATGTTTTCGCCATTGTTTATGTTTCAGCGCTTGCAAATAACCAAACATGTTCTTACAAAATATTGCCAATTTTATTTAATCAATAGTGAATTATTATTACTACAACGAAGATAACTTGTGAACTTTGTGTTATTAAGTGCAAACATAAGAAAAAATGTTGAAAACGTTCAAATGTAGCAACCTCAGCAGCTGCAGATGCATATGGACGAAATTAAAGAAGTTTCCAATTATTATTAAAACACCACGGCTGGCAAACGTTAAACACATATCACACATAATTTTTTCACAACTTTCATTATTATAATTGTGTATTTAACGCACATATTTTGCGGAATTTATTTATTTTTACATTCGTTTAATTCTTGTTGCACGAACAACTGTTTTTGACAGATGGTCGTTGCCTTGTTGCTGAGAAAATCTATACTTGTCAATGCTACCTGTATAATTATATCATGTACTGAACATAAATATCAAACACAGTTGTTTACTTTGACAACTGTTGTGAGAGCCATCATCCTAGGAAATTCTATACCTCTAAAAGAACACCCGTTATAAATACGCGTCCTATGACGGGCGTCCTTGTAACCATTAACCAAAAAATACGACAAACAATTTGTTTGATTCATTCATTCCAAATTATTAAATTTGCAAGAATAAATTTTCTGTGCATTCCTTTAGGGTGAAAAGTTTTAAAATCACTGTAATAAAGGGTGTTTTTTTAAGGTATAGAACTTCGAATTGAAATAAAACACAAGAAAATCGTTTTAATGTCCATCAATTTGGCTTTCTTGGAAGGATAATTTTATGCCATTAATGTTTAAATATGATTTCGGGCATGTGGCCGCCGCGGCTGGCTCGAATAAAGCCAATTCTACAGGTCCAATTTTCAACCACTTTTTCGAGCATATGGGGCCGTATGTCGGCAATAACGCCACGAATGTTGGCCTCCAAGTCCCCTAACGTTTCTGGTTTGTTGGCGTAGACGAGTGACTTCACATATCCCCAAAGAAAATAATCCAATGGTGTCAAATCACACGATCTTGGTGGCCAATTGACAGGTCCATTCCGCGAAATTATGCGCTCATCGAATGTTTCCTTCAATAAATCGATTGTGACGTGCGCTGTGTGGCATGTAGCGCCGTCTTGTTGGAACCACAACTCATCCACATTCATGCCATCCAATTCGGGAACAAAATAGTCGGTTATCATGGCTCTATACCGGTCTCCATTAACGGTAACTGACTCTCCAGCATTATTTCGGAAGAAGTATGGCCCAATGACTCCACCAGCCCATAGAGCACACCAAACAGTCAGTTTTTGTGGATGTAATGGCGTCTCAAGGATCTCATGTGGATTCTCTTCACTCCAAATGCGGCAATTTTGCTTGTTGACGTAGCCATTCAACCAAAAATGAGCCTCATCACTGAACAAAATTTTGCGATGAAAATCAGCATCGAGAACTATTATTTTCGAAATAAATTTGCACGATTTGCAAGCGTTGTTCTTTTGTCAACCTGTTCATAATGAAATGGCAAACCAAACTGAACATAAATGACATTAGAGTTGCCAGATTTGACCACAAAATGCCAGTTTTATCTCTATTCGAAAAACAAACCCCTAAAAAAAACACCCTATAGCAAGAAATAAATACAGTTTGAGCGATATATGGGTTGGAGCAGCGCGCTTGCATTTTATGTACTAAGATTCTGTAGAGATATTTATCATAAAGCAACGAGAACGATACCTTTTTTAGTGCTTTTATTAATAGTTTCTTATTGCATTAGTTATTTTCAGATGTTATATACACGTACAGTCAGATCACCTTCTTATCTATAAGTCCATTGGAACAACTGCAAAAATGTTTTGTATAACAGGTAGCTCATGAGTAACTGTCAAAAAACATTGTTTTATAAAATAAAAATCAATCATTGCAGATCATGCATTGATTCAATATTTATAATTTTCTGACTACTATAGATAATATGGTGTAATAAAATAAAATTTTATATAATACTGAGAGTGAGTTCATGCCTGATCCTAGAGTTCGGATGTTGACTGTTTAATGGAGATAAGTATGGAAAAACTCAAGCACAAACACTAACAGATTGGCTTAAATTAATTGTTACATATGAGTGTAAATACTTAAAATGATCGGTTATACGATCTTACGTCGATGAAAAATGAATGAAGAAAAACCTAATCCAGCCACATTGTTATTGCAAAAGCTTTTTCTAATAGGCGGCAGTTATTTAAAATATGCTCAAAAAAGAGCGCAATCCACCAATACCAGACATGTTCGTGTTGGAAAATTTTTTATACATAAGAAAACAGTTGAGTTATACGTCCCGTTTATAGCAAATAATTGCTTACAACGTCCTCTCAATATAATAGAGAAAATTGCAATTTTTGATAAGATGTTTATTTTTTACTGATATTAAGCACAAAGATTATTTCGGTCACATAAATGATACTGTTGAGGATTTTGAGTGATCAGTCCATAACAGACAGTAGAGATTGTAACGTTGTGCATATTAGTGCGCGTGGTTTTTCACTTGATTTCAAATCACCTTATTTAAACAACAACAACAACACCAACAACAACTAAGTGTTACAAACAAACACGTTACAAAACTTGTAAATCATTGAGCAATAATGTCTGCGAATGTAAAACGACGTGTTTGCATTATCGGCGCGGGTGTTGCGGGTCTCTGTGCACTCAGGCACACGTTGGAACACGACGTCCTGGAAGTGACCGTTTATGAACAATCAGACTGTATTGGTGGCACCTGGGTGTACTCGGACAGCATTGAGGAGGGGCCGTTTGGCGAGGATGTGCATAGCAGCATGTATGACGGTTTACGGTAGGTGCTGCGGGAGATTTTTTCTAATTTTTATTTATTTTTTTTTTTAACAACTACAATTACCTTTTGCTTATCTTTGCATACATAAATTTTTATTTTGACAAAATTAAAACTTGCACTACCAGTAGTTTTTTATGACTCCAAAGTGAAAGAGTGCCACAATAAATTACACTGTCCGTTTTTGTAATTTATTTTGTCAGTTAAGAGGAAAATTTTAACACAATTAACATTTTCAACAAGTTTATAATTCACTCCTTTTGTTTGAAGAAAAAGTACAGAGTTTTATATGGTCAAAACTACCTTATCAAACCAAATAAATTATAATTATATGAGGTTTACTGAAATTTAAGAATCAGAAATTGTTAAATTGATCTTAACGGTATATAATTTCCTGATGTGTGCATAAGGGCGGATTAAATTTTCCATCGATCAAGTAGAGATGTATGGAATATAATATACAGCATAACAGAAAGGTTATCTACGATGAATTCTTAGTAAATTTCGCCAAGAAACCATCGGCTTTTCTTCAAAAACTGTAGTTCCTTAGCTTCTATTCAAAAACTACAGTGCTTCACAAACGTTTCCGGAATTGTTATTTTTCAAATCCATGCCCATATATATTTTAACATTTAATACTTTTAAATAAAAATCAATCATAGCTCAAAATATCAAAAAAAAATAACGGTCTTAATAAAACATTTTTGAAATATTCACTTAAAAAAGAAAATTACTAAAAAAACAGCTCACAAAAGTATTTGGAATTCAACTTGAAATAATAGTAAAATAATGAAATTGAATATCGTGTTCCATGTTCCTTCAGTGTAATAACCTCTTTTATGCGATTTGGCATGGACAGAGCAAACTTCCGAGTTCTTTCTGATGAAATTTTCACCCATTTTTCGGTTACAATTCGTTTTAATTGTTCCTTTGATATTATATAATGTTTTCGAATAGATCGCTCCAAACCCGCCCATAAATGTTTGATCGGGCTGAGAGATCTGGCGATTCAGGAAGTGTTCATAAAATATTTGGCGTATTGTACAAAATCCAAAGTCGTGTGTTCTAAGATGTATGCTTTGGGGTGTAATCTTGGTAACATGACGTTATCATCTCCATGTTTAACAGAAGGGCATGTATTTTTTGGGTCCAAATCCCAAACTTCAAACAAACCTACTTCTTTGTTCATACTTTATTTTCACAATTTAGTCCAAAAAGGTTAAATTTTTTTCATCGCCGAATATTACTCTTGACGAAAATTCGCTGTCATATTTTCGCAAATTCTAAGCGTTTTTTACGATTTTTTTTCACTTATTGGTGGTTCAATTCGGGGAATTCTTCAATTATTACCAGGAGGTCTGAGCGTTCTCCGAACAGTTTCATCACTTACATGTATGCCGAGATATTCGGAAAGGTTCCTGTTAATCTCTACGGCAGAAATTCAAGGCTGTTTATAATAGACTCATCGCGAGTACCAAGTTTTTTTGGACTACCTGATCGTTGTCCAACACGTAGCGTGTTCCTTTCTAAAATACTATGAATAGTCGAAATGCTTCTTTTTGTAGAACTGGAAATCTCTTTAAGCGTTTTTTCTAAGTAATCATATCTGTAAAAAGTACTGAAGTGATTTTTGATTGACACAATTTGTTTGTATTCAAAAGAATTGTGGTTAATTTCAAAAGATTATCAATTTGGAATACTTTTGTGAGTCACTGCACATCTATCTATATATATAAAAAGGAGCTTATGTTTGTAAGGCCGCAATAGACTCCTAAAGTACTCATCCGATTAGCATGAAAATTTGTGTATAGAAGTTTTTTGGTGCGGTGCGTGTTTGTGGGCTATCAATTTTGATCCACCTTGAATACCAGAGGGCGCTGTAGTACAAATTTTTTACAAAACTGCCTAAAACTCATAAACTGCTAATGCGATTAGAAAGAAAAGTGGTATACAGTGAGTTTCATGTACGTTGAGTGTTCTGCTGCTATCGTTTTTGACCTATCTTGAACACCAGAGGGCGCTATAGTACAAATTTTTTACAAAACCACCTAAAACCCCCAAACCACTCATGCGATTAGAATAAAAATTGGTATATAGTAGTTTTCAGGTACGATAAGTTTTTTAGCACTATCTTCTTTGAACCACCTTGGACACCAGATGGTGCTGTAGTACAAATTTTTTACAAAATCGCATATTTTTAGTTGTTTTCTTAGGTTACATGTGCAAATATTTACAAAATATAAAATATTTCTTAAATTTAGTAAAATTAAAAAAAAAATTTCCGTTATTTTGATATCAAAAACATGAACATATCTTGAAAACTATGAACAATTTTACTACAACGATATATTTAATGCAACATCGTTGCTCAAAAATGAGAAAAAAACAATCAGAAATTTTATTTTGCGAATTTCGAGTCAAATATCTCCGCTGCTTTTGTATATATTTTGTTAAACTTTTTTTTGTCTGAAAGCTTCATCAAAGTACTATGAAAACCTTATTGCAAAAATACCGTTAGTTGAGTATATATATTTTAAATTTTTTTTCAAAAAAGGTCTGAAATTTTGGAGTTTTCCGTCAAAAAAGGCTCAACATTTGTTTTTGTTGTAAAAATAATTTAAATTCAAATTCGCAAATTTTTAACTCTATTTAAAAGTTATAACATTTATCAGCAAAAATTATTTCAATTTTACGAAAAAATTAAAAACCATTTTTGTGATTCAAAAAGCAAGGCCTACCCCTTGATTTTTTCGAACAAAATTTTTTTTTCTAATATTGTGGTTTTCTATTTTTGAAAAAATATACAAGCTAAAAAATTAATTTATTAGAAAAAATTATCTTAGTATCTCTTACTAATCAAAAGTTATAGCCTATAATCTTTATCCAAAATATACAATAAATACAAAAAGCAAAACGCTATCTGTGTGATGGCTGGAAACTTCAAAATGACTGAGCCGATAGAGCTGAAATTTTTGGCAGAATATTTTTTTCAAGTACGGGATGGCTTAAGTTTCTGTCACACCCCCTTTTACCGCCCACAAATCAATAAAAATGCTATATTTCCTACGGTTTTCGTCGATTGGACTACATTTTGGTAATTTAGTCTGTATGCTTACTGTCGGCAACTGTACTAAAACTGGGTAACGTCCATCTACTATAAAACTGGGATGAGCATTATATAAGAGGCTGTGGCTCCGCCCATACAGTTAAAATTTGTATTACCGAATAGCTTTGAAAGTAAAAGTAGCAATACTTACATATAAACTCAAAATGGAGTTACTATTTGGTGATCTCCTGCTACTGGGAAACTGTAACGGGCAGTGGAACATAACAGTGGTGTCAAACTATGAGTCTAAGAAAAGTTTTGAGTACAGATATTATGTTCCCATATAGTTGCAGGGTGCAGCAACGCGCGCCGGGAAAAGGCTAGTAGTTTTATATAAAAACACTCTTGAATAGTCCAAAAAGGGCAGCGTTATTTTTTTTCATCCGAACATCTTAACCCCCTAGTGTACATAATTTACAAAGGTCAAAAATTTAAATATATTGACTAATTATGAGTAGTACCTCCGGCAGATAACGCTGTAATTGCGATTTAAATTTTAATTCGTAGACATATAGTCCCGTCATTTTAGCGATTATTGTTAATTGAATAGAATATTAAACTATTTTCAATGATTAAATTACTTTGTATGGTACAAGGTATTCCACATTTGAGATAAAGCGTAGTCATAAATTAGAGGAAGTAAACAATCGTAATAACAAAACTGTGAATAAAAACATTGAGAATATAACAATGAGGTATCCTTTACAGTTTTCTTATTATTAAAATAATTTAAAACTTAAATGTAACTGTATTATCTTCGACTTGGGCAAAGCTAAAATACACCCACAAACGTAAGTAATATATGAGAATATTCGAAGTCATCAAGGTTTTATTATTTTAATGACGTCAGCTTGAATTTTCATCCAAATTTCAAACGTTTAAAAAATCAAGTCAATAAATTGATTTTTGTGGAATTTGTTAACGTTTTGCTATATTGATGACGGCATTTTGTATTTTTTTTTTTTTTTTTTTTTAGCTTTGAACCAAGGATTTCAGGTGGAATACCTATTCAGTCAAGTCTGCCTTGGTTCGAAAATGGGGTGATAGATTAGTGGGAAGGAAAGGGCAATCAAGTGAAACATGTGTAGAATGTTCTAAGCGTGGTGGAAAGCCAAGGAAACATGTGAATTTGAATCAGAGGTAAGTGTTATGCCTTTACCTCAGTCAATTCAAGTTATAGGGCAATCTCATCCACAAACTTCTCTACCATCAACTACAACTACAACTTCAAGTCGTAAATATTGATGAATTTTAAATTTCAGTTGATTAGAAATGAGGATAGAAAATTAAGAAAGGTTTTTTTAAAGCGAAGGACCATGGCCTGGTCGGGAATCGAACCCGTGACCTCTGGAGTGGCAGTCGAGCACGCTAACAACTTGACTACCGAGGCCGCCACTTTCATACGATTTTGATTGCTTATGAGATTTAATAATAAGTATTAAAACAAACTGGTTACTTCAGCCCTTGAAAGGACTTTGACCGAACTTCTTATGATCAAATTGTGTTGTGCGTGTTATTAAATGTTTGAACACAATTGATCAAGAACTGGACCTACTAGTTTTATGCCGACTCCGAACGGCTAATGTGCATGTTCTCAAGAAGCGTTACATGGCATTATTTAATCTCTGAGGTTTGCCATTGTCTGCAGAGAGGTGGCGACCGAACATAAAAATTAATTCAATTAAAAAACTTTCTGTGTCAGGTGGAAATTGAACCAGGGTTCTCTGGCGTATTGGTCACGCACTCTACCCACTGCGCCACGGCCGTCACGTTGCTTATGAGATTGCAACCGCAAAAAGTGATTTTTTGGTCTGCGTTGTGATCTGGTGGTATCATTGGCCCGTATTTTTTTGAAAACGATCAAGAAGCAACCGTTAAAGTCAATTCTGAGCGCTATGGCCGTATGCTAACCGATTTTTTTTGGCCAAAAATTGAAGATATCGAACTGGACGATATGTGGTTTTAGCAAGATGGGGTCACAATCCACACAACAGCACCAATTAGCACAAAAATTTTCAGGACGACTTGTTTCAAGACTTACTTAAACTTAACTTTATTTGCTTAAACTTACTAACTTAAACTTATTTGACGCTTCTAGCTTTTTTGTTTTTTTATGTGCTACGCAAAAGATCGTGTTTAAACCTCAAACTCTTGAGCAATTTAAAACCAACAATCGTCAAGTTATGACTGAGTTAGTACCCAAGTTGCACACAAAAATCGTCGAAAATTACCTCAAAAGGATTAAGTTCTGAAAAAACTCCCGTAGAGGAAATTTGAATGATGTTGAATTCCACTATAATGGTCAAGTCCAAACATTATAATGAAATAGAAATTTTATCGAAATCTGCATTTTTTGTGTATTTTTTAAACTTTACGTTCTTACTTTAAAATGGATAACCCTTGATGAAGTCACTAATTGACACAATTTTTTAAGTCAAATTATATTTTTTGTTTTTTTGTATTTTGACAAAACAAGTTTACACAAAGTTATTTACGACAGCAGCATCGAATATGTTGCGTATAGCTTCAAAATTTTCGTATCTCATTGTGCATCATAGTGGAATAAATATAAGATGTTCTCATCCGGAATATCAGAAAAAAATAGGCTGTAAAAAATGCTTGACATTTTCATACAAAACGTTTATATGAATGGGATGAGAACACTTTATAATTATTCCACCATGGTTCATATGAAATAGTTTTGACGTTTCGTAAATTGATTCAAAATATTTGTTTGCAAAGAACTTACAAAGTGATATTAAGTACCTTATTATATTTTCCTAAAGTCATTTTTTTATTTTTAATACAAAAACCGGTATATTGATCCATTTCTAGAATCGGGAAGAGAATTATATTTTGCTCTATAAATTCACCATTCAATAATAGAAATCACAAAAAAGGGTCATGAAATGTACTAGAACTGGAGTATTTGTTTTATGAATATATACACCAGGATGATTTATCCTAATTCTGAATTTTTTACCAAAATATTTTTCGATACGAAAAAATAAATTATTTCATTGATTGACGCCCTTAGGCAATTTCCTCTCAGACCTTAGTCTGAGCCTGGTCACAGCACTACAATTGCACCAATCTTCATCAGTTTTAATCACTATTCACTTGATGGTTCATTTTTGTTTATGGCATACAAGAAAGAGCATGGTTCTTATCAGTATAACTAATAACCAACTCACTATGTACCCCGGGAAGTATTTGACACATATTCTAGTTTGAGAAATAAAATAAGAATTGCAACGAGACAACTAGACGCAATAAGTAACTGAATAGCAAATACTGAGGCAAAAGCAACAGGAATATCTCTTTAACCCAGTATTATTAAAAAAAAATTTAATTTTTATATTCACAGAAGATAAACATTACCATTCTAGGGAATTGGGGTTATTTTCAGCTAGTTTAAGATCCTCTATTCGAAAATTTACAGATTTTTTGGTTGGTAGATGGGGGGTAGAGGGTATGTTCACACAAAAAATTTAAGTAATACACTACTTAGGATGAACATAAATTTTCGAATGATCTTGTTTTTTTTTAATTTTGTTAGCTTGATATGGATTAGGCGTTTGTAATTTTTATAGATAACATGGCTTTGCTTATCTTCAAAACTTTTGAACCATTTTTTCAAAACTTGCAAACATGTCTTTCAACAATTTAAGAAAAGAACGGGTGCAAAATTTTAAGAGGTCAAGACGATTTTATTGCGAAATAAAAAAGGATTTAATCACACTACTCAACAAGGTAGTGCGATCATAACAGCCAAATCACTGATGCTATTGGCACATATTATACCTTAAAATTCATCTGACTCTCCTCTACTACATGCAATTAAATTAAAATTCATTGACTGAACATGTAAGTTTTTACAAGCATTTATGTGAAGTATGTGTTCCCAATAATGGATTTTTTTAATTTTGCCATTTTCATAAAAAAATAGGGCCAATCGAAAAAAATAATTACGATATTCGGATTTTATGGAAAATTTTACTATAGAAAATGTTATCGCAATTCGTTGTGGTGAAAGTTTTCGTAAATTTGTAGAGTAGTGTTATCAACAAATGTAAATAAGTTAATAACCCTCAACGGACTTTGATAACCGACTTAGATTTAATGTAACACTGATAAGAATTTAAATCTTAATCGACAAAGTCTTCCGAAGTATTAGGCGCACAAAAATGATGATGCAAGAAAATGCATCGAGAATGAAATAAAAAATGCTTTGAATCATTTTCTTATAAGGAGTGTTTTTTGAAGAGTTTCCATTTTTCGATAAGGATTAAACTGTCATACGCTGGTTAGATCTGGTAACTCTATTATTATTTGTGGTCAGTATGGTTTGCTATTTTATAGTGAATAAGACCGTCGCCAGATCAACGCTTTTTTAATGAGTTGAAAATGAACAGGAATGAACAACCCATTGTCTTATCGCAATGTTCTGTTCAGTGACGGACTCATTTTTGGCTCAACGGGCGTGTCAGTTAGCAAAATTGTCGGAGTTTTGTCGGAATTTGGAGTGCAGAAAATCATAAAGATATTCTCTCGAGGCACCGTTTTACCCGCAAAAAAAATCCCTGTTTGGTGTGTTTAATATTTCGGTGGAATCATTGATCCTTTCTTCTTTAAAAATGCGGCCGGCGAGAGAGTTACCGTTAATTGCGAGTGCAGTGCCCCATTTTGTGCCCCAATTGAATGAGATTTTTATGGAAGACATTTTTTTTCCAACAGGACGTCGCCACATAACATAAAGCCCATCAAACAATCGATTTACTGAAGGAAATATATGTCGATCATGTTATTTCTCGAAATAAACCGGTCGATTTGCCACGATTTAAAGTCTTTGGATTGTTTTGGACGCTTTGGAAGACAACATTGTCGAGAAACGGCCTAAAATACTTGAAAAAATGGTTAAAAATTGGTCTTCCAGAATGCGCCACATCCGAGCCAACCGCGTCGGCTTTATGCCTCATGAAATCATATTTATTTAAACACTATTGTCATAAACTCTCTTTCTAATAAATCTAATTTACAGCTTGAAATTATATAAATCCGTAATTTATTTCAATGCAAAGTTCTATACCTCCAATTTCTACACCCTACATATTCGTACAATTAATAACTTAATTTTTCTTTTAATAAACCAATTATTACGTATAGCATTGATTTTTGTTGTAAGTTATAATTATTACAATACTACATTATCTTTATTAATTCTTCTTCAAATAATTAGAACGAATTTACCGAAGGAAGTAATGGGCTTCCCAGATTTTCTTTATCCTGATACACCGGAGGAATCATTTATTAGTTCCAATGAAGTGCTAAAGTTTCTGAACTCCTATGCGAATCATTTTGATTTAAAGAAGCATATAACGTTTCGCTATTGCGTTTTAAGGATTCGGCCACGAGAAGGTGAATGGGAGGTAGGATATAAAGGCCCATTATGCCTTATATATCATATATAATTTTAAAATTTAAATTAAGATTTTCGTCAATTTCAGGTAATAACAGTTAATTTGGACACAAATAAAGATGAGAAGAGATACTTTGATTTTATTTTCGTTTGCAATGGACACTATTCATCGCCATTATATCCAAAAATTAAAGATCTTGAAAAATATGTGGGTAGAACTTTGCACAGCCACTTCTATCGGAAGCCAAACTGTTTTCGAGGTAAATATTCAGTTGATTATCGTATTGAAGTCAAGGATAATCACGCAAAATTGACATCATAGAAGTTCTGCCTATAATCCTTTCCATGTAATCTCTTAGAAGTAATTCGGAGAATTTACCCCCTCCCACCACAATCATACAAAATCTACAGCCAGCAAATACGAGTAGAAAGATTGAAAAGGCTTGAATTGAAAAATTTTAATTCAATCCATTAATTTTGGTCTGACAAAATTTATACATGACAGATAATGTATTGGTGGCGGCCATGACCAAACGGGCTATCTTACGCCGTTCGATGACAATACTAAAAGAGCGCGGGGTCCGTGGTTCGAATCCCACCTAATATAGATTTTTCAATTGCAATTTTTCAATTTTTATGATCGGCCACTAACTCTCTTTAGACGATGGCAAACCAAAGAGCAAATAAATGACATGAAAATACTTCTCGAGAACATGGAAATTCGACGTTCGGAGACGGCATAAAAACTAGTAGGTCCAGAACTCAATAATTTTGTACAAACATTTAATCAGATGCACAATACAATTTTTTTCCGTCTGAAATTAGCCATTGTCTGCAAAAACGCACTCGGCCACGGCCGATTCCATGGAATTTTTGTACAAAATTCATTGATTCTGTGGTCAATTGGATGTACTGGGATTGTCTCAGATCACAGGTGAGTCAACGAGGCTTTTATGGGTTTTATGGACCCCTTGGACAAAATCGGATCATAGCCCCATCTCCATATTTGAACAAACGGTGCATTTTACCCACAAAAATTCCAGTTACCAACATATAATCACAATGCACCGGACATAGAATTCAATAGAACACACAAAAGTCTAAATGGCCCAATTTGGAATTATGATAAGCCCCACCTATAGCCAGCCATTGGAGCCCATATAATCTCAATGACGCAATCAAGAGCTTGAATCCTTTTTTCATGTCTTAGGAAATCAACTTTGCTCAAAATCTTGCGTGAAAGTCGAAAACACGTAAGTTCGTAAAAAGGTGAACTCGTGATCTCGTGAACATGTTAACACGTAATTTAACAACTTCATGTTTTCAAAAACAAACTTCACGGTGTTTAAATTTCAGTGCTGACGGGCAGTTCGAAACACGTCAAAAATATACGTTCTACTTCTCATATTTTATAATTTCTTTCAAAACAGTTTATTCTAATCAAAAATTTAAAAAAATATGGAAAATAATTTCACAAAGTTTTTGGTGTATGGTAATTGCTCATTCTATACATACTAACTTTGCTACCTTTGATAGAACCACCCATAAGGAACATATCCAGCATAGGAACATATAGGCTGGCGTTTACCAAAATAAGATAAGACTTTCCCCTATAAAAAAAAAATTTTGAAAAAAATTCACTTACTTAAAAGTTTAAAAACACAGTGATTGTGCATTTAGCTCAAATTTCATCAACTTAGAATTAGTAGCCCACTTTTTAGAATAGGTTTAAAACTTTTCAAGTTTTGCTCAAATATTTCTAATTTATTAATTTTTGTTTATGCAGACGAAAATGTTTTGATCATCGGCGCTGGTGCCAGCGGTATTGATATAGCCCAGCACATACATAAGACCGCAAAACAGGTCTTCCTCAGTCATCACATGGATCCGGCGCCAGATACAAAATTCATGAAGAATGTCATTCAAAAACCCGATGTACGACGATTCACCGAAACTGGTGTGGTCTTCAAAGATGGCAGCAGTGAAGAAATCTGTTCGGTGATATTCTGTACTGGCTACGAAACAACCTTTCCATTTCTAGCGGTCGATTGTGGTTTGCGGGCACAAGAGAATTTTGTGTCACCACTCTACAAGCACTGCATCAACATCAATCAGCCATCAATGGCAATCATTGGCTTGCCATTTTTAGTTTGTCCAACACAATTGTTTGATTTACAGGTTAGATTCGTCTTGAAATATTATTCAGGACAAAAGCATTTGCCCAGTCAAAAAGAAATGTTGGCCGACACGGAAAAAGACATGAAACAGCGTTGGGCTCGGGGCTTAACCAAAAGACAGGCACACATGATGGGTAAGGAACAGGTAAGTAAATGCTGATTTGATTGAATTTGACATTTTAAATATGCTTCTTTTGTACTAATAGCAGTTTGAACACTATCGCGATCTTTGCGAAACAGCGGAAATTGAGAATATCAAACCTGTCATTGAGAACATCATCAAAGATTGTGGTCAAAAATACATATTCGAGCTGGGTACCTATAGAGATAGCTGTTTTCGAGTTATAGACGATGAGAATTTTGTCAAGTTCACTCTACACAAGTGAAACATGGATGATATAATCAATTCTACTCAATGCTGTTCTAATATATGATTTTCTTTTTCATTGATTTTTTATGCAAACATTTCATTCTGTTTTTTCTGTTATTATGACAATAAAATTTACTATTTGCTTAAAAAATTAAAATTTGATTTTCATATAATGAGTAAACTCCTAAAATATTACTAGATAATTACAACCTCTGCCTTAAAGAGCAAATTTTTCCAACTCAACAAACGCCCAACATTTGAGTTCATATCTCTCCTCATTTTAAAATCTTATTCACTTCTAGTTAGTGCTTTAGCCATTCTTCATTAATTTGCTTATAAGATTTATTTTTCTTTTTAATAATCTTTTGCTCTTTTTACACCATACTTTTTCTCTCCTTCATATGAAATTTTTTAATTTTCACTTTGTTTCCATCATAAATAATTCCCATATTGTTCTGTTCTAGAAGCTCCATATCCAAAAGTCCCAGTTCGACACAAACGGTATTGGATTTACGTGGAAGTGGGTTCCATGTCCACATGTGACTATCTAGATGTGGATTTTCTGCACCAATAGTGGTCTTTAACTCTTCCAAGCTATTGAAACTTTTGCGTGGTACAGAGAGCGTCAAACTGTGGGACTTCTCTAGCAATGGTATTATTTCGAGTACAGCTCCATGCCAAATAAACCGATGATATTTAATCTGATTGAGCAGTTTCATCGAATGCTCGTTGAAACAATTTATTATCAAAAACTTGGAGCTGCTTTTAATGATTGCGTAACATGGAGATATTCGCTTATCAACCCAATTCTGTAGAACAATCGACGCAAGCAAGCGTTGAATTTTCAAAGAGTTTTCGGCTGTTATGGCTCCGCCACAAAAATTTCCATGATCCCTTAGAACAACATAGAAGGCGTACTTTTCGAGGTTTTCCATCTTACGACCCCTTATTTGCCACGCCTCAGAGTCTCTGTCACAATTTGGTATATTTTCGGCAAACACAGGTTGGAGCCCTATAAACGGTCGAGTTGACAGAGATGTCTTGTCGACTTTGAGTTGACCATATTTGAAATTATACAAATTCATTAAAGTCTCCACATTCCAAATAATATCACCATTAGATGTTGTAAAATATTCGGGGCATTGGTAGGTATCAATTTCTCTAAAATATAATTACACAGTAAGTGAACAAAATCAAGGATGCAAATCGAAGATTTTTTTTAATAGGTTTACTTACTCCATTTTATCGAATACCTCATCAATTACTTTCTGAAAAGCTATCTTCATGTCAATCGGACCAGTATTTTCATGTAGTTCATGAACCAGTGTTTGTATAAACGGCGCACCATGATGATCAAATATTTTTGAAACATAACCTTAAAAGATTTAAAATAATTCGAAATCGAAAAATAGATTTAGTTGGGACTATATTTAATAAAACCAAATTATATTTAAGTATAGCTCACCGTCTGCGCAACTGTAAAACATGATCAAATCTTTAGGCGCATTCGTTTCACTCAGCTGATCCTCGCTTGATTCAAGTTGTTTAGTTATAGAATTCAAAATTTTTTTGCTGGTCACCTTGTGATCTCGCAGCTCCGT
The DNA here is from genome assembly GCA_943735915.1 of Pherbina coryleti. Taxonomy (NCBI): domain Eukaryota; kingdom Metazoa; phylum Arthropoda; class Insecta; order Diptera; family Sciomyzidae; genus Pherbina; species Pherbina coryleti. Next base: position 162,831,226 of record OX030950.1, on the reverse strand, counting down.
TTCTTGACCACGACACTTGTTTACAAAAATAAATTTTCTCACATTCTTAAGAGTTTCGTTGAGCAATAATGGATCTCGAATATCAGTGAATAGATTGTATTCACCGTCATGGGTGTAAACGGCACCATCGGCTCCGCCATGTGACATCAGAATAATCACAATGTTCTCAAATTCAGAGAAATCGGCATTACTTACTGAAAGGGTTAAAAGGAAGGATGAGTGGTTTATATCAATAAATGTTAGAACTTCAAAAATTTAGCCTACCCCATTGCATAAGTGACCGTACATTGGCAACATTACCATCCTCAATGATATAATGCGGAATTTTGAATGTACGAAAGAAATTCGATAGAGCAAACACATCGTGAGCACTACCGGTTCTTATACCAATATCGTCTGGGTAGTTGTAATGATTAATAATTATTCCAACTGTCGGTCCAATGTGATGCAAAAACATTCCAGCAATACCATAGACCTCATACTCTAAATTAACCTTAAACCTGAAAATAAACTCTGGTTACTTAAAGTAAGAAACCAGGGTAAGGAAAAGTCCGCTCAAGTACGTACTCGAGCACCTGCATACCGTGCTCGTGCCTACCCGTGAAACCTTCTCATGCTCACTTACGAGAGCCAAATTTTAATAGCAATAATACAATAACGCTAAAAAATATTTGTACGTACGTACGCAAGTGAGACGTTTTAGGCTCATAAGAAAGTGCATGAGCTGAACACGACAATGAAAGGTGAGAATAAAAAGAGGGCATAGTAGAGATCACAAATGAGTTGTAGGAATTTGTATTGGCTCTATTGACTTCTTCGACAAAAACCAATATTCTTTGATAAATGTGTGTTACTGGGGTTATATTGGGGCTATATAACCAATTTTTTGGTCCATTGGAAATTTTTTGAGCTTTGTGAACTACTTGTCAATACGTTCCACATGGATTATCTACAGAACTTGTTAAATCATTGGAAATTTAGAATTTTCCGAACTCCTTGAACAAAAACTGGGATCACTGGGATTATTTTTGGAACTAGTTAGATTATTGAATTTTTTTTTTTTAAGTATTGTAGAGTCCTTTGATAAAAAGTCTATGATTATGAGTTAAATGGGTTCCACTGGGATTTTATATGGAACTTATTTGATTGTGGAATTCTTTGGGGGTTTTAGACTTATTTGACAACACAGAAGATAACCCATAGAGAAATAGATTTGTGAGTAATTCATCAACAGAATCGCAAAAAGATTCAATGACTCAAGTAATTGCGTATATCATACAAGTGGAATCTATTTGGCATAAAGTTATGGGTTATTGTCCAGAAAATCGGTACGAAATATTAAAGTTGATTTGACTCAGCTGAGAACTAATTCTCTCTTTACCCAGCTTTCATTTTTGCAAAATCAGTCTCATGAGCACCAAAAGTCTCTTCTGTGCTCTTTTGGTAGGTTCACGCAATGAGAACTCATTTCTCTAAGTCTTACCAAAAGGAACGAACTCGGGGACGAGAGCGATAAAATATTTAGTAGAGTACCCGTCCGCGAGTGCGTACGATTACCTTCTCAAATCGTACGCTCAAAAAGGCACGCCAGCGGATGATTATATACACTGATAAAAAGGGAAAAATATCTATGCAATTGCAATTTCGAATATTGAAATTATATTCAGAGATTACAACCGTTTCTCTTGAATGAATATATGACTTGTTGAATATATGATTCTTGAGGAATAATATGACTATCAGTTGGAAATCGAACGCAGAATATCTGCGATGATAGTCAAAAGGAAGGTTCAACCTTTTTCAACAAGGTTTCAGCTCAAAATCTTTTCGGATATAAGTATTTTTCGAGTTAGTAATGAGTTCTTTAATGAGAATTTCAGATCAGAATTCAAAATAATTCAGATAGCTCCAAAATTTAATGAAATTGCAAATATATTGTACTAAGATTCAGTTTTTTATACTCACTCTTTATTTGCCTTAATATTGGTCATGCATATATCGGCAATTTCGCGTATCGTCTTCACTTTGAGAAATTTTTTTAGTTCATACGCAAAAGCACCCACAAATGTCGCTACGGGATGTGAGGCATAAAGACCTAATAATGAAAAAATCAGTATTAATTATTAAATTATGGAACTTCCCAAGGGGTTTCTGAGTAGTATAAGGTTCTGGAGCAAAGACAATTTTCGGGGCTTTATGATGATTTTTTTAGTAAAAGTAAGTCCTTGACTTAAGCAAACAAAAAGACGACTAGACTGCATATTTAATTTTTTTTTTTTTAATTTATCAATGATTACGACTTATGAGTTGGTGGTAGAGAAATTATTGTATGGAATTACTAGAATTGACTGAGGTAAAGGCATAACTTTTGCCTCTGAGTCTAATTCATTTGTTTGTTCCTTCCCGCCACTCTTAAAGTATCCTACACATTAGGCTGGAGTGAAAAATGTCAAAATTTTTTTTTCGGAAACGGGTACCCTTCAATGACTGTGTATGAGACCTAGTAACAATTCTGTAAAATATTTAATTTTTACGACGTCATCTTGAGTCTGCACATTTGACTTTAAGTTTGAAAATTTTTGAAATTTTTGACATTTTTACAATTTTTTTTTTTTTTATGTACTTGAAAAAAAAAACCAATACGGGTAGTCACTAAATTGTTGAACAAGGCCTTAAATATAGACAGGATTTTTTAAAACATTTTTAGGTTATGGTTTCAGTATGCGCATTAGGCCTAAAGTTCGCCAAATATTCGTAAATTTCTGATATTTTTAACGTTTTATAATATCTGTTTTATAATGTTATAAAAACTGGTTTATATATCTTTCGTTAATCAACTTTGCATTGTGCAACTCTTCGCTAGTTCATATTAAACTACCCAGGACTTACTACGGGGAGGTGCTTGCACTTTGATAAAAGTAAAGTTAATACATAAAAAAAGTACACAAAATGGTATTGGCCGATCGTAAAGTGAAGGTGCGTGAACTAGCTGAGGCTCTGAAGATATCGGAAGGCGTGTGGGAACAATATTACAGGAACATTTGTCGATGAGAAAGCTGCTTTCCAAATGGGTGCCGAGTTTTCTCACATGGACCAAAAACAACAACGTGTCGATGATTTGGAGAGCTGTTTGGCACTGTTTACAGAGAATATACATGATTTTTGCATCGGTATGTGACAATGGATGAAACATAGATCCACCATTACACACCGGAATCAAAACGGTCGTCAGCTGAGTGGAGAGCAACCGCTGAAAGCAGGCCAAAGCGAACAAAAACACAACAGCCGGCTGGAAAGGTTATGGCATTTGTATTTTGGGATGCGCATGGAAGTTTGTTCATCGACTATCTCGAAAAGGGAAAAACAATCAACAGCGATTATTATATAGCGTTGTTGTAGCGTTTGAAGGATGAAATCGCGAAAAATCGGCCCCATTTGAAGAAGAAAAAATTCTTTTTCCCCAAGACAATGCACCGTGTCAAGAATTGATGAAAACGATGGCGAAAATCTACGAATTGGGCTTTGAATTGCTTTCTCATTCCCCGTATTTGCCCGATTTGGCCCCCAGCGACTACTGGCTCTTTGCTGACCTCAAAAAATGCTTGCCGGCAAGAGATTTAGCTCCAATCACAAATCGTATTACAAAACCGGTACTGAAAAGTTAGAAAAGCGGTGGAATGGAATGTATTACTCTTGAACGAACCAATGTTGATGAATAAAGAAGAATATTTGCAAAAAAAAAGTTTTTTTATTACTTGGTCTCAGGACTTATTGGAACATGTGTTTAACTCGTGGGAAACCATAAAGAGTTGCACCTACCTAGCTGAGGAAAATCGGATAATTATACACAAATGTATCCAAGGCAATAGATACTTTGCTCACCATGAAAACATGCTCATAGCTATGTTGGTTGATAAGAGAGATCATATAAAGAAACTGGCTTTAAGACGTATCATCAAGGCTCGATTTAGAGCTAGTCAACCACTAAGACGGTTTGAAATCCCGAAAATAAATTTAAGAACATCAGAGTATTACGAATGATTATTTGGAATGATGTGGAAGTAACAGAACCACCTCTCACAAGTCATTTGACAAATTAGGATTTGCAAAAGTAACTGGAAACCGAGAGTGTAAACAGAGCTTCTGAGTGCACTTTTTTTGAACTGCCATCACACACTCAAGCGGTAGAAAGAGCCGTCAAAGAAATCACTGCTTCTTCAAAATTGGTCTGTGATCAAAAAAAACAAAGAAAGCTTAATCAAAACTAGAATGTTTGATATAAATATCCGTCCAATATGTAAATACATGCTCTCATGATTGGGTGGTTGGGAGGGCATGGGTGGGACTCGGAGTGCAAGCACCTCTCCGTGGTGAGTCCTGGGTAGTTTAATATGAACTAGCGAAGAGTTGCACAATGCAAAGTTGATTAACGAAAGATATATAAACCAGTTTTTATAACATTATATATAAGGATATCAGATATTATAAAACGTTAAAAATATCAGAAATTTACGAATATTTGGCGAACTTTAGGCCTAATGCGCATACTGAAACCATCACCTAAAAATGTTTTAAAAAATCCTGTCTATTTAAGGCCTTGTTCAACAATTTAGTGACTACCCGTATTGGTTTTTTTTTTTCAAGTACATAAAAAAAAAAAATTGTAAAAATGTCAAAAATTTCAAAAATTTTCAAACTTAAAGTCAAATGTGCAGACTCAAGATGACGTCGTAAAAATTAAATATTTTACAGAATTGTTACTAGGTCTCATACACAGTCATTGAAGGGTACCCGTTTCCGAAAAAAAAATGTTGACATTTTTCACTCCACCCTACTACATATGTTTCACTTAATTGTAAATTATTTTCAATTAATCTACGCATATCACACCCTTTCAAACCATAGGTGTAACACCTGAAATCCTTTGTTCAAAGCTAAAAAAAGCAATTGAGTAATTCTTATCGCTAGAATAATACGTATTAAAGAAGTTCAATCTAAATTTTTTGATGAATAAAGTGAAAATGTACTTACTTATGTTTTTATCATAGGGCACTTGGCTAAAAATGAAAAAAAAAAAATATTTATAATGAGGACTAACGGATTTTTTTTATAAAGTACAGGTATTTTATATGGTACATGTTTTTTTATATACTATAGTACAGGTTTTTATCTTCGAATTCAACTTTTTATAATTCTTTTTGTAAACTTTTATGAATCTGCAACTAACAATTCGAATTCAACTCTAAACGCTTCAAATTCTTCTTTTTCTTTGATTTGTATTAATTTGTATAAGGTTTGTTTAGAATTGTAAATTGTTGGAATTTGTTGTGTAAAAAGTCTTATTTGATTTGTGAAATGTGGTTTTTAACCTGTAAAACGTTAAATTTAGAGTTACAAGCCAATTAGGTGAATATTTTTTTGACGTGACAACGTTACGTTTTACCGCGTAGGTTTCCAAAAAAGTTGAAAAAGACACATTTTTAAAATGCAACGGCGTTGCATGGAATTATTACTCGTCGGGGTACGGAGGGAGCTGCCTAAGCAACGAAACTGAAAATTTGTTACATGGAATTATAACATGCTCCATATGGGTGCTAAGGTAAAAATTACTATACGTCAGTAAAGGCTGGTCCCTAGCCCTTACGACAAAAATAGACGAAAAATGCATGACGTCATGTGGCTGCGAAGAGAGCCGGTCCAAGATTGAAAATGCAGCTATCATGCAACGGCGTTACATGGAATTATAAGGTTCTCGTCGTGTATATGCGCTACGGTAAATTTCATAAAATGCAAGAAGAACAATACAAATAAACAAAAAATTTTGACGTCATCACGTTGCGGATATAGATGCTTATGCAACAAAAATGCAATATTGTAACGACAAATTGTAGGTTTTGATAGCACAAAATGGTTCTTTAATTTCATAACAAAAATGAAAAAACAACAATAAAAAAGTTGGAAAATATGTGGAAGAAGGATATGGAAAGGTATTCGAATACTAACCCGTTCAGTAATTTGGAACTGGGTTAAAGACCAATTTAGGATGATGAGAAATATTACGACAAATATAAGAACCAGGATAAGGATAAGGAGTTTGAAAACAAAGTATATGCTGTCATGTTAAAACCTACGGGTATGTCCCTGACACAGCCAACTCCTTTAAAAAAAAAATATTTTAAAAATAATAATCACCCCTTTTGGAAATTTTCACGTTTTATTCCTTCTTAAATAATTTGACTTCTGGCGTTTTTTAAAAAAATGTTCGACTTTCAAAACTTTCACATCACATTTAAATTAAAAGCTAAATAACAGATCAATAGAAAATAAACCTTAAAAAGTTTTTTATTTAAACTTACCGCTCAAGATCATAGTGCCCATATCCACAAATGGCAATTGTATTGTCTTGATAAGGAATTTCCTTACGTTCTCTAAACTCGAAGAAATTATTTTAAAAAAGAAAATATAAATATTATCTAAGAGCATTTTTAAAAGAGTTCAAAGCAATTCGATTTTTAATAGATTCAAACGTACAAAGATCAAGTTTCGACTTTAGTTTGAATCTTTTCGAATATCGAAATTTTTGATTTTTGATACTTTTTACAAGAACTGTTTGTCTTACTTTGGTAATACGGCCAAGCTTGGTAAATTTTTAAATCGTTTTCCGTGAGTGATGACAAACTTACTGTTGGGTGAATCTAAACTAAAATATTTAACAGGAACCCAGTGTTATATTGTGTTAAACTACATTTTTTTCAGCCTTACATAGGGCCATTGATATCCCTGTGACCATAAATAAAGCCATTGATTATTATTTTTGCTATCTTTTTGAGAGTTGTATTGTGATGTATTCTCCAGTGGATTTCACGAGTCGCCAAAAAAGCTTTTTGACAGCAATAACCGTTGATTATGATGATGATGCTGGCATAACCATTGAAATCGCGCTTCACTGTGAATTAAAATTATTCTTCATATATACAAAAATGGGGGTACTAGGCAACTACACAGTGGCTATCAGACTTTTTTATATAAATAAGCTTTTTAATAATAAATTAAAAAACAAATGTTTAAATGTATACTACTTTTTTAATTTTGGAAAAAATGGCTTCTGTCTGAGTTGTTGAATTCATTTTTCCCACATAGAACTGACTTTGACAGGCTGTTAAAATTAACTTTAAGTCGGGTGAGATAAACGAGCCATTCACTCCTCCCAACTAATAAAATTGCTTCCCATCCGAGATTTTGAGAAGGATTTAAAGATGTAAGCTTTGTATAGCCCTAAATGTGAGCAGCAATGTTATTATTAAAGTGATTGTCGGTATAATTAACTGCAAGAACATTCTCGGAATCAAATTATTTAAGGTTAATTAAAAAATGAGTTGATTGTTTAATCATAGGGATTGTGCATAAATCTCATACCGCTGGAAGGGTGTATCTATTTCCCAGTATAGATAAAAGTATATAACAGATATTCGACTAACTTCAAACGTTTTCAAAGGCGTTTTTCGTTTATTACTCGATATACTTAGAGAACATCGACAAATCTCCAAAAATTTCACACAAAGTATTTACTTAAACACTTGAAATTGTGCACATCAGCTTTGAAAACCAATACTTTTAGTTTGAAATAGTTCAAAATCGAATGGAAACCACTTCTACTTTTCATACAAAGTGACGTAATCCATATTGAAAAACTTTCATGAATTCAATTTGACAAAAGACTAGTGCTATGTCTTTTACAACGAAGTTTCCAATATCTTTATCTCTGGTATGTAAGTATATGTTATAAAAATAATTATTACACTTCAATAACACTAAAAATAAGCTGTCAGCCACTGTATTCTAAATTTGCACTTGTTTATATTTCTCGTTTTACTTACATTCTAGTAATTTTGCTCCCATATGAATATAATACAATTTGAATGGCACCCCTTCAAAAAGTGAATCCAGTGGAGTTTGAGTGTAAGTCAAATTTGCATAATGATGTTTGCAACAATAAAAGAATCCTTCGGAAAGTTGTTCTTCCAAATTTTTCTCACTACTGGGCTCTACCCGATTTTCCCCTATTTTACCGCGAGGTTTCTTTTTCATTTTATATTTATTATACCTACGTTAATAGAAAATACAACCTTGCAGGCGTTCCGTTTAATACTGCAGCAATAAACTAATCAACAAACATATGAGTCAAGAATCGTTGATTATCTTTAACCCTTGGTGGAATAACAAAGTTCTGTATAAGCATATTTAGACTCAATCATTAAAGAGGTGTTGTAGCTTTGGAAAATGCGCAATAGTACAATTATATATTTATTCAATCGACTACTAAGCTGCATATTAAAATTCTAATTTTTATAACTAGTCACTTTGGGAATTGGGTCTGGTCTGGGTGCGCTTACATTACTATTTGTGGTATTTATGAAGGTTCTACTATTTTGGTGATAGTCCTTTGTATCCGAATAGGGCGAAGTTTTCTTCCGATTGCACCAAATTTTAAACTCCCAGTGTATTTTAAAAATCAAAGCTTGCATACTTTGAAGTCATAAGAAATTTTATTGTAAAAGCTTAAGAGATTTTTTGCGTTTTGATAAAGTCACTTTGTATGGGAGGTACGCGTAGTGTTCATTTGATTTTAGCAGATTTCAAATCAAGATCAAAGTTTAATAGAAAAAGAGTCAAGGTCTTAGGTTGATATTTTAACAGTTTTTAAAAAGAAGCTCACGAAATCAAAATAATAAACCTTTATAACTTTGAATATTATACCTATATTTCACACGAGTGTGGATATATTATTTAAAGTGTAGCGTACATTAACGTTTTGTAGCATACCTCAGCAAACAAATATTTCAACTGAAGTTCAACAATAAAGACATGGTTATGACACATTGATAAGTAACACTACGGAAGTATATTTATCTCCGACAAAGGGTTAGTATATGTTAGTGGATTTTTTTGTGATCTTAATTTGTTTGAACTCAAGCACACAAACATTATATACTCAGTTACCCAAACGTTACGCAGCGTGTCGTAGAGCTACATTCATATATTTTGTATTAGCAATAAGTACGAGTAGTTGTCGATATCGTAACGCAACGAAGCAGAGCTTTTTACACACTCAGCGTTTGAGTTTGACTTACACACAACTCTAGAAACGTTGGATTGCGTCGCGTAGTATTTGCTTGGAAGAGCCTCAGCACTAATGAGGTAGATTCAATTGGTCTAACCATATTAATTCTACATAGTAAGAGATTATTTATATCTTCATATCCTCAATCCATCCTCATTAAAAAATCCTAAATTTCACAACCTCAGCTCTAAATTTAAATTTTTGACGTAGAATACTTCATTCTCGGAGGTAAGTAGGGTGGTTGATAGTGATCAGGTGTCGGTATTTATATAACTTTTTGAGCCTTTGGTGGGCCTAAAGTACTGATCGTACAATGTTGATGTTAGCACTTGTTGGTCTGCTTGATCCTCAATGCGACAAAAATTCATGTTAGAACTCTCTAACTTATATAAATTTTACACAATTACATGAAATATAAAGCCAACATTTGATGTTTTTGTTTGCTTAAACCTGCTACCTATTTATCGACAGTTTCCGGTTTTATCGACAAAACCATAAAATTTGTATGGGAGCCCCCCTAAGGAGTGGTCGGAGGGAATAGGTGTCAAAGGCAAAAATGTTCATTTTGCAAAAATAATGGGGGTCGGTGATACATATTATCCCTTTCCGGCACTCTCTTGAAGGTCATATGCTCAGGTGTATGGAATAAATATACAAAAACCATAAAATTTGTATGGGAGCCCCCCTAAGGAGTGGTCGGAGAGAAAAGGTGCCAAAGGCAAAAATGTTCCTTTTGCAAAAATAATGGAGTAAAATCGGTAATACATATTAACCCTCTCCGGCACTCTCTTAAAAGTCATATGCTCAGATGTATGGCATAAATATACAAAAACCATAAAATTTGTATAGGAGCCCCCCTAAGGAGTGGTCGGAGGGATAAGGTGTCAAACGCAAAAATGTTCCTTTTGCAAAAGTAATGGGGGTCGGTGATACACATTAACCCTTTCCGGCACTCTTTGAAAGGGCATATGCTCAGGTGTATGGAATAAATAAACAAAAACCATAAAATTTGTATGGGAGCCCCCCTAAGGAGTGGTCGGAGGGAATAGGTGTCAAAGGCAAAAATATTCCTTTTGCAAAAGTAATGGGGGTCAGTCATACCTATGAACCCTTTCCGGCACTCTCTTAAAGGTCATATGCTCAGGTGTATGGAATAAATATTTTGCTAAATAGTTTTTAAAGAAGATGTCATCAAAAGCGAATTGACTAATTCTACGTCTTGTGTTACGACATAGTCGAAACTACTTTCTTTTTTTAAATACGAGACTATTTCCATATAGTGCCGTCCGTGGCGTAGTTGGTTAAAGTGCGTGGCCTCTATATCAACGAACCTGGAGACCAGGGTTCGAGCCCCAGCAGCGACAGAAAATTATTTGAATTAAAATTATTTTTCTGTACGGCCACCACCTCTCTGCAGACAATGGCAAACCTCAGAGAGTAATCAAAATGCCATGTAAGGCTTCTTGAGAACAAGAATATTCCGTTCATCGCCGTTCGGAGTCGGCGTTAAACCTGTAGGTCCGGTTCTCGGTCAATTGTGTACAAACTTAATAACACGCACAACACAATTGCTCATAAGAAGCTAGGTCAAAGTTCTTTCAAGGGCTGAAATGGCCAGTTATTTTTTTTTTTTTTTTTATTTATTTTCATATAACACCTAGGAATTTATTACAAATAATTTTTCTTCGTTGATTGCATAAAATTGTTATCTTTCGTGAAACGTCATCTTCTAAATTTTAAAAAATTATAACTTCGCGACGTCTTTTTTAGGAACATTCCACCAAGAGTGATTTAAAATTTGTGAACTTGAAGCCCAAACATAATAGACACAATTGGTTGTATACCACGTTTACAAGAAGCTTTATTAATATAGGGATCTATGAGGATCATCTCAATTTCACTGGTTCAAAAATATAGTTCTTTCAATTTCAACGAGACTTCGATTTTCTGTCAACAAGTTCACTTTATCAGCAGATAATGCGTTGCTTTTACTTATAGAATAGAAAAATAATTCTTAACTTTTTTAAAGATGACCAAAAACTTTTGCTCCTTACTGTGATACCTATAATGTCAAAACAAAATAACTAAGTTTGAGATGCAATAAATTATAAACTTACTCAATAATCACAGAGTTTCCTTGCAACAAATCTCTCGAACACCTTGATATTTACTTACCGTTTTTATGCATTCACTTCAAAGCCAACAACAATGCATTATTTAAAACTAGTTTTTTTTTTTTTTTTTTGTTGGAAATTAGAAATTACAATTTATTTCATGTTCTTAATTTGTTTGTTGAATTCTCAGTTTTTCGCATATGCTACAAATTCTACTTGTTACAAACTTCAACTTACAGGCGAGTATTGTTTCTGTTATGGTTTTTACATTATTTATAAACTCGTGCTTATTTTGATCGAACAAATGAGAAAAAGAGAGCTGGATGAACATGCAGCAGAGTAGCCATCAAGAAACGACTAGCAGTTGGTGATTTCGCTGTAAAACACACATTCGAAGGTTGGACGCCTCCGCATTCTCAGCATCATAAACGCTTCGGCAAACAACGAGAATGTGTTTGTTAATATTCCAAACGAAATGGATCAATAACTTGTCTGTTGTGAACAAACCAGGCTAAACAGCATGCATTCATTCAGTAGGTGTGGCCAGGTGGGTGGTCGTGGAGCTTTTATCGCTAGTGCTCCATCTTCACTTTATCCAGCTGCTGCTGCTGCTGCAACTGCGCAGCATATGCGAATTACACATTTCTAATTTGATGTTTGGTTTTGCTCTTTTTATAGTTTTTTTTTAAGATTTGTTTTGTGTTGCTTCTTCTCTTTTGCTACTACACTTCCTTTTCTTCTCTTTTCTTATTTTTCACATAAAATTATTTTGTTAAATTTTACATTATACATAATATTTATATAATTATTTGCATTTCTATACATAACAGAGGAAATGTTTTTGTTTTTCTTTCAAATATATATATATATATGTATAATAATATACTATGTATATCTATATATATATATTATGTATGTATATATAAATACCGTATTATATCTTATCACAAAAAAATAATCATAATTAATTATTATTAATATATTATTCTTAGAATTGAACAATAATTAAAAATAAACGTAGGACTTAGTTACAGAGTGTGTGTGTTTTTTTTTTTTTTTTTTTTGTTGGTATGTTTTGTTGTAATAATGTTTGTTTAATTTATGCATGAAGTACTTTTTTGTTTTCCATGTAAGTTGAACATTTTGGTGTTGTTGTTCGTGCTCTCATCAAATAGTTTTACTACAACGCGACAAAGAAAAAAGTCGAACGTAATATTATCTCACAATTGGCTCAAGCTCTTGGCAGGCTGCGCTCTCTCTTTTGACCAACAAGATCTTAAGTTGTTAATCTTCCCGTGCGTGTATGTGTGTGTGTGTGAGAGAAAGCTAAATGGTCTAATTTTGCGCTGCACAAAAGTGAAGAACCTTAGTGACTGGTTTGTTATTTTATATCTCTCGTTTACATAGTCTTTTTGTTGGTTTTGGTGATGATGATGGATTCTCACTTATTTTGTTGTAGTTTTTGTTTTGTTGTTTCTTTTAATTTACATGTACATTTAATTTAAATTTGTTTGTTTTTGAAAAATTGTTTTGTTTTTTTAACTATTTTTTACTTTTAAATAAATCATTATTACAATGATGATCAAAACGTAACATTTAACAAACAAAAAATATAATAAAAATAATAAAATTTAATTTAATAAATTTAAGAATAACGCATGAACGCAAAGACGGAAAAGTATTAAATAAAGTTTTGAAATATATACAATAAAAAGAGTACTTCTTTGTTTTTGCTGCTGATACTTTATATATGGAATATAATGTGTCGGCTTTAATTTTATGGTCTTTAGCTTCTTTTCTTTCTTTTCATTCTAATCAAAGTCATATTATTAATTAGTACATGTTTTGCTTTGTATTGTTATAGGTTGTTGTAGATGTTGTTTTAGTTGTTCTTGATTGTAAATCTCTTTTAGTTGCTATATTTCAAAACAAAATTAACCTTATGTTGTTGTTGTTGTTGTGGTTGAAGAATTTGGCTATTCTTATGGTTAATGTTGTTGTGGGTGATATTGTTGCTGCGTTGTTGTTGTGGTTGTTTTTTAAATTTAAAAATTAATTTTTTGTGTACAAGTAGATGGCAACAATGAGACCGTAAAGACCCAAGACTTCAGCGAAAATGAGAATCAAGATCATACCGACGAAGAGACGTGGCTGTTGTGCTGTACCTCGCACGCCGGCATCACCTACAATACCGATCGCAAAACCAGCCGCCAAACCTGAGAAACCAACGGCTAAACCGGCACCCAAATGAATGAAACCCCTAAGAGAAAAAAAATATTTTAATTTCAATAAAACTTAATAGAATGCTTATCTAGAGAAAGCTTGAGGAAGACACACTTACTTATACAGAGGGTATTTGGATGGCTCCTCCAGAGAACCAGCAATAAGGACAGCTACGACCAAACCATAAATGGCAATAATACCAGCCATGACAACGGGAATGATGGACTTCATGATCAATTCTGGTCTCATCACTGACATGGCAGCGATACCAGTACCTGACTTTGCTGTACCATAGGCGGCTCCCAGTGCTGTAAATATATAAAAGTAGAGGACAAAATTGTATCAGTAAAAAATCTAAATTTTTCAACAAAATGGATAAAGAAGTTATGCATCAGGAGTAAAGGAAAATAGGGTCAGTTAAGGCCATAAAGCGCTATTTCGAAAAAAATCTAATAAAACATTAGTTACGAGAGTAGCTGGTATTTTTGGCAAGAACCTCCGAGGAAATTTTTAGCAAATGACACATTTTGTTAAGAAAAATCGCAGAATATCATTGTTCATAATCATTTTTAAATAATATATAAAAGAGAGAAGGCAGGAATCAGATAAAATAGACTTATTTTTATATACAGATAAACTAATAATCTGCTCTTAAAATTGAAAAAGTGAGGTTGTGTCGCAAAAATATATATTAATATTTCTGCGAAGAGGTCCCTGAAACAAAACACTAACAAAAGTAATAATTTCAAGTTTATAAAAAACAGATTAATATGTAAATAACTTAATAACCGATATAAGCAAATAATCAAAACAAAACTCTTTCAAATCTTTACTTGCAAGAGCATGAGCTATGTATGCATCACATAAATATTTCAAGTCAGTATATGTCAACCAAGTCAGCAACAACCAACACATGCAAACATTATAAAAAATTTCACAAATTTATAGTCATGTGATTATATGCTAATTGAAGATAAAAAATAAATAAATAATATCTCTCTCTGTTTAACATACTCTAGAAGTGAAGTATGATTGACTCAGTTTTAGCTCCTTTCCAAATGCGGCGCAATTGTTTAATCAGTGAATTAAGTGCTTGTGACAGAAATGCTTGGCGATAATGCTTCATTATAAAAAATCAAAAATAAAACACTCATATATATATGTAATCAAATGATTGTTTCAAAAATGGTCACCAAAGAACTCAAATTTTCAAATTTTTTCAAATTTTAATGTGGAAAATTAAAAAAAAAAATTATATCAATCTAAACTTAAATCTAAAGCGGGAACAATTCTTTAATACCATTTTGAAAAAAACGTTTTAACAGTTTTGTGGATATTTTCCCGTCTTTAGTTACTTCAAAAGCGCATTCAGACGAATTTTGAATTTAACCTAATATTCTTATAGGAAAATAAAAGTTTTATTTTAAACAAAGGGACGTGGCACCTTCATAGAGCTCCAAGATTGTGATGATGTAGAATTTGACTATAGAGTAAAGAAATTTTATATGGAAAATTAACTATTAGGTATAACTGACAGGAATTAGGGCCTTGAGGAAGAGAGCTTAGAATCTCCCAAAAAACTCAACTTTGTAAGTGGTAAAGGGTTTGAACTATATGTGATGGAGCATTAACATTCGTTACTAAAAATGTTGTGTGATCTCTTATTTGAAGGATTGGTACTGCCATTCAACTCAAACATTCATGAACATTGATCAACAGGAAGCCATCATTATATAATTTAATTAGACGGAAAAAATTGAGACCACTTCCAAACAATTAAAAAATTTAGAATTTTTAGAAAAACGTTTAGAAAACTATATGCGGCAGAGCGTTTAAGCGTTTAATGGTATCATCATTATTTTCTGAGGGTATACAAAAGAACTCTAACTTTAACTATATTCCACGATCTTCATATTATTCAGCTGAATCATGAAACAGATTATGGGAAAGGAAGTTTCATGAAAGTTAGAGATTAGAGTTTATTCTGAACCTTATATATCTGACATCTCGGGATATCTGACGTTGTCTGCAGTGACTGATTGTTATACAAACAACATCATAAAACAAAAAACTTGAAAATTTGGATTCACCACCAAGAACATCAAAACCATCATCCAGCACCAAGGCCAAATATTGTCTCGATTTTAAATGTATATCCAAGCAGTATTCTGATACTTGTAAAGAATGGCTTTAAATTATAATAAATATTTTATTTCTCTCCGTAAAAAAGTGATTAGATTTATTGAAATTTTGAACTTTCTCTGCATTCTCCGAAAACCGTAACATTTTTGTGAGAAAAGTAATGCATATCAACCCATACAGGCGCTCAAGTAAAACAGCAAAAAGGAATTAAAAAAAGCGAGACAGATCTGAGTTTTGTTCAATCTACACTTAAATGAAAGCGAATTAAACATTGCTGCAACCAATATGATATTTAATACATTACCACTCATCATGTGTTTTATATAATACAGTCTCACAACAATACAGACACATGAAAGAAGGAATGTATATAATGCGAAATATAAAATTAATCATTCGGTTCAATAATCAAGTTCTTATAGTTATAAAAACTTGCAGAGAGAGAGACAGAGATGTGAGAGAAATGTGAACAACAGTAAATAACGTCGATCGTGATCACATGACTCGAAATAAAATGAAAAATGAAAAGCTGAGTAATAACAATACAAACAAAAATGTATAAACCTCAGTTGGATTGTTAAAATAGTTCAAATTGTATGATTTTAAGCATTAAATATTAGTTAAAACTATCAAGTTAGTTTTATTCTGCTAGATTATGAGGAGTTGATATTATTATTCGCAGTTTGATATGAATGGCGCGTATTCATGAAAAGCTTTGAAAGCAAGGTTGGTTTTCGTAGTCATGGGTAAAAGCTTAAATCTATTAACACCTGACTCACTGAAATGGCTGACATTTGAATCACAAGATATAATAGGGTTAATAATTGATTACACCGAATTTGGAAAAGTGCGGGGAATTACGTTGCCTATTTAGTTAAAGTCACATGATTATGAAGTTCCAAACATCTAATCTTTTTTAAGTTACAAATCAACTTTTATACAAAAAGTGAAACGGACAGAAACTTAAAAAAAATAAATAAATAACTGGCCATTTCAGCCCTTGAAAGGACTTTGACCTAGCTTCTTATGATCAATTGTGTTGTGCGTGTTATTAAGTTTGTACGCAATTGACCGAGAAATGGACCTACATGCTTAACGCCGACTCCGAACGGCGATGAACGGAATGTTCTTATTCTCAAGAAGCTTTACATGGCATTTTGATTACTCTCTGAGGTTTGCCATTGTCTGCAGAGAGGTGGCGGCCGTACAGAAAAATTATTTTAATTCAAATAATTTTCTGTCGCTGGCTGGGGTTCGAACCTGGGTCTCCAAGGTTCTTTGACATAGCGGCCACGCACTTTAACCAACTACGCCACGAACGCCACGGACGGACAGAAACTTAAGATAAATAAAAACCAAGCAACATTTTTTGCTGATATATAATCTTTTGACAATTATTATACATTTTAAGAACAACAAATAGAGATAAGAACAAATTATGAAAACTTGGGCAAAGCTAGTTTCTAAATCTCAAAAAAAAAAAAAAAAAAAAAAAAAAACACTCGGTTTAGAAATCAGTGTTGCATAAGATTAAAAAAAAAAAAATTAAAAAAACAAATATAATTACTACCTAGGAAGGTTAACTATAACTATATATAGAAAAGTTTACTTTTACACATGTACAAACAAATATGGTAGAGCTGGCATTGAATTCGTTGATGTACATATGTGCAAATAATTAACGCTGTGCGTAAGCAAAATCAGCAGCAGTACGTGGAGACCCTCACTCATTTAGTCTGTCGGTCTCTGGCTAGTGTTCTTTTTTATTGCATACATATGTTCATTGATTAATTATCAATTTTAAATTGTACTTTTGCTACTCTCATACAAACTATCAATACTCGCTCTCATTTCAGACACTCTCTTGGTTTTTAAACATATCCGTCAGCTAGTCAAGCCATTTGACATCATTCAAGGAAAAATAACACTTGTTTTACTTCAACAAGGCGTTGTCATCTACAATTCTACACTTTTTATATGCCAATTTTATTTGGGTCACTAAGTTTTTATATGTAAATTGTATAGGGATTTAAAATTTTCTTTAGAAAAACAGTAGAGAAACAATTGAAAATCGATTTTTAAGAAACTGTGACGGTCTACTCAAGTTAGCAACATTGTTACAATACTAGGATATGAGCGATAAAGCTACTGTTAAAGTCCTATGCAATCACTTCATGTTAATCCTTGAAAGGGTAGTTACTCAGAGATTGCATAGAAGATGCTCATGCCAACGATACAATTACAGGGTAGGCTTTGTCATGGTGGAAAGTGGACAATAGTTGTTGCAATGCCAAAATGAGACAACTCAGCTTAAGTTTAATGTACATTAAAAAAAACAAATTTAACATAGACAAAGAGAAATTAGAACGATTAACAGCTGACGTTTTTATGTTTCATGCTTGTCCTTAAGGCTCATTGGGCATTGGGTTGTTGCTGCCAAGTCATTTTACTTAATATAAAATCGACTATGGATTAGTTTGGTTTTTGGTATTTGCATATCTTAAAATTGTTTATGTTGTTAGAAGTCGTTCGCAGATAAAAAAAAAAAAAAATATTTACAATGATTAAATCAGGAGGATCAAGTTTATATAGTAATAATATGTTATTTTAAAAATTAAAACTAAAATATAACTTTTTAATGATTCCAAATGTTAAAAACAAAAGTAGATAATAAAAATAAAATTAGATTAGAAACAACGAATATTATGTACAGCCTATTTTAGACTAAAGTTGCCCTCAGGGGATGTCCTCCACTTATAAATTCAAAAGCATGATGATTCCGAATACGGATGAAAGTTAGTTGGAAGGTGGAAAGATGGAGTAGTGTCGGTGATGATTTGATTAAAATCACAGGGAGATTGTTCCACAATTTACTGAACAACTGATGAACAAATTTTTTCCGTAATGCCAGGTTCTATTGAGCATCAAAGCAATGGGTTTGCGACGGGCTTGGTGATCTACCCCAGGGGACCTGGGAACTACATGAGTTGATGGTGTTATTTATCTCCCTTGAACACTTCCCATGGTAATACCTCCAATAAGAATGCCTAAAAAAAAGTTATTTATGTGAACAACCTATTATAAATCATAAATTTAAATTGAACGCAACCCTTAATAAAATTAAACTCGCAATAAGAAAAACATTATTCAAAATATTTAGACTTAAAACGCGTTTGGAATCTGATTCCTTGCTTCAAAAAATTTTAGATTCTGCTAAAAAATTTCCCCTTCTTAAAAAAAAAAATAACAAATTTTATGATCTTTTAGCATATGAATTTTATGAAATTATCCATAATTTTTTTTTTTACTTTATTTTTTAACGATGTTTTCAAAGTTTATGCTAATCAGATATGTATTGTGCACTAAAAAATATGACAGGGGGGGATCAAATATTTTCTTATTTCGAGAACACTCGAAGCGGCTTCTCGAAGTAAATGTTCTTCCGTGGAGTTTGATTTGAAAACCATGGCTTTAATCAATTTTAAAAGAAAGTAGAATTTTAAGTTGAAGAGTATAATGCTCTTCACTAGAGCATGATTACTCTGGAAAGTGTAGTGATGTAATATTTATCAAATAATGTCCTCCAAGTTATCAATTTTGAGTTGTGACTGTTGTGAGTTAAATGGTAGATATAAAATATGCACAATTTCGTTATACATCCAAATTTTAAATTAAATAAATTTATAGATAGAGATGGATAGAGATAGAGTTTAAGAATGTATTTCGAAGTGATCTTTCATATTCTTGCTTGCTTTACCTAAACCGTTACTAAATATATTAATTATTTATATTATATATTTAAAAAAAATATATAACATATAGAATTAAAAATATAAAAAGTATTTCAATTGAAATAAATTATTCTGATCAGCCGCCAGCTCCAGGCGGATAATGGCAAACCTCAGAGAGAAAATATGCCATGTAAAGCTACTTAACAAAAAGAAAGTTTACCTTTCAAAGTGGCAAAATATCTTGTAGATCCAGTAATTAAACTCTGAACTCTGAACTCTCAACTCAAACTCTCATTGATCATAAGAAGCTCATTCAAAGTCCTTCCAAGGGCTGCAATGCAAATTAATTTTTTTCGTCTAAAGACCATCAAGAAAGTTTAGGCTCAAGTTAACCATCTGACTAGAGGATTTCTTATTTCCATTAATAAAGCTCTTATAAACCAATTTCATCCTTTTCAACTAAATTCTGACACTAAAATACATAAATCCTAGCATAAAATATAAACCTCATTATTTCTGTTAAGAATCTCATAAGTTCTTATGAAAAGAACGTGCAATGACAAAAGCAAAGCCAACTTCAGTGACACATTTCAAAAACAGGTCGTCTAGTTTGACATATTTTTGTAAACTGTGCAAAATAGGAGTAGCTGCTGTTGAGCAAAGGAATAAAAAAATGTTCATTTCATATAAGTACGATTACCAATATAATTTAATTGAATTTAATTAGTTTTACCACGTTAAATATTGATTATTGAAGTATCAGCCATAGTGGCAATGGCTATAGCCAAAAAATTACCAAAAAACACAAAAATTATTTTGATTAAATTATTTTAAATTAGAATATAAGTTTAAGCAATTGTCTCTAATATTAAATATTAAGAAAAAATATATTGATCAAAACACAAAGAAAAAAACCTATGAATACTTATATGAGAAGCAAGTAATCAGTAATTTTCTAATTAAACGTTTATTAATTCAAAACTAATTAGTAAAAAAATTTACTAATTCAAATTTGGTACACAAAAATGTTCAGTTAATTTTTTTCTTTTTTAAATATCACATTAAATATTTTAATATAGGTTGTTTTACTATAATTTTCCTATTAATTATTATTATTTTTATTTTTATTTAAGTATTATCTCAATTGTTAAATTAGAATTTATTTGTTGCAAAATTCATAGGATTAATTCTCAAAATTTATAACTTTTATATGTAAATATTGAATTGGTGATAGAACAAAGAACAACAACATAAAAAAAAATTTTATAAAGTAATGCAAACAAAATTCAAGAGAATTTTCCAAGAGCGAACAAAGCATTAATATAATTATATTGGGGTGGCAACGTGTCGGTTTGTTCTCATCGGCATCAACATTCAACTTATATGTTCTCTTTCGTACTCTCTGATAAGATTCGCAAATATTGTGCTTAGTGTACGTCACTTGAACATTGTTAACTAACCAGTATTAAAAACCAGTTCGAGATGAACTTCAAGGAACAATTATTATTCAATGAAATAATGAAAAAAAGAAATGCTTTGACAGGCAAACATTGTGTTTTTTCAAATGGAAGCGAAACTGTGTTTAATGAAACAATCAACAAACTGGGCGTTTTCTTATGAGTACAAATTTATTTAAGGGAATGACAAAATAGCTATAATTGAAGAACAATATGGAGCAATCATAACAATGGATGGTATAGATAAACTAGAAAAGAATTACTTATTTTTCAATAGTGAAAATAATTTTATTCAAATTTTAACTGAACATTTGAAGAGTGACTCAGAAGATAGAAAGATACGCCATTTATGTGGGGAAAAATTATAACAAAAAATTGTAATACAATCTTCAACGCTATTAGTCAGTCATGTGATTCGCGATAAGCAGTTAATTAGAAATAAAACAGTGTTGCCACTTTGAAAAAAAAAAAAATAAATAATAATAAATAAATTTATAATATTCTTAAAGCATAAATATATGGACTATGTTAAGAGTATTTATTTATGTGAAAATTTGGTTATTTGCTTTATTTATTTTCAAAAGGATTAGTGCAAAACTGTTCGCAGATTAACTTTTAAGAGTTTTATGGGAAGTTTTGAGTCTAGGATCCGAATAATTCTTAATAATTTCTTAGAAATAGCAAAACTTTTTAGAGGTTACCTGTTCTAGGGTAGATGAAGTACTGGCATTTGAAAATTTTAAAGGATTGTTTCTATCGTACCAATCAGACACATATTTTTCGAATTTTAAGACCAGACAATTGACTCTCTATTTGGTATACTGGAGTATACTTCGATTCTTAATTGATCTTATTGATATTAAGGTTTTAGTAGTGATTTTTTCAATAGAAATAATCCATTTTAGCAGATTAGAATAATAGCAGTGTTCAAAGACTTTTGCAACATCAGTGTATCAAATAAGTTTCAAAGTTTTTTATAAAATATTTTCAAAAAGAGTCAAATTTGTTATCGGTAATTTGTTGCTTATGTATATCCACGTTGCTGAGTTAAAATTACTTCAAGTTTTAACATAAATTTTATAATTCATAAATATTTATCAAATATTTTCCAATTATAGAGTTTTCTTGATCACCGACTTTCTGAAGATTTTTAAAATGGAATAACAAGGATATAGCATAATTTTTTAGTACAATCGGCACAAAACGAGGATCAGTCAGAACTGTTTAAACGTAATTCATCAGAATAAACATCGATAATATCTATGTCAACCGGTAATGTCTAACATATATAAGCGAAATAGACTATTTTCGAGAATACATCCTTAACATAAAATGTAAAGAAATTGCACATACATAGTTTGAGGATCATCACATGAACGACCCAAAAAGAATAAATACAGAAATTTATTGAAAGAATGAAATTATCGTAGTTTCCGAAGTGAATTTTATTTTAAAGGTATTTCTATTCACTTAAAAACCCATAAAAAGAAGTTCAATATAAAAATAAATTATTAATTTCCCTCCTTAAATAAATTTTTAGAACATAACTTACGCTAAAAACTAAATTGAAAATTAACGCCTAGCCTATAGAAAAAAGTCAAGTTGTAATAATCACAATCATGTGTTGCTTGGTAGTTGGAAAATGGAAGACAACATTATAGAAGTTTTTATCACATAACTGTTGTCATGTGGTCGTGTATAGAACTCGTGCTTGTGATACAACTTATCCTCATGAAAATGTAAACATGTATGTATGTTTGTTAAAGATAACACATTTAAAGAGCCACAATTCTTGAGATTTTTAAAGCAAATATTTAAGAAAATACTGAAATAAAGACTAAAGAGAAAACAGATAAGTATGTATATAAAATTCGGTATTTTATGTAAGCACAAGGGATTAAGAAAATTAACATTGAGGTGTGTACAGGAAAAATTCACGATTTAGAAAAGTTCAAATTATAAACATTAAAAATAATAAATTTAAATGTGCTGTTAGCGGAATATGAAAAAATTAACTTTTTCCAAAATCAATGTTTTGAGCAATGGAAAGAACTCTGAAAAACTATCAACGACGAAAGAAAGGGAGTACTTAAAATCAATGTTAAAAAAAAATCATTATACCTAAAAAATTGTTCTATATAATTTTAAGCTTTTAAAATTTTGTTCATCACATGAAGTGGATCCATGTTTTAAATCTTACGACCAAAGCATGTGATTAACATAATCTCAGGGCCATGTGCTGTTTTGGGGAAAAACAAACACTTTTGAGACCATTTAATAAAGTCCTAATTAAGTCCAAGTTGGCCAAAACTCAAAAGCAACAAATCTGCAGTACATATAATTGGCAACACTACAATGAAGTTGTACTTATCGTAGTCTTGTGACTTGTCGAAAATCAAGCTTAACCTAAAAAAAAGAAACACGATTGCGCTCTTGGCAAAACTCTCTGCTACGCTCTTCGCAAACATCTCTCTTGTCAGTTATTACAAATATCTCTCTACTTTTTATGGGCTCATAAATTCCTATAGTAATTTTTAGGTAATAATAAAAATTTTGCAGTAATATGTAGTGTAAAAAGTCACATAATAATAAAGTAATAGTTACAAGTAATAGAAATTAAAGTTAATAGTAATAGAAAAACTAACAAAACCTAAGAAAAATATGTTTTTAAAAAGATAACTCATTTCAACTTTGGTCACGCGCGTTACTCGAGTGTTAAATTGAGTGTAACATTTGCTCTTAACACACACATCCAAAAGCCAACTACGAAGGTAGAAATTTTTCCATTGACACCCACCCACCCACTGGGAAAAATTTACCAACGGCTAAAATTTCTATCTATCTGCCAAAATATTCGATTTTTCCTACATTTCACACATTTCTTTATGTATGCTCTTTTCTTGTCCTTTTACCTGCTTCTACCTTAAAGTATGTTGCAAGAGTTGAAATGTTGAAGGAAAAGGGGAGTGTTCTTTATTGGGTCGAGACCTTAGAATGCTTATATTTTTTTAGTTGGTTTTTTTTTTAACATCCTGCTACAAACTTACCGCTGAAGATGATCGCAGAAGCTGCTCCCATAACTCCAAAGAAAGGTCCGTAGATTGGATTGTCTGTTGAAACTGAATCTGCCATTTTTATGTTTGTGTGTTTTTTATTTGTTTTCTATAAGAGAAAATTATAATTTTTGAAGTTTTAATTTTATATTTAGCTTGCTTTTCTTCTTTTATTTCAAACTAGTACCAATTGTTTTGCAATTAAATTGATATAATTATTTTAATTGGTCTTTTTTATATTTCTTTTGCTTGACAGTTTGTAACTTTTTGCTTGCTTTGTTGCTGCTGCTGCTTTGCGACTAACTTTTTCTGCGTTTTCTTGTTTTATTAAAGAAATTTTTTTCTTCTGCTATCGTCTTATTGTGCACTTTATTGAATTTCTGCGGCTGCCACTTTTTGTGTATGTGCGACTTTTGTGAGTGATTTTAAGTGCATGTGTGTGTGCGTGTGTGTGAATGAAAAAAGTGACAGTTGAGTGTAAGAAATTGATGTTTGTGTTTGTACAATGAAAGTTTAAAGAATTGCTTGAAATTATTGAAAAAGTAGTAAATCGCTGTTTTTTTGTTAAATTTTTGATTTAACACACACCGTAAAAATTATTTTTCGTTATATTTGTATCGTCGCAATAAAAATTTCGCACTTTTGCTCGCCTCGCTTCTTGGATTTACACAATTTTTCAACCCAAGTCGTGGCAATTTGTAATTGAAGCAAAAGCAATTTGAAATTGAACAGCAAAAAAGCTTGAATTGAAATTGAATGGAATTGACAGCAGTTTTTTTCGTACTTTTCAGCAGGCGCAGTCAGCAAACGTTTTGATTTTAAGTTTATATTTTTTGTTCACATTCACTCACTTGTAAAAATAAATCTATTCAAACTTGGTAAAAACAAAATTGCTTTTGTTTTTCTTTCGGTTTATATCTTCTAGGCGTAGGAGTTTTCAAGAAACTAGGTAAAGCACAATTGATCGGTTCGGTCGCTGGCACCACTGTGGCTGAATACGTTCCGTCGCTGCTGCAGGTCGATTCTTCACGAGTTCGTGAGTTCGCTTTCCTCTTCTGTCAAAATATGCGCCTACAATTCCTTCTTTCAATTGCTGCGCATATCAGCTGCTATATTCATCTCTTTTTAATATGCATTCACTCGCCTCTAAGCACTAGTATTTATCTCTTTCTGTTACATCTTCACATGGTCATATGACTAGCTAGCAAGTTATACATTTAGAACCATTGTTGCAATTGGTGGCTTTCGTGGATAAATGACTGATTTTAGCCAATCATCATTGAGCTTCTAAAACCTGCAGTTTGACATTTGAGCACACTGTTAACAGTTCACAATAAGCATCTGTCAAAAAATGCTCGAAAATTTGCAACCTAAAAAAACCGATATCTTAAAATTTAAATATGTATCATATATTGTTTGAAAGCATTTTTTTCTGCTACAGATTGTATTAAAATATTTTTTTAAAAAGTTCGAGTAATATTACGTAATTTGATTTTGATTGTCAATTTATTTGATCTGTTAATATGAGAAAATTTGTCAAAAAGTACGGAAAAGACTTCAAGTAAGTTTCAAGTACAACAGCTACCTCTGACAATTGAAAATACAAAAGTTGAAATGACTGATTAGTTTATTTAAAAAAATGAAAATCCGAAGCTACAAGTAAATTGTTCTCTAGAAAGAGCTAAAAGTATATCGTATAAATATATTTAAAAGATCATTGTTTCCAGTTGCGTTCATTTTGCTTATTTAAACATTATTTTTATTAAATTGTTAATCAATTGCATATCTACATTTTTTCATAACATACAACACAACAATTAATTTGGTTACTTAACCCTGGAAGGACATGCTTATTTTTTATACAGAAAGGTCATGTCATCGATCGACGACATGTTTTAAAATGGCCTTACTGATTTCCTATCCGACAAAATCTTTAAAAATCACTTGTTCTTGATGGCCTTACTGATTTCCTATCCGACAAAATCTTCAAAAATCACTTGTTCTTGATGATTAAGTTTATTAAGAGTAAAGGAAAAATGCAATGCATTTTATTTATAAAAATTTTCAATACAAAAATTCATTTTCACAGTTTGAGTTTTTTGGCTTGTTTTACAAAAGGTAAACAAAGCGTCATTGATTCGACGAAGCATGTCCTTCCAGGGTTAATAATCCACTGTTTTTGGCTCGAGATTCATGCTCGAAGAAATTTTTCAAGTAAAGTTCGAGTAAAAGAAAATTACATTTTGCTTGTTTTTGTTTTCTCTCTTGCTGGAAAAACGCCTTTGAATAACTTCAAGTTAATTGAAGTGTGTACGGAAACATAACTAATGTCAGATGAGCAACTATCGCATCTGCTTGAAAACGTGTTTGAAAAACATATTAAGGGTATTCAGTAATTTTGTTAAGTCCTGCTTAGTTGATTAACTGTTAAAGTTAGCAGCAGTTGATGCGAGCGCACCTGCTAAGACATTTTACAATCAAGTGCTAAACTCTATGTTTTTTTTATTTTTTTACAATATAATTTATCACTACACTTAATAAAATTGACTTTTCCGACTTAACAAATGGTATCTGCTAAACAAAAATACGGTGCTGAGCTTGTTAAGCTGCTGAGTATTTTTCCATAGAAAAATTTGACAGGACTTAACAAGTTTATTAAGTATGTCAAGTTAGCAGGACTTAACAAATGTAGTAGGACTAATTCAAAAATATCGTTTGAAAATTAAATATCTCCTCGTTACACTTGAAAACCAACATTCTATAAAAAATATTTATATAAATTTTTATTATAATTTTTGCTGGTATCAACGCTCTGGCGTTGACCTCTTCAGCTTGATCAGAACTCAGTTAATGAGGTTTGACAACATGCGTTCTAGTGTAGCCGCAAAGCCAAATTTACATTTCTATAGGCATCAAGCAAGTTGATCATATCACCTATTAAATTGCATTTTTTTTCTTTTTTGTTTTTAGTAAATGTGAAGGCGCTGTTTATTAGATGCTGTGATTTAATTTCAAAAATAATACATTACATTAACTTTATAACATAATACTTTATTCACATATTGTTTCGTGAAAAATATATTCACACATAACATAAAAATTTGTTCATTAAAATACCCATAAGAAACTCCCATTTTTTAATGAATCCATTGTGGTATTTTTACGCGGTACCAACAGATGCCAGCTAAAAATCAAAAGTGAAATTTAAGCAGACAGTCAACAAAAATTTCGGCTTTTACTTTACGTATATCTTAAATATGCTGAAAACATGTATGTGAATAATGAGGTGTTGTTTAAACTTAAAAAGAATCTGAGCTTATGAATACTGTTGTTAATCATCATTATCCATTGTGAACAAAATTTTGAAATTAATTTTTTCCCGATAACGTTATAACGTCTGCTTACTGTGAACTTATGATATGACTTATTCGCTATAGATTTATTTTTGTTTCGTTTAAATGCTGCCAGGTTTTCAGACTTTGCCTGTGTTCACCTTCGCTGTGAAATGTTTACGGTTTGATTTATTTAAAAGATTGCTGATATTTGAAATATAAATCGATTTATTTTTAAATTTGAATTAAAGGGTATGAGCGATTTAAATTAAAGTTTGAAAATTAAGAATTGTGCAAAAAGAGAATGTTTGGAAAAATGTGGGAATGATAAAAAAGTTGTATAAAATGAGGATGATACATTAAAGTTGCAGTGATTTTTTTAAGCGTTTTTACAGAAATATGGACTTAAGGAAACAAAAAAATGAGAAATGTTAAAACGATCGTGAACTCCTGCTTCCTAGCCGTGCTCACAAACTTATATCCATGATTCAATAACAAGGTAAGTTCATATCAAAATATCTTCATATTTCAAATTTTATAACAAAGCTATAAGTGTCATCAATGTCAAAAGCATCAATAATTCATAAATAACATATTATATTGCTTATTGCCAAAATACATTGGCATTCGTTTTTTATATAAAAAGTTCGTACAACTAAAATTTAACAATTAATGAATTTACAACAGTATTTAAAGATAAAAATTTAAACAGTTCTAATGTTTATCTAAAGCTTTCGCCAGCAAGTCGTTCATGGTGGTTAATAACACGCGTGGATCATCTGCAAGTCCGGCACCAACCATGGCGTTGGCAAACAATTGCTTTGTGAGCAAATCTGCTAAAACGGGATCAGATTCCCGCAGCTTGTATAGTTTCTTGATGATGACATGTCTGAAAATATAACAATAAATCGTGTGAAATTTATTAATTTAAAAATGAGTTACTACGCACTTTGGATTAATTTCAAGTTGAGGTTGTAGCAGAGCAAAACGATTCTCCTCCGGGATTTGATGGCTTTGGGTACGCATAAAATGACGTGCTGCAGCCATTTCCTCTACGGTCACCACACAGGGATGTGAATCGAGACGTGTTGTTACCTTAACATTTGCTACTTTACCGGCTAGAGCCGTACGCATATATGGCAACAGCTCATCAACCTGTGTACGCAAAAGGCCATCTTGGCCAAAGTCACTGGTGTCATCACTCTTATCTTCACGCATTTCTTTTTCGACTGAAACCAGATTCTTGCCATTGAACATGCCGAGCTGCAGGAGCACCAGTTCATCGTAGGGCTCATAGCAGAAGAGTACCTGTGTGCCACGTTTCTTTAAACTCTCATAGTATGGTGAAGATTCGGCTAGCATGCGATTGGGTGCAGCCAAGTAGAAAATATCTTTTTGGTCGCCCACACTTTTGCAGTAGTCCAGCATGGAGATACGTTTATTATCTGTGGAGGCGGATGAATCAAAACGCAGCAACTTTGCTATCTCTTCTTTCCCTTTTGCATCACCGGAAGTCACAACACCTTCTTTCAAAAATAGGCCATAATCCTTGTAGAATTCTTCGTATTGTTCAGGTTCTTTATTAGCGCGCTCTTGTAGAAAACGAACAACGCGACTGCTCAGCACATCAGATAGTTTTCTAAGGAGAGGGAAGCGCGATTAAGGAGATGACATAAAATGATAAGATAAGAACTCACTTAATAAGGGAGCTATTTTGTAGCAACTCTCTGCTCAAATTCAAAGGAATGTCTTCCGAATCAACTACTCCTTTGAGAAATCTTAGCCATTTAGGAACAAGATTAACTGTCTTGGATTGTATAAGCACCTTGCGTGTGTAGAGAGCGACTCCAATATCACTGTCTCGTGAGAGATCGAAAAGACCAGGTTTGCCCGTTGGGAAATAAAGCAAAGCGCGAATGCTTATCGGGACATCTGCCTGAATGTTTTAGAAACAATTTAAAGCTTATATTATATTTATCAGTCCTATTTTTCCTTTTCGCTTACCTTATAATGAAGCGTAAATCTTGGTGCATCGAAGGTGTTTCCAATGTAGCGATAGAAGTCATTGTGTTGCTCTGTTGTGATTTCTTTGGGATCCATTAGCCAAAGTGGCTGAATATCATTGGCGCGTATGCCGTTAAGATAGATGGGACTCCCAACAAAATTACTGTATTTTTTTATGACAGCTGCATAAAATTAAACACATTTTCATCAATTGTAAAACTCGCTAGATACTTGCAGCTAACTTACCCTTGATGCGATCCTCGTCTGCATATTCGCGACAATCGGTTTTCAGATGTATGACAATCTTTGTACCCAATGCCACGCCCTCAGCTTCCTGTATTTCATAACTACCCGAGCCGTCTGTGACCCAACGAAGTCCAGGTGAACCAGCCTTGGAGGAGCGCGTATAAACCTCCACCTTATCCGCGACCATAAACGCGGAATAAAAACCAACTCCGAACTGTCCAATAATATTAGAGGAATTTTCCGAGCCCGAACCTTTCTCTTTAATTTGTTCTAAGAACTTCTTAGAACCGCTACGAGCAATAGTGCCAAGATTATTGATAAGTTCCTCACGGGTCATGCCGATGCCCGTATCCTGAATGGTCAGTTGCATATTTTGCTTCTCGGTTCCAATGTGTATTTCGAGAGCACGGTCTGAACCCTCGTATTGATTTGGCTCTTGGCCAGCAGTTTGTATAGTGTAGCGAAACTTTTCTAAGGCATCACTAGCGTTCGAGATCAATTCACGCACAAATACCTCGTTCTCAGAGTACAATGAACGCGCCACAATATCGAGTAGCATTCGTGTCTCCGCCTGGAATTCATGCTTATCAACATCTCCCACTGCCTTTTCTGTTTGCCTGATAATGGTGTGGAAGCCGCTGTGTTTTTCCTCATCTTTGACGTCTGCTGACGCTTTGGTCTTTTCTTCTGAATTTACATTGGCTGCTGGCGCTTCGGCACTAAAGCTTCGCACGAAGTTCAAAACTAGTAATTTCATTCAAATTTATTATCTATTAACTTTGATCTGATGTAATCTCACCATCTCCTCCAGCCGGTTGTTGCTTCAGTGGACAATTCAGCGTGCCCGTTTGGTAGCTAGCCAAAGCACGCGTTGCATAACGTTGCACTTGACCACTTTTGTTTAAAACACGCGCAACTCGAATAAAAACCGACATTCTTCCGTATTTTTTAATTCTTCAAACTATTTTCAAAAAATTTTCAAATCGGAGATCCAGAATATTCACCAATTGCACGCCAGAGATAATGAGATGGGAAACTTCTTTTCTATTGTGAATTCTGTTGATTTTGACAGCTAAAAATGCTTCTTCTCCAATTTTTTATGCAATCACGTCTTGTATATGTGAGTTCACCTCATATTTGTCAAAAATAGGTATTACACCCAAAAAAGTCTTCCATATTTAAAAGAAAATTGTTTTTAGCTGAGCAAGAATATTGTTAAAAATAGTCGATAAAGAACTTTTGTTAATATAGAAATGTCAGTTTTGTCAATCTAATTTGTGGAGTTACTTCGATAACAGACAAAAATATTTTTGATAGAAAAAAATTGAATTTAAAATGAAAAAAATTGTTCTATTTACAAGTGGTGTTGTTAACAGAAAAACATAATTCAATTTCTTTCAAGAACAGCTATATCTTTCTTTTAAAAACTCTGTTTTAATTTTTAAATGCATGAATTTGTTTGAACAAACATTGTAAGCTAGCTTTTCCCTATGTGTACAGTGGTGGCTTAGCTGTCGAAAGTGAGATATTCACCAGCGCTCATGTCCATCCAGAGGGGTGAATTCATCGAGAATCCATCGAGAGGGGTGAGTTTGTCTTGAAATTTTACTAACACATTTATAACATTTGCATTAGTATTGACTGCATTTTGGCATACAGCTATCTCCTTTTTGCCGAAGTTTCCAATCTCTTTATCTCTGTTGCACGCCGTACAAAATTTTGACAAACCCTGTCGTCCATTCACAGTTTATCATAACACTAGGTACGTTCACAATAACTCAAAAGAATCAAATTTACAGCTGAATTGAAACGAATAGAATTTATACTTCATTTACACGAGTGACATGTAGTAACAATAAATTTATTATTGTTTAATTTTTCATTATTTTTCGATATTTACAATATTTGAATAATAAATAGAAGCATACATAAAAAATGAATGGTGAAAAGGATAGAAAATTTTTTACTATATTGAATTATATTTATTTATTTATTTATTTATTTATTTATTTCGTCAAACAGAGACATTAACTCTTATAGACTACTTATGAAAAACTTAAAGGTAACATAAAATTAAGTTGTATAAATAAAAATACGAACAATAACAATATCTGATTTTCTTTTAAAGACAACTGGTGTGATATTTAGTGATAACATGAAGAAGATTAAATAAAAATACAAATTTTAAAATATGAAATTAATTTTACGATTTAAAAAAAAGAATTTACCAGTAACACAATTGAGATTGTAGAAATAAAAGTACTAAGAGACATGAAAAATTTGGAGAAGTTTAAGGTTAGTTTTGAAGCGGTTTCTTGTTATATTGTCAAAGATTTGAACATGATTTAATAATATAAGGTTGTTCAGATATTTGACATACCCTTTTTTATGTAAGCATAAATATTCCTACGCTCTTAAAACAATGACAACCATTATTTTGTGTTATTTGTGAAAAAAGTAATGTTTTAGTGTTTTGTTGATTAGATTATTTTTTTAAATAGAGGGTTTTCAATAGTTTATTGAGTCGAAAAAGAAAAAAATAATTGTGCAAAGCTTTACTTGCATGGTGCTTTCATATTAATTTGTGTAAATTTAGAAATTTAGAAGTGGCGTCCGTGGCGTAGTTGGTTAAAGTGCGTGGCCGCTGTGCCAACGAACCTGGAGACCCAGGTTCGAACCCCAGCAGCGACAGAAAATTATTTGAATTAAAATAATTATTCTGTACGGCCGCCACCTCTCTGCAGATAATGGCAAACCTCAGAGAGTAATCAAAATGCCATGTAAAGCTTCTTGAGAACGAGAACATTCCGTTCATCGCCGTTCGGAGTCGGCGTTAAACATGTAAGTCCAGTTCTCGGTCAATTGTGTACAAACTCAATACCACGCACAACTCAATTGATCATAAGAAGCTAGGTCCAAGGGCTGAAATGGCTAGTTATTTATTTTTTTTTTTAAATTTAGAAAAATTGTCTTATAAGAATAATTGGGATTCTTTTATTACTTTTTTAGTGAGGATCATAAATGATTAAAGTAATTCATAAAAGTTTCTTTTTTTGAACAAAATTATGCACATTTTCTTATTGTTTAGAGAATTCTACAAATTTTAAGACAAGTCATCAAAAAATACATTGCTTTTATTGATTTTTAAGCCGCGTTTCCATGCTATCACTTACGATCTCCCACAATCACATTTTTTGCTAGAAAGAAAAAGCATGTGACCCTCACCATATGGGATTGACGAATGCGAGTGTGAAACAGGCATTATGTTTTGGTTTTTATAGCATGTGATATCCCCTGTGGTTTCATGTGATACTAGGAGATAGAAAAAGTTCAGCTTTTTCATGGTGTAATTAACAAGGTGATCGTGACGTTTACTGATTTCCCTTCGGTTGTCAAAAAATGTTGAGAAAGTAAGAAAAAAAGAGACAAGCTGCGGAAAAGTGTCAAATCGCTTGCACTCAATAAAAAATTGTAAAAGATTGTTTTGCAACTTTTGCTTGAAATTTACGAACAGCTGTTTTTGACAAACGTGGGTAAAATTTTTTTGAGATAAGCTAAAAATTCACGATCACCTTGTTAATTACATCATGAGCTTTTTGAACTTTTGCTATAAAAGTGTATCACTTGCTATAAATTTGTCTAACATTTTTATAGTTTTTTTTTTTGTGAACTGCCAAGTTTTGACAATTCAAATCAGAAAAAAATCAAACAAATTGTGTTAGTCCATGGTATAATAATACAAGGTAGCATTGACAGTTGCTTGGGAAATCATATACTGTCAAAAAATATACTCAAAAAGAAAGCGCTCACAATCCGCCATTGAAAACACAAGCAATGTTGAAAACGTTGAAGTGAAAAAAAACAACAACCACTGCAGCTGCTGATGTATTCCCACAAAAAGCTGTTTTTGACAGTTTATGTTTTCCTGTTGAAGAGAAAATAAGCAGTTGTCAATGCTACCATGTATTATTATACCATGTGTTAGTCAATTCATAAGGAAGAATAAAATGGATCCCGGTATCCTGATAATACCACGGGATGGCAGTTCTTCAAAGATGCAAAGATGCTGGTGAGCCACAACTCTCGAACTTTGCAAAACGTTCGAGTACAGCGCTGAATGGCTTGCATTAAGTTCTGAGAACTAGACAAGCATCCGCGAGCTTAAAAACTGCAGCTTTTACGGACAACTAATTTCTATTTGTTGGATGGATGGATGATGGCTTACGCCAAGGCGTTTATATTTGTTTTTTTAATTTTGTATTATTTATTAAATTTCGTGCATTTTGCATTTGTTTTTACTTACTTTTTTGCATTTTCTGCTCATAAATTAATGCAGCCTATTTTCTTTCAGTAATGAATAAAAAAGTATGATATCCTTTTGCGAATTCTGTTTATTTTTTACTCATTTATAATTTGGTTACAGCAAAATTATGAACTTGTTCAAAATAATACACTGAAAATATATAACCGGTAGAACAGATTCTTCCAGATTCCATTGGTACTGTAATTGCTTCGCGAAAATCAACTGCAGTTGTAAGTAAAGAGTCGCATCACGAAAGATAGCAACTTGGCCGAACGTCAATAGAATATATTGTACATATCTGCTTCCTTACGAAATTCCTGCATCACTGCGATAGCACCAGCATTGATTAAAGCATTTATATCTCTTAGTTTTCTAAATGATGCACTTTAGAGAGATTTTGTTTACAAATGTGACATGTCAAACTTTTATAGCTACAATACCATATATGCATTTTGCTTTTTATAGCAAGTGTTTTGTGATATGGGATAGGAGAAGATCATAAAAGATAGCATGGAAACGCTGCTTTAAAGATATTTTCATTCCATATGTCTTAAGAAGCTTTATATTTTAAACATTTTCAGTGTTATTTATAAACACATTTTAGCGCTTGTTTAACTTTAAACAGAATTTAAACATGAAAACGTGATTAATAAACATTTTTCATAGTTGTTTAAGAACTGCGTAACTTAAACGCCAAAATTGGCGTTTAAAGACTGCGTAAGTCTAACCTAAAATTTTCAGCAATCAGCTGACCTAGAATGAAAACGATCAGTCAAAATTTCTAATTTTAGTTGCATTAAGTGGAAATGCAACCGATAATTGCAATTTCGGCATAACAATTTTTGACATAACATTTGCTTAGTTACACAATGAATATAAATCATTTATAAATAACAATTTAAGCAAGGTTGCGTAACACCTTAAACGATGTTTAACTAAACAACTGCTTAAAGGTTGTTTAACGAAATCTAATAAATAAGACTGTTTGAATTTAAAAGCTCAGCGTACCACAAATTTCTTAGTAAACACTTTTATTTATTATTTTTTATTTACACTTTTATTATTAAAATTAAATTTCCTGGGAATTAATTAAAATTTTTTGGAATAGTTTTTCTTAGCAAACACAATTATAATTCATCAATTCGATTATCTGAATAAAAAAATTAATCTTAGAACACCACGATGGCTCAAAATTTTATTTGCATAAAAAAGTATTATTTTTAAAAAATTGTAGCATAAAAGTAGAAGAAAAGAATATATAAAAAAAATTACTGCTAATAAGCATGATTTTCGGGCAACTGTGATCATGTTTTGTCCATATGAAGTGGCAGTTTCGCTCTTATTACATATCGGTTTGCCTTTCGTGTCGTTGGGTGATCTTATCTTTGTCTTTGCTGTTATACTCGTATGAAGGTTATCGTTTGGCATTATTTATTATAACTAAAAACTACTTTTATTTTTTAAATATTTTGAATTTAACACTTATTATAAAAGCATTTGCGTTCACTTTTTTTCATCCGAGAGATTTATAGGGAGGACTTTTGGCAATTTACACATTTTAAAAGACCTGAAGTGAGGGAGAGCTACAGTGACCTTGGTTGCAATTGTGTACAGAAGCGCAACCATAGGGGGTTTTTGGGGTTTAACCCCCCCCCCCCCCCAAATTATCGTCTCAAAAAGAAAAACATGATAAGTAATAACATGTTTTTATCAAAAGCTCAAAAAAACCCAAATTTAAATTTCAAATCGATTGCGGTTTAAGCATAACACTTCGTGACAGACATTTTGGTGCCGGGGATTTTTCAGCTGATTATAGACGAATTGGGTTTCCTGATTTCAGATATAGACTCCGTTTCTCTCCATCAGCTCGAGTTTTTGAGCTATAGGCAAAAACATGAAAATTAGTTATTTTCCTGATAATTTTGTCATATCTACTACACTGATTTACCAATTTGTATTACGATGATGAATTTCAATGAAGAAATACTAGACCTTTCAATTTTTGCACACAAAATTAAATTTATCAAAGCCTGAGTGGCAGATTTTTAAAACATAGAGACATTCTAATTGGATTTCAATCACTTTTTCCTGATGCAAAAAAAAATCGCTAAATGTTGAAGCTTTAGGCGCTTTTGAAAAACTAATCGCATTTTATAAAGATGATTTAGGAGGAGATTTTGATGACCTAAAAAATGAGCTGAATGTTTGGTATAAAATAAGAAATAAAAAAGATTATGATGACAAAAGCACAGTTTTTCAAGCCATACAACAGTCCAATAAGGATATATTTCCAAATATATATGATTTACTTATTATCCATGCAACTCTTCCAGCAACTTCATGTGAAAATGAACGAACATTTTCAGTACTTCGCCGACTCAAAACCTATTTAACCGTAGTCCTACGTTGGTGTAGACAACTAAATTTTTTTTTAATATTTAAATATTTTCAAAACCATTTAGTTTAAGGACCCAAGCATACATGACTTTTATTTTATGCTGAGTGTGAACCGAAGTCATGTACTTTTAGAATTTAAATTATAATAGTTTTCTATATATATGTTGAGGTGTAGATTTATACACCATGCACGTTGAAGCAAGATACTTGCATATTTTGTTTCTATTATATTATTTGTTTTTGAGAAAAATAACTCTTCATATAATGCTGAAGCTGGAACATCTCAAAAACGACGTAATACAAGCCTTCCAGAACAAGTGAAGAAAAGAGGCAGATGCTTCTTTTGCGTTGATGAAAAAAACCAGAAGGGAAAGCACAATCATTAGTTGGCCTGCTGTCTCTGCCAAAAAACTATTTGTAAAGCATATAACAACCAAAATGTGTGCACGGATTGCATTTTAAATAAATAAATATATTTGTTAATATATTATATATCATATACATATATCATATATCATATATTAATAAAATTTTTTTTTTCATTTAAGGGGACATATAGGTTACAAAATTTTAAAAAATTTAAGTGGCTATCGCCTGAACCAAGATAATTTTTTTTCTGGCGAAAAAAACAAAATGGCGACCGATTTTGTAACCTCGAAAATTTTTTTCAAATGGCCGCCATTTTGTTTTTTTTTCGGCAGAAAATTTATCCTAGTTCAGGCGATAGCCACTTAAATTTTTTAAAATTTTGTAAACCAATTAAACAAGGATTAATTTGGTTTTTTTTTTCCTCAGATGTTCCAGACTGGTGATATCCTGCACACCGTCAATTTTATGGCATTTTAAAAAAAAAAAATCAAATAACGTCAAAAACCGCTTCAAAAATTCTGAAAAAATTTTATTTGTATTCCTTAAATGTTAATAAATACATGTGCAAAATTTGAAAACGATATCTTGTTTCCTTCTATGTAAAAAATTCCCGAATTTAAAAATTATAATTTAATTATTAATTAATAATTTTTTTAAAAATTTGTAACCTATATGTCCCGTTAAAAGTAAATGTTTTTAATAAAATCCACACAAAGTATATGAATGTAGAAATCTACACCTCAACGTAGAATTCTGAATTTTTTCTCCAAGTAGGACTACGGTTAAGAAGCACGATGTTGCAAGATAGACTAAACGGCTTCACTGTACAGGTTGCTTTATCTGCACTGATGTTGCTTTATCTGTACAGAGAAATGACACCATCAGTGGATATTATTTTAGATAAACTCGCTGAAAGTAAGCGTAAACTGGATTTAAAAATATAAGTTAGTTTTTTTTATTATTCTTAATCACCTTAATCCTGTAACTAAAGTCTTTTTAATGTAAAAATAATAAATAAAATTTTTATCTATTCTAATAAATAACTAATGATAAAAATTTTATCATTATGTTTGCTGCCATTGTGGTAGAATTAACGTTTTGAGTGCAATATTTGGACTCATTACACCATAGCCGCTATAGTTACGTACATTTTCTTTTATATACATATAGTTATAAAACTCCCTTCAAAACAAATTCCTGGTTGCGCCTCTGATTATGTATTTCTTCCTTAATGTTAATAAGACAACAAAAATCATTAAATGAACGACACGACATTTAAAGACAGAGAATGGTAACGGTACAATACCAGCAACGCTTGAATTCACCGCTATGTGACCGTGTCCATCCATATCTTGCATAAAATAACGCACAGCAATACATGTTAAACTCATTATTGCGAATACGTCCAACTCAAAGAATTCGTGATTAACCTGTACGTCTATATCCTCCCAATTAGCACGCTGCGAGCGCCCTGCATTGTTGACTAAAATATCAAAAGAACCAAAGTGCTCGAGCACCTGGTTAAATCACACCTGATGTGCGTTCAAGTCCAGCATGTTCGATGATAACAAGCCGTAGGACTGTTTCAGACACTTAGGGCGCGTTTATAGTGCCGACTTATTGCCGAACCGAACCGAACTGAAAACGCGTCATGCTGAAAGAAACTGGTAGTGCGTATAGTGCGCGCTTTCCGCGGCCGACTTATTGTAGCTGGTTTTTAACTATTTTGGGTTTGTTTCTTTATGTAACGTTTTTTTTTTGTTTATTATTGCAATTTGAGCAGCAAAAAAGTGGCGTGATTTCTTGTCTGCTTTTTTCTTTACTCAAATCAGCGAAAAACAAGTGAATAGACAAAAAAGCGAAACAACGCTGCTGAAACGCACTTTCAGAAACTGAAAGCTGCTTTATGCCGCGTAAAGCCACACTTGTTCGACCTTTTTGCAATTGTTTTCTACTGTTTTTCGTTGTCTTGTTTTTTTTAGATAAAAAAGAAGTGCACAGAAAGAACAAAAAGCCTTGTTGCAAGTCGCCTGATTTCTTGTCTGCTTTTTTCTTTACTCAAATCAGCGGACAACAAGAGAATAGAGAAAAAAGCGAAACAACGCTGCTGAAACGCACTTTCAGAAACTGAAAGCTGCGTTAAGCCGCGTAAAGCCACACTTGTTCGACTTTTTTCCAATTATTTTCTACTGTTTTTCGTTGTCTTGTTTGTTTAGATAAACTTTTCGCTGTTTTTTTTGTTCTTGATTTTTTTATTTTTACAATCGAAGCATCAAAACAGCCACATGATTTCGTGATTGTTGTAATTCGCCGAACCTTCACAGACGCAGCTGCACCGCAACAACACAACGTGTGTTTGTTGTTGTTTATTCTTGTCGTTGTTGGTAAATTAGCGCATGCGACTGCGTACAACTCATGCTACGCTGAAGGTTTCTTGTTGGTAATTTTGCGTATGGTTTCGTCACCGACTGCTTTTTGTTTGTGTTTTTTATGCTACTAATTCCTGATTGCACTACGTATCCAACGATTTGTTGTTGTAAAAAAACAACAAATAAAAAAGAAAAAACAACAACAAAAAATAAAGAACTACGTGTACGTATGTATTTTATTTGATTTTTTCTTGCTCTTCCCTTTTTTTTTGTTATTTAATGCATATAATAAGTACGCCATGTGTAAAATAAGACAAAACCATGCAAACCGTGCGAGCGAGC
Source organism: Pherbina coryleti (assembly GCA_943735915.1). Taxonomy (NCBI): domain Eukaryota; kingdom Metazoa; phylum Arthropoda; class Insecta; order Diptera; family Sciomyzidae; genus Pherbina; species Pherbina coryleti. The sequence continues at coordinate 162,792,023 of OX030950.1, read as the reverse complement.
GAGAAAGCAACAATCGGCACGCCGAATAACGCTGCACAAGCTGCTTTAAGCTGCTTATTCAGCTGGCACTATACGCAGTTTGAACTTATTTCATATGATTGCATGTGCAGCGTTTTTCAGCTTTTCTTCTCGGTTCGGTTCGGTTCGGCAATAAGTCGGCACTATAAACGCACCCTTAGTGCGCACTTCGTCTTAAAGTTGCTCACGTCGTGCCGAAAGCACTAAACGCACTCCATTTCTAGCCAAATGGACAGCTAAGCTCTTACCAATGCTGCTTGAGGCACCAGTTATCCAAACAACTTGATCACGCAAGCTGTCAACAGGTTTTCCAAAACGGTTCATAAACCATAGCTCGACATTGCAATCCAAAAGCATCCAAAGCAAGATGTAAATAAGCCAATATAGAATAAATGCAACGGCAAATATGTTACTTCAAGTAGGCTTTTGAAGACTTCCGAACGCACGGAAATAGGTAGTAGAGATTTATGAGAAGATCCGCCTTGTGTTCATTCACCATATATTAGAAATAAAATAGGGGGATTCAAGATGCAAAATCCTACCTAGCTTTAATGCTTCTGTCGCCACACGACCGGTAATGCCGAAGAAACAGGCAACTATTTGCCTTGGCGGCATCGGTAGTCGACTAGGCGTGCGCTTGGCTGTCATTCCAGGGGTCTGAGTTCGAATCCCGGCCAGGATTACACCTTGCTTCAACATTTCTTTCCTCATTTTTAATCAACTCAAATTGATTTTTGTCAATATTTACGACTTAAAAAGTAATAGTTGGTTGTAGAAAGTTTGTAAATGGGACTGCCTAATAACTTGACTTGACTGAGGTAAAGGCATAACACTTGCTTCAGATTCTTATTCACATGTTTCAACGGCTTCTCGCCACGCTAATACACCGTCATATGTTTCACTTGATTGCCCTTTCCTTCCCAATTATCCATCGAACCATTTTTGAATTAAGGCAGACTTGACTGAATAGGTATAACACATTAAATCCATAGTTTAAAACTAAAAAGAAACCTTAATGCAAAAGCTTACATAAAATAAAAAAAATAAAAATAAATTTATAACAAGGACAAGCACAAGAATAAGGATGGGCTATAAAAAAGGGTATGGGCAAGAATTCGGACAAAGATAAGGACCAGAAAAAAGATTAAAAGTAGTACAAAGATAAGACCATGGATAAGGATTAGGACAAGGATTAAAAAAAAAAAACTATGATGAGGATTGGGGCATAGATTGGATTAAAGATTTAAACACTCTTAAAACAATTGGGCACAAGGACAATATTGGCAAAATAATAAGGACAAGAAATGGTACAAGGGATAAAACATAGATATGGACACACTAAGGACAAGATTTAGGATAAAAACTAAGAAAATAAGTGGGGATAAAATAACTGGAAAACACTTTCTGTATGATTTTTAACAAATCCCAAGAAAACGGGATAAAGTATGAATCCAATATATTATAAAGTGTGTTTCTTTAAGTCAGTACTAAATTTGATATTGAATAAAACACATTAAATTTTATTAAATATTTTATTAAATTTGTTTTTAATCGAGAGAAAAAAGATCTGCAATTAGTTTTTAAACGTAATTTTTGGCATATGACCACCATGGCTGAATCTGATGAATGACAGCCCAGAGACAACTTTGTTTGGTTGAGGTCACACGGTGCTCGTTTGTACGTCGTGCAAATGATTTTGTTGTTGTTTTGTTGTTAAAAATCAAAAAATTAAACTATGGTTAATCACGTTGCAAATTACGTGGGACTAACTGAAGTAAAGCATTAAACTTTTCTTCATTCATTTTAAATAGTTTTTAAAGCTTTAGGGTCCTCTATTCACAGTTCCTTGGTCAGCTGGGAGCCTTTACTGGATCGTCTCTGGTGCATTTTTTACTCCAGCACAATCTTCTTTTCTTATTGACTTCCTTCTGTTTCATCACATTGTTTATTAAGGTCACAAAACGCATTAAAACTTTTCGGTGGGCGGAATTCATAAAAACAATGTTTGCTACATAGTTTTTTGTTAACCCAATTAATTTAATACACAATAAATAAACTTCAGTAGAATCCCTATCTTTTATATTTATTTCTGAAACTTGAAATTAAAAAAAGTGACTAGAACCGAATACAGACGACGCACTATTCTCGCAGTGTGTTAATGCATATTTCTGTCGTGTGACCTACCAACGTGCAAATTAAGAAATGAGAATAAATGAGAATCATTTCACGCCGAGCAAACGAGCACCGTGTGACCAGAGCCTTCACCGTTGACCTAACCCGCTAATTAGCTTAATTAAAAAAAAAAAATCGCCCAGTGAATCAACCAGCCCACAAACCACACCAAAGTGTGTATTTTGGGAATGTAACGGCATTTTGATTGGATTATCTTCGCTACAAATGCGTTAATTTTGCTTATTGACACACCAATTGAGCCCATTTTGCGATTGGGCGATTTTGGGCCCATTTCCTGAAAATTTAATTCTAAAATTTCGTGTATGTCATCTCGATTAAATTGCAAAGACTACTGAATAAAAATGACACTGACAGTTTACTATCTGACAGTTAGTTTTACAGATTTAACTGTTTGAAGCTAGTACTGGCTTAGTAAGAATCCTTTAATATTTGGATTTTAACTGAATATTTAAAGAAATTTTTGGAAAACTTCAAATACCTGATTTAAAAGGAATGAGCAGTGTCATCAATTTTGTAAATCCTGTTTATGATTTGCTAATGAAAAAAAAAATTAAACGTCAGAAAAACGTGTTAAAAAAAGCTACTCAAACTCAAATTACACATTTACACCATCAAAAATTCTGCTTGAATGTCATTATTCGCTTCTAATCAAATTAGAGACTCTTTCATTGAGTTAAAATTTCAAACGTTTTTTCAAGAATTTTTATTTATAAGAATTAATTTTTTGAAAAATTAATTGAGAAGCTATTCAAAAAGTCTCATTTAGCTAACAGTTATTTATTAAGCTTAACAAAATCTTATCTAACAATGATCACGTGGAGCTTATAACTAAATATCAATGAAATTCCCTCAGCTATCGTTTGAAGTATAGGTATGAAGGATTGACTAAAAGGTATGACTATGCTTTTGCGTGTCTATTGAAGGGGTGCTTGTCTTCTTATCATAAAATTCACCACTTATCTAAGACTTGTGACCATATGATTTCTTCAATAAAAAGAAACTCCACTCTCACTGGAACACATGATTTGATAAAACTTCTACAATTTGTTAGTTGCTAAGATAAGCCATTTGTTATTAAACTTGAGAATTTAAAATGTAAACATAAAAAAATTATCAAATCACAATTATCACTAAGTTGTTCACTTAGACGTACCCACATACATTCGACCTTCTGAGCATTACAATTAATTAGTTAGGTGTGGAAAATATCAAGTGTAAATTCAATCGACTTGTTTAATTTGCATAAGTTTAAGCAGGGGATTCATGATATGAAAGAAAGGGCAACTCTTCGCAATATTGCGGTTCGTTCAAACTTCATATTGTCTCTATATCATTATGTGAATATAAAAAAAGGATATGTGCAAAAAGAGAATGTAAACATACTAAAAGACACTCTAATTTTGTTTTGATAATAGTTTATATTTCTTTATTTTTTTCAGTATATTTTGATTAATATTTTTATAATATTAAATATTTTTAGTTTTTATAAATACGATTAACTGATTGTTTAGACTAAATCTTATTGATTTCAATACATTCTAATATGTTTTTATTATTACTTGTTAATACACACAAAAAAAAGGAAGTTTATTTACAAATATCTTGCATACATACGTTTGAAATGTTTAAAAGATATACGAATCGGAATGCGTTATCGTCGTTATATCAATTTATATTTTTATTTTATTTTTTTTTTTGTGTTTAGTTTTATTATATTTTCTTGAATTTTCTGTAAAAATTTATAGGTTTTTAAAAATTTAATTGATTTTTATGATTTTTCTCTTGTTCCTTTGACCAGAATTTAAATATTTACTTTTTTATTATTACTTGTTTTCCATTGAATTGTGAGGTAGTTTTGAAAATATTTCTTCATCAATTGTTGTTTACGATTACGATTTGTGCATTTCTCGATTTAATAATATATTAACTTACGATCTTTTTAAGTTTATTTAATATCTTGATCTTTGATTTATTTTTGTTTTGTTTATAAAACAAAGTTGTAGCTATGAAATACACCAAATGTTGAAGTGTCTTACTTCGATGCTCAGTTAAAGATTGTGTGGTGAGATTTGATGATTAAAGTACGGTCTATTGAAGTCCCTGAAACTTTAGCTGCTTGATGAAAAAACCATGGATTAATTTATAATTTTTTTTTAAATAAATATGAAATAGATATGCTCTGAAAGTATTATAATGCCTTTGACAGAAAAGATTCTGACGGAAAAATATTCTGAACATTTTCATAATACTTTTCTGAAATCATTATTGGTTCTTATATCAAAGTGTAGGAATAAGATTTGTAAAGAAAGACCTTAAATCAGTTTTTGTTAGCCAAAGATAAAAATTCGCCTTTAGGGCAACTCCAAAAATGTGCTACGAAAAAAAAATTCTACTTATTTGAAATTTTTACATAAATTCTACAATGAATTTGAAATTAAATTCTCTACAATGCTTCAAACTGTAATTTCTTAAAAAACTTTACAGCTTAGTACTCATTTTGATATTTTGTTCTAAGTTGGAAAAAATTCATTGTAAGCTTTATATTTTCTGGTTCTTAGAAAGTTAACTTGTTCATCAAGTTGAATTTTCAAGACAAATTCAGTAAATTTTTTATTAAGAATTTTTCTAAATTTACGATTGTTAATGGTTATTGCTTGTGTTAGTATATTTGTGTCGTTGAACAAAAGAAATTCAACAAAAACTGCAACATATGGTACATCAAGCTTGCATGAGTGGAATCAAAACATGAAAACTTCAGACATGTGTGATAAGTCTGTGGCAAACATATACACTGTCAAATTTTCAGTGAACTAACCAACTTATCTTAAGGAAGTGCCTAATATATATTTAAAAGGTCTAAAACGAGAATTTAATTGAAGAGAAGAACATGATAAAAATTTGAGGAATTTAAAATTTTTGCAATTATTCTTCTCCAGCAAGACCCGCCTGTAATAAGCCCGCTGTTATAGTAACAAAGACTGCCTAAATTTGTGGTAAAGACTTAGAACGGAACAGTTTATTTTAAAATGCTTCTGGCAAATGCGTTTGACAGTATTTTTATTTAATATTTCACAATCTAAATATTTTTGGAAATGTTTATTGTTAGTTTTTACTTTTAACTAATTTGAAATGTTTACATACATAAAAATTGTTAATTCCTTGTAATTTTGTTTAACTTTATTTATACTTTTACTACAAACATACAGACATAAATATTATTATTATTATTGTAAAATATTTTTTTTTTATGTAAAGTAATCAGTCGATTTCTTTTTGGCAGTGTTGATTTATTTTATTTCATATTACCATGATTTTTGTTCTATTAGATAAGTGAAATTTAGTTATTAAATAATTAAAAATTAAAATTTTGAATGAATTCATAAAACTTTTTATGAATAAATTTTACAGCTGTTGGTTTCTTTTTCCAGTTTATGAAGTCGCATATGTACAGCTGCTAAGAGACGATCAAATAAATGTAGAAGTGAGTCACATGCAAAGTAATATATAGTGACCTCTTAACATATTCTATATAGTTTGAATACAAGCCTGACAATGTAAGACAGTAGACAGTTGGTGCCTAGTTCAAAAAGGCATAAAAAAGGCTTTACAAAAGAAAAAATCATTAACACAAACACGGGTGAGAAGCTAACATGCAAGTTGTTAACATGAAATTGTATAACTTGAAAAGTATATGACGCTATTTTCCAGCCAGATGGCGTTGTGGCGAAATAATAAGAACATATTAAAAAGAAAAAATATATATATTTTGAAGGTAGTTAAGATTTAAAAGTTTTGCTTTCAATATGCTTGTTATAGTTTCTTTACATAACATTTTTTACATATTTTTATAATGAAAAAACAAGAAAGATCAAGGAATGTAAGAATAAATGAGAAGTGTTAAAAAATCATCACACTATCAGTATTATGAAAAATATCAAATGAGCCTTTTAAATGCCAAATCAAGATACTAACTATAATTATATACAAAAATAAAACAAAAATATAAAAAAAATAAACATGAATGCCTTTAAACCTAACAATCTGAGCTTACATTAAATATTGATCTCTATCAAAAATTGTTCTTTTACAAAAACTTGCAAAACTGGAAAAATTGTATGACTTTTAATCTTTTGAGATTCTAATAATAAAAAATAAAGCCTCACGAAATAAAACCCAAAGACCATAAAATAAGTGGAATAATCTAAAATTAGAAGTTTCTTAGAATTATTGAAAATTAAATTAGAAAATTAGAAGAACCATATAAAATATTATGGATAGTTATTAGGGTAATTATTTAGGATAGGACATGCGCGATCATCTGAAAGCCAATCCGACAGTAAAAAAAAAGAAAATTTTTAATTCTTTCTGTCGGTCCATCTGACATGTGCGACCTTATGAACGCATATCGGTCAAACCCGGTGCATTTATTATTTTAATAAACTTGTCAACGTTTGAGGAACCACCAAGTAAAAAAGGAAAATAAGAAAATAATAAATTATGGAAAATAAAACTGCAAGGTTTTCAACTATTGAATTTTGGACAGAATTTTCTGAATTATATTTCTATAATACATATTATCTTAAATCTGATCAATCAAAAGAATTACCAAAAATTGTTAAGCCATTTCGCTCCGTTATGGTGGTCGTGGCCGAGTACGTTAAACAGTGTTTGAACCACTCAATGCCGATGCGAGCACAGGTTCGAACACTAGCTGAAACAAAGTTTAATTCTTCTGATCGCTCGTTGTCTTTCTGCAGAGAATGGCAAACCATAGAGAGTAAACAATGCCATGTAAAGCTCTTGAGAACATGCAAATTTGAATTTGGATTCTGCATAAAACTAGTAAATTCCGTTCTCTATCATTTGTGTACACACATTTAATAACACGCACACTCAATTTGAACATAAGAAGCTCGGTCAAAGTCCTTTCAAGAGCTGAAATGACCAATTTATTATTTATTATTATTATTTCGATGATGTGTTTTGTCTGAGAGTTTAAAAATATTAAGTTGTCGCACATATCCGATTGTTTGAAAGTTTAACAAAAAAGTTTAGTTTGTTTTTTGTCAGACATTGCCGGGTGGCATGTCCGATGGTCTGAAACCAACTGTTGTGTCATAAGCTTATAATTTTGTGCACTATTGTGAACTTTGAAAAAGGTAATGTGAATAACTGTGAATTTCCGTTGAAAACTGTCACTGGTTTTAATTAATTTGATTATGAATTTAAACTTGGAACTTATAAAAAAATGTAAATTATATTGATTATCTTTTGATGTGAATTGTGTGAAAATAAGGTATGATTCCAGTGATAAAGAAATCAACAATGCTGACTGCTTATCTAAATACTAAGCAACCCATATAACCTGGACTTGCACATAAAGGATTGATGAGAGTGTTGTAAGTGTTGCTTTTCTTGGATTAAAAATAGTAATTTAAGAGTTATTTTAAGGTGGACTTGAGGTAACGGAATATAGCGGGGTATTTCGTATAAATTAAATTATATAGTTACATTAATTTCTTCACAGTATATATCTTCAATTTTAGCTCTGTCAAGTTCTTAAAGTTATTAAGAAAATTATACGATGAATAAGACCACATTTATTTGATCGCCATTGTATTTCCTCTGTGAATATAGCTCAAACCATATCTTTATACAAACAAAATCCCGAAATTCATCTTACATTTATTGATTGTACACTTATTTATGAATTCGTCAGAAAATCGTTTTATATATTCTTATAGTTTTGTTTTTTAATTTTTACGTCCCTGAAACTACTTTTTGGTCGTTATAAAAAGCCCTAACTGTTGTTATGTTTGTTACACCATAAGAATTGCACTTGTTCTTAATTTTGTACATTACATTCAAATGTTGCTTTTAACGTTTTTAAGCTCGTACGCCAAACAGCCTTTTCACAGCCCTCATGATATTGAGATGATGCTTCAGCAATGTTTAATTTCAAATAAAACGCTGCTTTACGAAATATGCTTTCACTGTCTATAATTTTGATATAAAAACTTTTTAAGGTTCTTACAAAAATATTATTCTTTCAATTTTTAAAAAAATAGTCAGTCCTTATTCTATTAATTTAACATACTTTCATATTCATCGAAAATATGATACTCAAACATTCAATTTTTAGCACATTCTTATTGCTTGGTTGACATTTTAAATAATTTTTTATATGTACCTTGTAATGACTGCCTTGGATGTTTGAAAATTAAAACTTGAAATGAAAATTAAACTTAACTTAAATTTATTTCCAAATATTGAATAAAAAATAAATGATACTTGACTAAGACTCCTTCGAAGGCCTTAAATCTTAAGAGCATTTTTAGACCAATCAGTCTATTACTTTGCTCATGTCTCGTTGAAGCTGTCCTGCTTCTTCTGTACACTGAAATCAAGCTATTCTTATAATTGGCAAATAAAAAAGAAGGTACTGAAAACATAAATAATAAACAAGCAAGAAATAAAAAAATGAATAAAAACAACACAAAAAATTGTAAAATTTAAAAATGTTTATTTATTATAATTGGATTGGTAGATATTATTGTATATAGTATGTAGGAATTTATGTACAAATGAAGTATTTATAATTTATATAAAATTTAATCGTATAGTTGTATTAATTAATGTTTTCGTGTTTATTGTTAAATTTAAATTTTGACTAAAATATTTAAAAAGAGGAACTTAAATTACTAATTATTATAACCGTAACTTATAATTGCAAAGGAAACGAAACACAAAAAAAAAAAAAAAAAATTAAAACTCAAAACAATCTTACACAAAGTTATTAACGCTTGTGTGAGCTTAAAAATTTACTTGAGAAACCAGCTAACCTAGCTTCAGCACAAGGCTAAAACAAAGTCTTGTTTGTTTTTTTTTTAATTTAAAACTAAATGAAGTCTTCTTGAATTTACATTATTTTAGTTAGCTTAGTTATATATTTTATGCTCTGCTATTTTTTAATAATATTCGCAAAATAACGTTTATTTTTCTACGCCGACCTTAACTAGTTTAAAAAAACCACACATAAAATTGTTTGTACAATCAATAGTTTATAAAAAAAATCACTGACAAAATTTTGTTTGCATTCGAAGTTATGACAAAATATAGACTAATTAAATTTATATGGACAACACAGCATTTATTTATAAAACAAATAAACAGTGCTTGAAAATGTTCAGACCCAGTTTCATGGAAATTTTTTGTTTTAATGAAAAAAAAAAAAAAAAAAAATAAAAATAAAAAAAATATGTATGTAAGTTCTGGCTACAATTATGCTACATTTTTAAGTCTTGTGTTTTTTTTTTTCTTTAATTTTAAATGAAACGTTTTGTTTAATTTTTTAAAATGTAATTTGAATAAAGAAATTTGTTCATGTTCATTTGCATATGAGGTGGGTGGGAGCGGGGCGAGTTATACTAAATATACGTACGTTATTAATTAAGCATGAAATTATATACAAATTCAAAAAAACTGTTGCCAACATTTGTGACATTGTTGCAAACTAAAGCAACTACATACAACTACAATGGCTAAAAATTTAACATCGAATTTTACTAAAATGTTTGTTTGATGCAACTGAAATTTTTACTTAAAGCAGTTAAATACGGGTTATATTTTATTTTTTTTTGTTTTTTGTTTTTTTTTTTTATTGTAGAACAATTTTTTTTTTTTATTTTTGTATGCATTTTACATTAACATATGAGTTTTCGCTATGCTTACGTTGCTATATTTTATTACTTAAACTAATAATGATTTTAATGTTTTTATTCTTAGTTATGTTAAAAATACCTGCATTTAGTATTTAAAGATTTTTGTTTTTTTGTTACGATATTTTTTAGGTTACTTATTTTAGGCTTATAACGCTCTAAATCTAAATGTACAAGTCAAGCCAGTGTTCAATGTCGTTTGTTTGTCTGTGTCTTGCTTACAGTTACAACTAACATTTACAGATAAACAGCTATGTATTAAAAAAAATGAGTTACCAGCTGGCGAAGCCTTAAACGCTTTCACCAGCAGCGCTTTGTAAAATCTTATTTGCGTGTATTATTTATTTTTATGATTATTTTCGGTTTCATTCTTCAAATTATTTATACAGTAATACAATTAATGTAATGTGCATCGCTTTGATTTGTAAGGTCACCATGTGGTCAATGCATTTATTGCTCTTTTTGTTGTTGTTTCTGTTGTTGTTCTGTTGCTGCTTGTATGGGCATTCTTTTTTGTGGTTTTCTTGGATGCTTTCTTCGCTGTTGCATCTCAAGCTTGGCAATGGTGAGTGGATAGCTCGAAACAGTTGTTGAACTTTCATTAGTTTCTGTTTCGGGTATCGATGATATTTCGTTTTCATCATCATTATCATTATCATCATCTTCGTCACTGTCTTCCGCAGTGCTTTCTTCTTCAGCGTCACTTTTTTGCTCATCATTGCTCGCTGTTGTTCTGTCAATGACAAAATCGTTAGCAAATAAATTTGACGCATAGGGAAGACGATAGGCGGTCATGAGCAAACTCTCGACTTTGGTTTTTTCCGCCGGTCGCATTTGTTTTATATTGACTGTTTTGACGTAGGGCTCGGCACACTCGGGCAGCCATTCATCCGAGATGCTAAAAAAGAAGAACAAATAGGAATGTTTTAAATTATTTAGTTTATATGTTCTTTTTTTAATAATAAATATTGATTTTTTTTCTTTAAAAACGTGGCAGACCTGTGTAAAAGGGGACATGTCAAAATACTGCAACGGGTAAATCAAGGAAGAAGGTGAAAAACCTTCGAAGAATTAAGAAGTTGAAAAGAAAAGCAAGTCAAACATTTCGTGGGACGCTGACGAGAAGACTCCTGTGATAACTTTTTTCAAAAAAGTAAAGAGAGTGTCTTTAACACGCCAAATAAACTACTCGGTGCATATAGAAGATTTGGAACCTCAAAACTTTTCCTACCGGCTTACTTTTCTGCAATAAAACAAAAACATTTTCTTTTCCAAGTACTGTACAGTATTGTAACACACGAAGAGGAATGATCGCATGACATATTCAGTCCAAGGGACTAGGTAAGATATTTGTAGACGTTCTGGAAAAAAGTTGAAAACCTCTTCGAGTGGTCTTATGAAAAAGCACTTTAATGACCGGGCGATAGAATTACCATCACAAGTGGAAAGCATGATACTATCATAACTCAAATGCAAAAACCTCAACTGGATTTGGTGCATGGTGTTATACTTATCCGGATCAATTTTGAAAAAAAAACAATACAATCTTCTTTTACATGGTAAAAAAGAAGTCGTAACTCCCCAAATTTCGACCTATCTTATAGACGGTGCCAGTATGTGATTAAGGATGACAAAATATCTTTCATGATCTTTATACAATGAAAGAAACTGACGAATTTATATTTTCATGAACAGTGAAGTAATACTAAAAGCACTCAAAAGCTACACAAATTAATACAATTGTATTAATTGTGTCATCCTCCATTCTATGAAGAGCTTCTCCATACTATAAAATCAACGCTGAATTACATGACCACCATGATTCTTATAAGAATCTACCTTACCGCGTGGTTTTTGATTGGAAATTAATGGGTAGTAAGTGTTCTGAAACATTTAAAGAGCTAAGTTATCTACTTTGCGAAGCTTTTGTGACCATTGGAGGTTTGGTTATAACATATTAATAGATAAAATTATATCTTGTTTAGAAGAATAATCCACGTTTTAAAGCTTTAGGATTCTATTTTAAATTTTGACGTAGAATACGTCATTCTCGGAGGTAAGTAGGGTGGTTGATAGTGATGAGGTGTCGGTATTTACATAACTTTTTGAGCCTTTGGTGGGCCTAAAGTACTGATCGTACAATGTTGATGTTAGCACTTGTTGGTCTGCTTGATCCTCAATGCGACAAAAATTCATGTTAGAACTCTCTAACTTATATAAATTTTACACAATTACATGAAATATAAAGCCAACATTTGATGTTTTTGTTTGCTTAAACTTGCTACCTATTTATCGACAGTTTCCGGTTTTATCGACAAAACCATAAAATTTGTATGGGAGCCCCCCTAAGGAGTCGTCGGAGGGAATAGGTGTCAAAGGCAAAAATGTTTCTTTTGCAAAAGTAATGGGGGTCGGTCATACATATTAACCCTCTCCGGCACTCTCTTAAATGTCATATGCTCAGGTGTATGGAATAAATAAACAAAAACCATAAAATTTGTATGGGACCCCCTAAGGAGTGGTCGGAAGGAATAGGTGTCAAAGGCAAAAATGTTCCTTTTGCAAAAGTAATGGGGGTCGGTGATACACATTAGCCCTTTCCGGCACTCTTTTAAAGGTCATATGCTCAGGTGTATGGAATAAATATACAAAAACCATAATATTTTTAAGGGAGCCCCCCTAAGGAGTGGTCGGAGGGAATAGGTGACAAAGGCAAAAATGTTCCTTTTGCAAAAGTATTGGGGGTCGGTCATACATATTAACCCTCTCCGGCACTCTTTTAAAGGTCATATGCTCAGGTGTATGGAATAAATATTTTGCTAAATAGTATTTAAAAAAGATGTCATCAAAAGCGAATTGACTAATTCTACGTCTTGTGTTACGACATAGTCGAAACTACTGTATCTTTTTTTAGGACTATTTTTAACTTCATTAATACTTACATTTCTCGTGGTGACCATTGCACAAAACATTCAGACACTCCTTTCAGATTTTTGCGACGCATCACGCATTGTCCTTGGAATGTTATATTATTGCGACCATCGGTTAAAGTGCCGATTTGGCGTAAGCGATGATTTAAACCCTCCATTATGCCCGTATCAAAGAAATCGAACATGCGTGCTGCAAGAAAACAAAACGATATGGAATGTTTTAAAAAAATTTCACTTTCTAATGTATTATCATTACAAATAGGAATGATATATGAAAATTTTAATTGAGCATAATATTATGCTTACCGGAGAAGGGCTGACGTCTGTAACGCAGCTTTTTGCCATTCTTGCGCAACTGCTTAGGCACTGGCGGGTCAGATGTGCGTTTGTTTGTACTTTCCTTGTTTTCGGTGGCAGTGAAATGGTTGTTAACATGTTTTTGTAAAGCAAGCTGCAATAGATTAAGGATGTTTTTCATTTCAAATATAAAAATTATTATTGTTATAATTTAAATGTCATAAAATTTTTAAATTATTTAGAAATTTTGTAATAAAAAAATCATACAAATAATTGTAAATATCTGTTTGAATCTTTATAATTTTATTTTGATTTAAATAAATTTTTTCTAGTTAGTCAAAATATTTTCATTTTTTAAATTTAATTTTTAATTCCTAATTTAATTTTTTTTTATTTTATTTATATTATGAAAAATTCTCTTTCGGGAATTGTTAAAGGGAGATTCAGTTTTTAAAATAAAGAAAATTTTTTAACATTTTTAATGCAAATTTGTTCATTAACCTTTTAATATTCATGAATGGAAAATAAAAAATGTAATGTCTTTACCTGCTATCTTAAAAGCGAAAACTTCCTTTTACAATTCCCGGGAGAACATTTGAAATTATTTTTACTATAAATAATGAAGTCTTATTTAAATTTTTATTTCTTTTTTATGTCAATATGTTTTCTTGTTAAATCTTTTTCATCTTTAGTATTTTTAATTTTTTTTTTTAATTTTTATTTTAATATTGTTTTGTTTGTTTTCTCTATATATTTATTTTCTTTAGTTTGCTTTTTATGGCTCACAAGCCCCTAAAGTTGAAGTTACTAGAAACTTTAAACGCGTTTTTATCGAAACTATGTTTTTAAACAGTGTGCTTTTAAAATCTATATAGTTGTAAATTGCAAATAAAAATTATATTAAAAATAGCACAAAATGGGTCCTAGAGGGCATTGCTCGAACAAGGAGCGATCAATAAGCTACGAAGTGAGGGCAAAAGTCAATGGTAGCCAAAATACTTGGAAGATCACAAAACTTTGTTTGTAATGCTTTACTGCCACAAAAACAACACTTTAAAAGGAGTAGACCACGAAAAACAATTGCAAAAGATGATATTCATATCAAGCTGGTATCAAGTCGGGTTATTTTTGAGTCTGCTGCAGTTAGCTGCAGGAGTTTCAGTTTCTACCAGAACTGTTGTAAGTGGAGAAAAACAAAATCTTTTCGGAAGATCATCACGGAAAGTCACGATGAGCATTCGCAGGTAACGGAAAAAATGGATCCATATTTCACAGTCGGACGAAACAAAATTTTATTTAATTTGTAGTGATGGAAAAACTTGGGTAAGACGTCCAAGAAATAGCGAATATAACCCTCGCTATACCACGAAAACATTCAACCATGGAGGTGCAATATAATGGTGTGGGGATATTTTTATTGACATGTTGTTGGGCCTTTGTGTGATCAAGCGAATAATGGACAAAAATCTTTATGATCGTAACTCGGAGGAAGTAATGTTATGCTGAATGGGATGTGGCATTAAAATGGCAATTTCAGCCAGATAACGACCCGAAACATACTTCGGTCTAGCAAAGAAATAGTTCTCGGACAATAATGTGGAACTAATGACTTGGCCAATTCAATCTCCGGACCTAAATCCGATCGAAAATTTGTGCAAAATAGTTAAAGAGAAATTTGGACAAATTAAACAAAACAAAAAAAAAAAAAAAAACAAGGAGGAGTTGTGTGTAAAAGTTCAATAATCTTGGTATGCTATTTCGGAATGGAAATACCATGCTAATGTGATAAAAAATAATTTTATTAAATCGTATTTTTCCCATCAGCTGCTGTTATGTTTTATAATGAAAAGGGAACATTTTTCAATTGATCCTATTTTTTGTCCTTAAGTATTATATATTAAAAAAAAATGTTTTTTATTCTTTTTTCTCATAGTTGAAAAGTTGTTTTTCACTATATAACCTTAATTTTAAATTTACTTTTTTTTTTAAATTTGCTCGACTTTCAGCTTTTATATCTTTTTTGTAATATTTCAAATTTCAAAAATTATATTTTTTCAACGTTGATTAGATTCATGGTTGAATAAATAAGGTTGTCTCGTGGCTGATCGTACTCTCTCCTCAGTACCCATAATTGACAAAATCAATGCAAAGCAACAACAACAATTTCATCGGCTTTACATGTTAACAATTTTCGCTTTTAGATTTTGTATGAGCTGTCAACTTCGATTTGACATTTATGGGAACTCGCTCTTACCCATGCGACAACCTTATTTATTCAACCATGATTAGATTTTTATTTTTATTTTAATTTTTGTTTTATTTAATGATTTTGAAATAGGGTTTTCTTATATTTTTTTTTTTAACTTAAATTTTAATTATTATAATCTTTTTCTTTTTAACGAGATTTTTATTCTATTTTTTATTTTTAATGAAAATATGTTTTTTTTTTAAAGTAAATTTTTATTTTGTTTAAATACTTTAAATGCGTCTATATTTTTTCATATGTTTCCAATTTTAAAACCTTTTTTACATACCTGTGAGCCAAAGCGTAGGCCGCAACCTTCGACAATGCACTTAAATTGCTTGGAACCGCCATGTGAGAGCACGTGACGTTCCAACCAACGACGCGAGCAAGATTCCTTGTTGTACACCTTGCAGCCCACCCAAAGACAGGAAAATGGTCCAGTTTGGCTGTTCACATGATTAGTCTGCATGTGGTCGAGAAGCTTTGAGCTGCTGTCATGTTTTTTGTTGCACTTGTGCCAGTAGCAGACGCCGTCATGACGCTTGGCACCTTTGTGGCCATAACGGAAACCGGATGCAGCAGGAAAGCGTATTGTCTTGGGCTGTGATAGTATTGGTGATATGGCCGCTTTAGGCAGTGACATGCTGGACAACTCAGCTAGCTGAGTATCAATGGTGGTTGGTATGGTAAACATGCTGCACATGCTAGGAGGTGGTGTAAATGTTTGGCTCTCAGTGGAAATGCTCTCTGTTGTCGAATCCATTGTTGTTGTTGTCTGACTCATGTTTGACATGGAATTGGACATGGAGTTTGACATGGAGTTCGACATGCAGTTTGTGATTTCTAGATCAGGAGAGCAAGCTTTGGAGGAGCTGCTGCTTTGCGAGCTAATTAAGGGAAAATTAAAAATTAATTTAAATTAAACAAAAAAGAAAAAGGAGCAGAAATACTTACCTAGAGCTCGCCAATGAGTTGCTGCTTTCACTGTTACTTAGAGAGCCACCCAAGCCCGACTCCGGCGTAGGCAAATCGCGCTTGCCCAATGTTTCTTTGGATTTGGCATTTATTGTGGCGCTTAATGATAGATGCAGCGAGCAGCTGTTTGTTGCTGTTGCTGATAATGATGATGACGCAGATGATGATGTTGATGACGCTGATGAAGACATGGTGGAGAGATCATTAAGTTGGTCCTGACTAGTTGCAAGCGATGCTGCCGTTGTGGTTGCGCATGAATTTGAATTCGAATCACAAGCAGAAACAGGCTCAGCGGATGTCGACTCTGTGGAGGGCGCTGGTGAAGGCGCCGATGAAGTCAAGGAAGCCGCAGTTGAGGCTTCTAATGAAAGATCTGCCGATGATGAGACTGAATTCGAGTGGGAACAGAAAGAGGAAGATGAACAATCTTGAAGAGCACTCGGATTAGATGTCGACATTTTGCTGGAGTCCTCCATAAACTCCAATTTAATAGCAGCTGGGAGATTTGTAGAGAAAATGGGTGTGTCTGACTTATCAGACGATGCTTCTGTTGTCGCTTGTTGTGGCTCATCCAGTGGTTCTTCTTTGATTTTGGGGAACAATGAGCAAAGCGTGGATGTAGTTGTGGCAGTGATGGGAGGATATTCAGAATTCTTGACTATATCAAAGAGATCCTTGGCTGCAGCTATTGCTGTTGTTGATGATATTTTCTGTTCAGTATGCGTCGTATTGCTGCTGACTAAGCTGGTGGTGCATGTTGTGGTACTCATGCTGGTGCTTGTGGTCAATTTTGCCGCTGGCGTGTTTGTGCCGGATGCAATGCTTACCAAAGCGGGTGTGGGCTTAGATGTTGAAATGGTTACAGTTGACGCTTGTTGTGTAGTTGTAGAAGTTATGCTGTTCAGCGGTGTAGTTAGTATGCTGTTGCTGCTGCAGCTGAACGCCGGCACAAGTGGTGGCGGTGTAGTTGGTGACGCAACTATTTTGCTGGTTGGGGTTGAAATTTTTCCAGCCTTCGATGTGGTATTGCTGAGGGCTTTGGTAACGGTTTGCGTTGCACTAGTTTTGGGCGCACGCTTCTGATAGGGTTTGGCTAGCGCAGATGGCTTTGTTTGAGTAATTGGTGCAATCGTGCTTGATGTACGCTGTTTGGTTGAAGCAGAACCGCTGGAAATTGTCACCAACGGAGGTGGTTGGGAGCTAAGTGATGGGAATTGAGCTGCATTCGCTTTTACAATCGCCAGTTTGGCTGTTGGCACTGGTGTTAAACTGGTATTAGGTGTGGAGTTGGTAGAAACCACAGAGAGTGGCGGCGGTTGCGTGGTAGTGACATATGATTGATGTTGTTGTTGTAGCTGTTGTTGTTGTTGATGCTGCTGCTGTTGTTGTTGGTGGTTCTGCTGTTGCTGCTGATGTGCCAGCACAATTTGTTGTTGGAACTGCTGTTGCTGTTGCTGCTGCAGTTCGTGTACATTTTGTTCCAACGACTGCTGACTAGCTGGCACCACGGATTGGCCAAAAATTGAACTCAATGCAGGCATTGCTGCTTGTATGGGTTGCAGCGCAGGTAGTTGCTGTTGCTGCATTGCAATCGCCTTTTGTTGCTGCTGCTGCTGTTGATTGTTGTTAGCAGCAATGGCAGCTGCAGCTTGCGCCAACATAGCCGGCAAGGAGGCTGCATTAAGCAACAAGCCAGCAGGCGTTGCCATGAAGACCGGCTGCTGCATGTTGTTGGCGGCAGCATTCAAGCGCTGCAGTTGCTGAAATTGTTGCTGCTGCTGCTGTTGTTGATTGGCGGCTACCGCAGCGGCAACTTGCTGTTGAAAGATTTCCTGGAAGTTGGTAGCATTCAATGTAGTTGATGCAGTGGCGACATTCTTTTGTTGTTGCTGCAACTGCAGCTGTTGCTGATGCTGTAATTGTTGCTGCTGTTTTATAAGAAGTTCCTGCAAATCGTTGGCATGCATAAAACTAAACGGATTGATGTTAGCGGGCGTTCCGCTGGCGGTAGCAACAGCGGATGTTGCTGTTGTTGTGGTGGCAGTGGTGAATTGTTGCAACTTGAACACGGTGCCATTGAGAAAATATTGGGCAGCAGCGGCTTGGGCAGCCTGGGCAGTTGTTGCAGCAGCTGCAGCCGCCTGAGCTGTTGACTTGTTGACCGCATTGTTGAGCTGCATAATGTTGGCACCATTGGCAGCAGCTAGAAGCTGCGGCAATTGGACTAGATTCGGCAGCTGCACGGGGAGCTGATATAGTGTGGTATTGGCTGGATTGGCGGCATTCACCGTTGTTCCTGGCATTTTGACAGCTGCTGCTGTGACTGATTGTTGTTTCAGTGAAGCTGTTTGTGAATTTCCGATGGCTTGCTGTTGCTGTATTGGTGCAGCTGTTGCTTGCGGCTGAGTTGTGCCGCCAGTAGCTGTTGGCATGCGTATGGCTGTCAGCAGAACAGCAGGTTGCTGTTGCTTGGGCGCAATTTCTTTGTTGCTCATTTGATTGGGCTTCATGTCGGGAGTGCGTGGCGCGATGGCAACATGTTTCTTTGGCGATTTTCCTGCAAGATTTGCTGCTGCTACATAATTGCTGTTGCCCGTCGAAGTGTTAGGCTTCCGTAGATTGGGTGCGACTTGAGCAATTTTTGTGGGTTTGCTACGTTCGATCTTTTTCAACGCGGGCACAGGCAAAGCCGTGCTAGGGGTGGGCGTAATTGTGATACTGTTTGGTAGATTACCAGCAGCAGAAGTTGCTGGTCCAAGTTTCTGTGGTTGCGGTTGCTGTTGCTGTTGCTGCTGCTGCTGCTGCTCACGTTGACTATTGTTCTCCTTGATTTGCGATAGAATATTAAAGTATTTATTCAATGAGGCAGTGGTTGCAGGAGTGCTCATGGTAAGAGCAGTAGTGGTCATGCCACTGGAGACACCACTCGAGTTGGGCACAAACTCCTGTCGCTTGCTGAGAAGCTGCTGCGCCTTCATTTGCGACTTGAAGTAACCCGTGATCTTTGTTTGCGACTCTTCCAAAGCTACCGCTTTCAGTCTTTTGGAGGCATTAGCCAATTGAGATGCATTCGAAATGGCCTGTGCCGCATTAAGGTGTGTTGCAGCAGAGGAGTTTTGAGCGTTTCCATTGGAAGTGCGTGATTTTTTTATCAAACCATCGTTGGCTGATGTCGAATTGCGTTTTTTACTATGTGCAGCAGCGGAAGCTACTGATGTATTCTGCGTGGGCGCGTTCCATGGCCAAATCGGTTGTGTGGTCGCCAACGCTGATTGCTGAGCGCCAATCTTCTGCAGTGATGGCAGTTTAGTGTTCATGTTGTTGTTGTTGTTGGTGTTGGCAGTGTTGTTGCAAGCATTCAATGGCAATGCTTTCTGTGCTGATTGTTGTTGCTTAAGTTTATTTGTGGCAGTGTTGTTGGCAGTAGCATTATTTGTAGCACTAGCAGCTGCAGTGAGTATTGTTTGTGGCGCCATCTTTTTATTTGTAAGTAGCTGTTGTTGTTGTTGGTGATCCTCGACTAAATTCGCTTGCGGGCTATAGGGTGACCCAGGCTCCGACGCATCTTCACTTGAAGCAGTGCTGGAATCAGTGCAGCTAAGCGATGTTGCAACGCCACTGTAAGAAAAAAGAACCAATTAATTAATGCTCCACAAATATACAGAAAGCAAATCATAGTACACGTTAATTAGTTGCTATAAATGGCCATTTATTTTGATGCATAATCTTGCAGTTTTACTTAAAACTTATCACTCAAGTATTGTTATTAAACTTCACCAGATTTTTGTTAGTTTAAATCTACTATTCTGTCCATTCTATGCTTAATTATAAACAATTTCCCAATTTCCACAACAGCCCGCTTGCGTTTGTTTGTAAACATCTGTTTGAGCATCTGTCAAAATGTGAGATACTAAAAAGATCGCAGGCAGTGTTGCATTAATTACACCAACATGCCTGAAAGTATGCAATTAAAAGTGTACTAATGTTGCTTCAAAATAAACACGCACAGTTGTGGCCAGGGTTATTGAGATTTTTATTGTTTTACTTAAACATGAATTTCTGAATAACGAATTTATGATTGTTTTATAAAACAAATAAAATATGTTTATAGGGTTCAAATGTTTCCATGTGCTAAATAAAACAAATTAAAAAATTTCTATATGTCTGAGGAAATTTTGATATAAATAAAAACCTAAAATTAGTAACAATTTAATACGGCGAAAAATTGAAATTTTGGATTCAATGAAAGGTCAAAAAATGATTTTTTAAACCTTTGTGGAATGTTGAATATTATGTACTTTATTAAAAGCAAAATTATGCACAAAATTAAAAAATACGTTTGAACAAAAATGGTAAATTTCATATAAAAATTTAACATTAAGCTATGGTACTATTTTTCAAAGATTTGCTTCTTTCTTCTTAATAGGTATCCAATTTGTACTAACATAGAATTAAAAAATTTGTTCTTATTAAGTTTGTGAAACCTGTTGTTTCAAAAGAGTTATATTTTGTACAGTGTAATACTGTTCATGGGTGGCAAATAACCTGAAAAACCTGTGATTCCTGATGTAGACGGAACATAAGAAGCTTTTTGAAAGTGCT
This sequence comes from Pherbina coryleti, assembly GCA_943735915.1. NCBI lineage: Eukaryota > Metazoa > Arthropoda > Insecta > Diptera > Sciomyzidae > Pherbina > Pherbina coryleti. Next base: position 162,771,045 of record OX030950.1, on the reverse strand, counting down.
TGTAACTTGGAGTGACAAACGGCAAGAAAAACCAATGAATGTTTTTTTTCAATGTAAGGTCAATTGATCATGAAGCGGACACTCAAAAATTTAAATACCTCTAAAGTTGTCTTAAAGTCAAAAATTTACAACAATAGACAAACATAAAACAAAAAATATTTAGATGCTACAGGATTATAAAGAAAAAATTAAATTTGGACATACCTAAATTTGGAGTTATTAATAAAGCAGAGGGAACTGAGAGCACTCTTCTTCCCTCAACTTTACTTTGTTTGGTATGAAAAAAGCTTTTTAATAAAAAATTTATTTTAATTTTGAGGTTAAGGGTATGAAACACCTTAAAATTTGAGTACTTTAAGTCTGAAAACTGAGCAAAAGTTCTCGTCCTGAATTTTTTATAGGTGAAAGCTGATCATTTGGTGTTAGGATCATTTTGTCCCTTCTTATTGAGCGAAAATCCAGGATGAGAACTTTTCATCTTTTACCTCTCTTTTGACGTTTTTGCCTAACAAATAAAAACAAAAACTTTAAAATTGCTAGACACGCATTTGAAGCCACTTAGCCATAGGAAGGACGATTTTTACTATCAAAAGGATAATGCAAATTTTTCCAGAAAGAATGAAGGTATAATCTGTCTAATTTTAAGCAAATCATTTTACAATTTGAACTTTTACAGTTTTTTACTATCATGACATTTTCATGACCTGACTTTTTCGCTTTTAGAGCATTTTACGGTATGAAGGATAATTGATGGCAGTTTTGGGAAGATGAACTGATTTATCCTTTAAATTCTATTTATTTGTAAAAAATTTATCAAATACCTATGATTTTTTATTGCGCTAAATTAAGCATTCAGAAATTTTTGCGGCGAATTAAGCAAAAAAGTTGGGCTGAAGATGTTGGGCTATCTTGTATTGGATGCATTTTTTACACTTTTTGAACAATTTGTGCACTATTTTACACAGACGAATAAATGTCCAAAATATCAAAATATTCAAATATGCAAAATTTGTACACTGTTGTCCTAAAAATATTCGCTTGGTTACTTTTGCTTCTTTTTTTTTCAAATAAAACTACTTATGAAACAGTTATGAAAGAAAATATGACAGCTCCTAACGAATTTTTCGCTCTAGATTTCAAAAAACGATCGAACAACAAAACCAAATAATTAGCACGTACTTGGTTTTGTTATATCACGAGGGAACTTTTAACATGATACTTTAATATCTGCATAAAAATTTCTGGGTAATCATAAGAATTATTGGGTGTTAATCTAAAAATAGAAAACTTCATAAGACTTGGATCTACGTTCTGGTTTTTAAAATGTACTTCTGCTTAAATTTTGAAAGTCGAAAACAATATGATTTTTTTTTTAATCTCTATTTCAAAATTTGGTTTTCAATGCCCTTTAAATTCCATTCTTCTTTTAAAAACTCGACCCGGTAACCCACGGAGTTGAAGTAACAAAAACAATTCACCAAAATATTTGTTTCTGGTAAATGAAGATACTGGAAACACGGATCTGATGGATTTTTGTTATTTCATTTGACAGTATAGCCGTAAGTTAAGAAAAGTTCGAAAGTTCGTTTAAAAATTCATGAAATTGCAATTCACAAACAAATATTTTTTTTATATGTTTTATTTATAAAATATTTTTTCCAATAAAGCATATATTAAACCAAAAACTCGCGTGTAGTAACGTACACTCGACAGAAGTGAAACTTCTTAAAGAGTAAAGAACAAGAGAGATTTTAGTGTAAAACTAGCAGAGTACCCGACTTTGTTCGGATACAGCTAATTTGAGTTGAATTAAATTAATAGAAAAGAAAGATTAATTTATATGAGTTTTCTTGAAAAAATAATTTATTAAAGCATATGTACACGGTCTTGGACAGTCTGCTCAACTTACTAATTATAACATAACTTTGTTATCGGAATAAAAAGTCAATTTAGTTTTGTTTTTTTTTCATCAGTGTTTTAATAAAAATCATATGAAGAAGAACAGTTTTGTAAAAATAATTTTATTTCAACATTAAATACATGCAATGTAACATGTAATACATGTTATGTAGGTTTTGCACATTTTAATTCATGTCTCTTTGTTACTATTTTAAAGCTTCCGCGTACACAATATTTATAGACTTTCCAAATTATTTGGACTCTCAACACGTGAGCAGCCGACATATCTGTTGGTATAATGGGAATGCAAGGTAGAAAAACGTCATCTCCTTTGCCGCACCCTGTTAAAATAGTAGCCTCAATAAAATTTGGCAATAATTCCTTAACCGAGAGCCTGGTGCCGTTGCAAAGTCTTGGTGAATCTAAATTTCTCAATAGCATAGGTGCTCAAACTTTTAGGCTGAGGCTATGAGGAGGTTCTCCTGGTGGCTCTAACGAATTTAAGAACTCAACTGGCTAATTAACTGACTCGTTCTGATCAGGAACGGTATCCACTGATTTATAAGTGCGAATATCTAACTGCAGCTGTTGTAAAAGTTGGAAGTTGATTGTATTGACCGTGATGTTTTTCGGCGCCAAAATTGCCATCTCGCATAACCAACTTTGATTTTTATAACTGTTTCCGAGATCTGGAAAAACTTTTTGCTGGAGCTCTTCTGCAGATTTAACTATAGTAGCAATTAGACTTAAATTAATTTTACCTTGCACGCCGTTTTCAAGTTGTCCACTCCCTAGTTTCAACAGGTTATTTGCGAAGAGACCAGATAATTGGTCTCCATAGAGGTGAGCTCTCATGTTTGCTTTTAACTCGAATTTTCTTATATTTTTCCATAAAAACGATGATTTAATACATGCTTTTATTTCATCCGCACACGTACCTCTCGGAACAATAGGCAATGTTTGTCTAAAATCTCTCTCGAATGTCTTGCAATGTTCTGTCTAAAGCTTCTAGTGCTGTCTTATGAGCCATTGTACACTCGTCCCATACTATTAGGTCGCATTGTTTAAGGACGGTAGCAAGACCGGTCCTTTTACTAATGTTACATGTTGGAGTATCTTTTGCGGCTAAATTCAAAGGTAATTTGAATGCTGCGTGTGCTGTTTGCCCTCCTGGTAACAGGGTTGCTGCAATTCAAAAAGAGGCAACCGCTGCAGCAATATGCCCTTGCTGACGAACTTTAGCCAGAAACATTTTTAAAACGAAAGTTTTTCCAGTGCCGCCTGGTGCATCCAAAAAAAATATTCCACCTTTTTTATACATAGCGCTGTCGACGTTTGTTGAGTAAACAATTTTTGTTCTGGCAACAGTTTGGGTTCATTAGATTGAACTTCCTCATTGAGAGCTTCAATATTGTAGGAGAGTTCTCGTAAAACGTCGCGATCAAAATTTTCGTTTCCTCTTCGTTGAAATTCGACGAATCCAAATGATGAAAGGTCTTTTCCTACCAAAGCAAGAACTTTGTCTTATATATCAGCAAGAGCCAAATTAAAGATGTTGTCGTTGTAGTCCATCGAGATATTGTTATTTTGTATTTAGGCATGGTGCTTATAGTCTTCTGATTAGCTGTTTTTATGATTATGCCACAACTGTAAGGGATTTGATACAGAAGAAACTTACAACAAAATTGCAAACAAACTTCTGAGGCTTGATGGTATTTTATTAGATTTCTAAATTTTGTAGGCTTTTTTGTTGATTTTAATTTTACATATATCAAGAAGAAAAGTTATAGAAATTTATCGTAGTGGGCGTGGATTAGGTCCAGCCCCACCAACTTTTTTCCCAATGGTTTGTTTTGATACATTGAACCTTCATAATGAATATCATCATTTAACCAAACACCTACATAGCATATTTTCAGGGTTTATGAATAGTGGGCGTAGCTCTAGTGAGACTACGCCTATTTTGAATACATTTGCTGACAGTAAGCATACGAACCAAACTACTAATTTTTAGTCTCATACGGCCGAAACCATCGGAAATATAGCATTTTTATTGATTTGTGGGCGGTTAAAGGGGGCGTGGCAAAACTAATATAGCCTATGTTCAGCGCAGTAATTTTAGGAATCGTTTGATATAGGTTTTATAAAAATCCGTCAAGTAGTTTAGGAGTCTATTCCAAACATATATACATACATACAAACAAACAAAAATATTATATAGATAAAGAGAGGAAGTATCTGGAAAGAAATGCAATACAAAATGGAATAAATAAAGTTTTATTCCGTTTTCTATAAGCGTGAGAATGGTTAGCTGGTGTTTTAGTAGTTTTCGAATGTCTCCTCAACCTTGCACTTTTTAAATGTTAATTGCATTTGCATAGTACTCGTTGACGGAGTCTTCGAAAGCAGAGGGAAATCTTGTTGATTATTGCCTTCAAGTTCCTGATCATCATAGCTGCTATGTTGAGTGAGGGCCTCGTAAAGTAGCGAAACCTCATTGTTATGCATACTAATTTGGTTGGCTCCATTTTTATTGAACATTATTAAACATTTTTTAATACAATTTCAGATACGTATTCCTGACATATTATGGATCATAATTATCTAAAAAACAAAAATAAATTTTTCTTTTGTTTTTCTATAGTTTACTAGTGCCTTAAAAGAGGAATCAAGATTTCATTGCAATTTTCGGTTGCGTATTTTTTCGTTAAAAAGTGTTGTGTGTCCGCTTGTTTCAAAAACGTAACGAAAAGCTTGTGTCTAGGAAATTTATCCGGTAGTGGGAGATGTCCCCTTATGGAAGGTATCCGCGAGCAGACGCTTGTCTGTATTTATTCCCGAAAGGCCCATATTACACGATGATCGTTTGATCGCGGTCAAAATATTTTTGTTGTTGCTTTCAATGCGAAACAATTGTTCATCCGCTCTGGCTCTCAGTGTTTTTTGGCAGTTTCGCATTGAAAGCAACAACAAAAATATTTTGACCGCGATCAAACGATCACCGTGTAATATGGGCCAAATATACCTATGTGGCTAAACAATTTATCACCGAAAAACACTAACGGCTGTATTCAAAAAAAGTTATGAACTACTTATTAGTGCTTCATAACATTAATATCGAAAAAAACATCATTCATAAACGCTCAATAAAGATAAAAACCTATTTTAAAGGCTTCATAAAGTACAGCGGTTTAAAAATCGTTGAAACCATCTATTCAGAAGATCTTGATAAAGAAATTTTAAAATATTTTATCAAAAAAAAAAAATAGCTCAAGCAGGATTTGAAACCTTTATAAATAAACCACTTTTTTAATTTTTTATAATCTACTCTGAGCATAAATATTGTCAAAATATAAAAACTTTTGAATGTTTAGATATAAAAAATCCTTGGATTTATCAAATTCTTAAACCATTAACACACTTCCCATTTTAAATCGAAAATGTTTTTATTTTAACGAGGCAGCTACAACATGTTTATGAATAACATAATTAGAAAAGACATTTTAACATTAAAAAGCTTTTTAAATGTTGAACGCTTTAAAGCTATTTTAAAATATTTTGTAAAAATATTCTTTCAATATCTATAAAAAATTAACTAATGAATTTTGAACTAGAAAATAATTATTTTTGTTTAAAGGGGAAACCTAAGTAAACTTTTGAAAACATCGAAAAAAAAAATTTTCGCTTAAAAGATGCATAAAAATAATATACCACGACATTGAATCCAGCAAAAGTGTCTAAATACCCAAATTTTCCATTCTGTGCGACGCCTCCCAGGTATCTTCCGAGCGTACTTAAAACTTTAAACGCGTTTTTATCGAAACCACTTTTTTTGAGACGTCCGACCGTCATAACTCGAGCAAATCTTCACCGATCGATTTGAAATTTTGACAGTATATTAAAAATACCTTCATCTGTGGAAGATTCTTTATATTGCTTACTTTTTGTTTTATCAACAATTTTGTGACTTTTTTTTTTGTAAAAATTGTAACTGTTTTGTTCGATCACGCACCATTTCACGAAAAATCAATATATCTAAAAAATCCTAAATCCTACGTGTATCGATAGCTGTTGATATATAAAAACGGACCAACTTTTGTTTTTTTGTTCCCGATCAAAAATTAAGGACGTTAGATGTCCGGCCATGGGCTCCTTCAAAAAAATAGGCGCCTTTAAACAAATACTGCACAACCGCCATTTTGTATTGAAATTTTTTAAAAAAATTACATTTTGCATATCAATTTATTTTATTTATAACTGGCCATTTCAGCCCTTGAAAGGACTTTGACCTAGCTACTTATGATCAATTGTGTTGTGCGTGTTATTAAGTTTGTACACAATTGACCGAGAAATGGACCTACAGGCTTAACGCCGACTCCGAACGGCGATGAACGGAATATGTTCTTATTCTCAAGAAGCTTTACATGGCATTTTTTTTTATTACTCTCTGAGGTTTGCCAGTGTCTGCAGAGAGGTGGCGGCCGTACAGAAAAATTATTTTATTCAAATAATTTTCTGTCGCTGCTGGGGTTCGAACCTGGGTCTCCAAAGTTCTTTGACATAGCGGCCACGCACTTTAACCAACTACGCCACGGTCGCCACCAATCGCCACCGGTCGCATATCAATACTTACATTATAAAACGTACTTTACAGATTTTTGTTTGACCTTTTCATTGGGTCAAAAAAAAAAAAAAATCCTGAAAATACGCCTATTTTTCATGAGTAACTTAGGTTATCCCCCTTAAGGCTTGTTATATCTGTTGAACAAAAAGCAGACTTTAGTTAATTTGAACTTTGTTAAAGAAGTTAGAATTTGTGAATCTTAAATTAGTCGCAATTTTTTACATCAACTCGGATAAAATGTTTAAAAAATTTTCCTGCTCAATTGACTTGGGAGTTTTAATGTTACCCAACACTGTGGGACAGCGAGCCAATTTTGCAATATAAACATGGTGAGAAGAAATAAAATTTTCCATTATCATTGCTAGACACAAACTTACCGCTAAAAAATATTCATTAAAATCCTTGTTATTCTGTGTGTATGTGTGTGCTATGAGCAAATATCCTACATAACAGTTAAGTGCAAAGCATTAAAATAATCCAAGAAACAGTCAAAAAAGATGACAAAATCGGCGATGAAATGAAGCGAATTTAATCCATGCTGCCGTGAAGAATGATGGTTGGTGGTCGGCCGGTCGGTCGATGGTAGTGGTAGAAATGGTGGAACGTATGCCGTGTAGAATAGCAGCAGAAAAACCAATTTTATGTGAATATACGGAAAAAGACGAAGTAGGGTACGACGAGGACGACGACGAAGAGTCCTTTTTGCTTTTCTGCTTGTTTTACAGGAACAGACAGACGTCGATGGCAAAAAGAATGCACAAAAACACGTTCACACTCAACGCCACAAACCGCACACACATGCATACATAATATACACGAGGCGAGGACGACGAGAACTACACGATAAGGATTTAGAGCGGTCGATAAACGCCGACGACAACGAAGACGGCAACGACAACGTTGACGGCAACGGCAACGGCGACGTTGAACGCGATAGCAATGCGACAGATAAACATACGAGGCAGCAACGAAGTGAAAAATTCACAGAGTAAAAAAATTGAGATAAGTCGTTGTTGTTGTTGTTTTTGGTTTTTTTTCTTTTTTTTTTCAAACAAAAACTAATGCGGGAAAATTTTTAGCCCTGCTCAGGTAGGCAATGAAAATAAAATACCGAAGAATTAAAAATGAACAACAACGAACACACGATTACGACGATAACGATAGCGACAGCGACAGCGGACACGGCAACTGATTGAAGACGCGTTCGACACAGCAGCGAGTTGTTGGCTGATGTTGATGTTGGTTGATCAACATAATGATCTAGACAGCCTGCATTCTTAAGAATTTCCACTTTCCACGCTGGAGCACTTTGTTTTTGTTGTTGTTGTTGTTGTTGTTGTTGCTTTGGTTTTATGAGCTAGTGCAGCAAGTTAGTAGGTCTGACCGCAGCTAGTAGGCGTCACGTTAACGCTACGTTGAGACACGTAACACTAATAGGTAGGTGTTTGTTGCTTGAAAAAAATGGTGTTCTTTTAGAGGCAAGAGGAAGACATTTTTTTGTAATTGTTGTTGTTGTTGTGGTTTGTTTTTTGTTTTTAAGACGTTTTATAAAATTAACTGTATTTTTTCAAAGTTAAGTCAACAAAATTTTTCGTAGATTTTCGATTAAAATTTTATTTTTCACGCCCATACACTTGAGACGTTTACGAACCGGAAACGGAAGTCCATATATATTTATATACACATATATATATATAATAAAATATATAACTATGTATTAGTTTTATTTACGAATTTGTTTTTGTTTTTACTAATTTATTCATAAGATTGACGCATTTTGTGCACTTTAATTAATTTTGTTAACTTTTACAAAAGTGGGCGTATTTCTGAGGCAGTTTTCTTCTTCTTAAATTCACTTGCTTCGTTTTTTGCTTCACCAAATGTCACTCAACTCGAAACAAGAGAACATCATCTACTATGTTTTTTTTTTAAATTTTTAAATGCATTAATTTTCTTAACAAAATAAAAAAATAAGCTGTTTGTGTTTTTTTTGCTTTCTTTCTTCTTTCATTCGTTTTGATTATTTTATTTTTTTATGTTTTTGTGTATGTATATCCAAATAAATTTGTATGTGTTCGCAGCCAGCATACCGCGGCGCGCTTTTCACACAGTCACACACACTAACTATGCTGCTGCTGTCAAGCTAACGGACCAAGGACGGTGTGCACCGTCGAAGGGAAAAGTTCGGACTGATTTGTGGAAACGCACCATCAGCCGTTGCAAGTCCAAAATATGCGCTGACGCTACAACAACAGCACTAAGAACAACAACAACAACAGCAAGAACAGCACCACCAACAACATTGTCAGAACATAACAACAAACATTCAAACATTTTCAAACGGGAATCATCGGGAAACGGGATGATTTCCCAGTGTTTTTCTGCTGCTGCTGCTCTTCCGCTACTTCTTCTTCTTCTCTCTTCATCTAATGCTTATATTTTGTTACCTATTTTATACACAGTATAAACTCGCTCTATACCACACGACTTTTCATCACTCAAATTGCGCTCTCACATAGTTAAAATTCCATTCTTCAGCATGCGTGCCCTAAGGTTCTAAAGGGCTATACACATGAAAAAAAGCCTCCCTAAAAACAGCTGCTCTCACGTTCTAGCTCTCTGTTCGTTATTCTCAAGAATTTCCCTTTTTTGATAATATCAACATTTTTTTTTAATGCTCTCCCCAGCAAGTGTTTTCCAATGTTATAAAATCATCCCTGCATTTATTTATTTATTTAGCTCTCTCTCAAAATTCTGTTCGCCCCTATACAGATATATGTACTATAAAATATTCTCTTTCTCACAAAGACAGACAGTCAGACAGGCAGTCAGTGTAGATTTTCTCATTTCCGGTTTATTGCTCTGCGTTCTTTCTCTCTCCCCCCTCTGCATTTAATTTGTCAAAATTAAAAACTTGTCTCTACGTTTCTGTCACGTACGCTGCCTGTTGGCTGGATGTTAAATGTTAATTTGTAACTTATTGTTTTAATTCCGTTATCGGAATATACGGCATTAAGAGAGCTTAAATTGTCTATAGTTTGAAGCATTTCAGAGGACTTTACTTGACTTATTTAAAACTATCTGTTGTCACTTTAGTGTTGGCACATCTTTAAGCAACAGTTTTTGAGATTTAATATTACAGGGACATAACCTTTTGATTTTGCGAAATTAGGGCCCCTTTCCGAAGAACTTTTGCCACGAATTCAAACCTGAGATTAGGATTGGCCGATCACATCAGGATTTTTCGTGGAACATTTTCGTGTTGTCTTCTGTGAAGGTATTTAAAAGACGCATAAAGTTTTTAAAACTATTTTTTCATTTGCATAATTTCTTATTATTCTTCCCTATCTAAATAAGCTTTTTAATGACTATCTACGATCTTTCTTTTTCTTATGGATAAGTCTCAACATTGCCAATAGGAGGTTCTATTTATATCCCCATAATCATTTGTACAGAACAAGAAAGGAAACATATATAATTTCTGATATTCTGGGGTTCAGATATTGTTACGTGACGAAATATTAAAAAAAAACTCGAATAAATTCTGTTAAATAACACTCCGTCATTTCAAAAGATTTGTATCCATACATCTTCATTTTTAATCGTCTAATTTGACGGTTAACTATTGACGAGTGCAAGCGCATTATTTTTTTTTGTTTGGTTTCGGCAACTGTTTTCCAATTTCTTTATTTTATATGTCACGTGGCTTTATATAGAGATGAAGGGTTTTGAAATGCACTACGAAAAGTCACGGAGGGAGAGAGGGGGATAAAAAAAACTGAAAACCGGTCACGTGGTTTATGGACAACCTTTTGCCGCAGTCCTGTACTCCTTTCAAAAACTGACCCTCGACGACCTCGGAAGTCAAAAGACAGTTTTCTTGACTGCCAGCCCCCAAAGGTCCCGGGATCGAAACGCCATATTCCTTTTTGCATTTGTCTCCACATTTCTAATCAACTGAAATTGAAAATTAATCAAAACTTACGTTTAAAAAGTTTTAGTTTGTGGTAGAGAAGATTTTGGATGGTTATTGCATGTATGTATGTCCCTTCTTTCCCACTAATTTCCCACCCCATTTGGAATCAAGGTACTTGACGGTATTGTACAAGGTACTTGACTTGAATCCCTTACTCACTTGACGGTATAGGTGTAACGGTGAAAAGTTAAAGCTCCTTGGTTCAACGTTAAGAACGAGCTCCTTTTGGTTCCTATTCAACTAAGATACAATAATAACACCTACAATGATAGGTGTGCCCCAATCAGGAGGTAGACCAATCCTAGCCCTTTTAACGAAACTTCCTTCCAGTTGTATTATTTTAGCATCTTCCATTGACGGTGTTGTCATGCCTTCAACACACCCGTGAATGTCACTTACATATCATATATATTTTAGATCAAAGTTTCCCCAATTTAATCAAAGTATTTGCTGAACTACTCATGAAATATAAAATAGCCAAACCACTTAAGAAAAATTCAAACTGTTCTACGTCGAACGCCTTTTGTTTTAGTTCTAAATAAGGTCCAATGATACTTAAAAATGAACAATTTAGCTTTCGCATTGAATATAAAATAACTGCAGGGTAAATTACAGAATTAGGAAATTGTACAACTATTTTTTTTTGTCAATCCAAAGTATGGTCTGTCAAAATAATAATCAAAACAAATCTGCCAATTAGCAGTTAGCTCTTCCCCTCCTATGGGTGGTCGACCAACACCAAACTTCCCTCACATTTCGACGGTTGAACTAATAGATTTCAAACTAAACTAAGCAGCAAAAAGAAATGGGAAGGTTTGTTAGAAGTCTACAAGATAAACTTGTACATGATTACATGGTATACTGACGGCTCTCTAACCGAAGAAGGGACCGAAGGAGGAGTTTACGATCAGGGATCAAATACTTTGTGACGATGGGCAAAAACAGTAGCATATTCTAAGCGGAAATATACGCGATAGACAGGTGTGTACACTTAAATCTGAAGCGTAAATACCGGAACCAAAACATAGCTATCCTTTCCAGTCAAGCGGCTATCAAGGCACTGAAATCCCACCAGGTAACCTCAAAACTGTTGATGGGAGTATCTTGACAAACTTAATACGCTCGGGCTACAAAACCGGGGCTGGATCTTATGGGTTTTGGGACACGAAAGTATAAAAGGAAACAAAATTGCTGACAAACTGGCAAAGAAAGGAGCATCAACTCCCCTTCTTCGTCCGGAACCATTCTGTGGGATAGTCAAAGTCATTGCATGGAGGACGAAGAAAATGTGAAGCACATCCTAGGACAGTGTCCCGTACTTTTGCGGGTAGTCTTAAAAAATATGCTTTCATTATATCGGAAAGATAATTTTAACACAAAGAAACTTGATGCCGCTGCTTATTCGGATTTCAAGAGTACGAAGTTATGGAACAGTTAAATAAGCTTCGTATTGAATATTTAAGAGAATATCACACGATGAAATTTAATACATTAATTTGATTCAAAACTCCGTTCAACATTTCGGGCAGCATTGAACTGGAAAGCATTGATAATGTGGAAACACGAAAAAACACTCAGTAGACATAAACATGTTACACAAATTAATGTTTTCTTTAATTATAAGAGACATCCATAAAATGGTCTAAGCATTGTTGTAAAGCACCTGCTCCAGCTTTGCTTATCTCCATAAAATATATCGGTAACTCTTTCTTCAAGCTTCTAAATGGGTAAAACATGTTAAGAAAATGTTTTGTGGTTGGCTGTAAAGTCGACCACAATGTCATTGATGAACAATGATGGCTAGGAGCGTATCGTGGACTATGGGAGGCTACAAGATGTGGGAGAATGTGGTGAACTGTGACATGGAACAAGTCGCGAATGTTTATACCAAGTAATATTTCAATACCTACACGTCTTTTCACTTGACAAATAAGGACACAAAGGATTTATTAAAATATCAAACATGTTGCTGTTGTCTCTTTAGTCTCAGAACATAAAATATGTTGACAACAAACATGGGTCTTCCCGAAACCAAAATGAAAACTAGTCTGCATTGTAGAACAATTTTGTCCATATACATAATATAAAGGCGCGCATATTTATTTTATCCCTTTACTTTTTAAACGAGCTTAAATTATATGCCTCTGATTGTATCTCGGAAGATATACTGATTTTATCTGATGGGTGAAAATAACCATGCATTATCAAGATTGCTGAAATTCGTCTAATACAACAGTTAGTTCTATTCTCTAACAATGCAGCGTATTTGGAAATTTGGTAAAAGGGGTTTGCATGCCACAATGAGAATAACTCTTACCGTCTATTATCCTGCGCGACTTTGTGCTCTACTTCGAGGGTAGTTTTTAATTTTCACACAATACAAAAGGCAAAAAAAAAAAAAAAAATTGCTCCCTCATTTATGGCAACCACGGCGTATTCGCTCCCTCGCTCCGATACTCGGGTTGGTCGTTGGGCGCTCGCGTGTACATAAAAATCACACTTGAAAATTGGTTCTCCCTGTGCGTTGGGAACTAAGAAGAATAAAAATAGAGAAAAAAAAAACAACAATCCTGTTTGGTTCTAATCGAACTCATTCTTTTTATTTGTTCTTCTCAATGTTATTTTTTGGCTTTTGTGCACGTTCTTCGCTGCGAGAATGTAAACAAAATAAACATACATACAAACGCACCGAAGCATTACACACTCCTAACGAACGATGCGTATATGTATGTATGTATTGTCAATAGTAAACACCAACACAATTACAAGTGAAGTATATGCGTGCGTGTAGAATTTATTTTTAGTGCAACCGAAGCACTAAAATTAAATAAATAAATAAATAAATTCAATGCTCTTCGAGCGCCCTCTAGCAGAGGAGAACATGTGAACAACACTGAGCCCGGATGAGTTTGTCCACAATATGCAATGATAAGGGTTCATTGTTGTTGTTGTTTTTATGCTGTTGATAATGTTTTTGTTATTGGTATCTGACAAGTTGAATTAAGGCAACCATTCAGTCAAGCGAATATCATCGAACGAAGGAAGAACAACTGAGCCGAATGAGTGAGCCAAACCAGCTGGTTTGGTAAATATATCGTGTCATGGGGTCGCATCCTGCTGAGTTCCCTAAAACTGTAGAATGCTTCCTTTCTAGATTTGATATTGAATAATTCAATTTCTTTTATGTCTCAATTTTAAAAGAAATATTTTATAAAAGGAATTTCTCTCAATCTGAAAATTACAGTCTAGACTAGTATTAACATCAAAACCTAAAATAAGCTTTTTCCACCTTAGAATTAATGGGTTCAACTTAAGGATTATCCTATTTGTTGTTTAAAAAGTGAAGGTAAATAAAAGTCATAAAATAAATTCTTTTTGGGGGGTTTTTGTTTTTGTTATAAGTTCGAACTTTAAGATTATGCGTTGTACTTATTTGTACTCTCTTAACTCTTATTGAGTTATTTATTGAGTCATTCAATAGCTACAAATTGTAGAACAACTTATACGAAATAGCCACCATTTGCTTTCTAGCACGAGCGAAGTCGATCCGGCCAGTCATCGATCGCAGCACGCACGACATATATAGAAAATTTCTCCACTGCTCGGAAAAGAGCGCGCTTTAGAGACTCGATATTTGGGTGTCGAGTAGAGCAAGCTATACCCTCTAACACGGACTACAATTTGTAATTCAATGGGTTCAGGTCTGGGCTACCCGGTGGCCACTGATCCGTGGAAGCGAAGGCCGGTACATTGTTTTTGAGCCACTCTTGAGTCAATTTAGCCTATTTACGGAGCAGAATATTGTTGAAAAGTCCACGCCTTGTTTTGGAATAATGTCGTGTTAAGAGGCTTCACAACCAATTTCAAAACATCGGATTCATACACTTTTGCCGAAGTTTTGACTTCTTTTTCATAAAAATGGAACTTGGTGACCCCATCATATACGACTCCCCGCCAAACCATCACAAAAGCTGGGTGGTGACCTCTCTGAACTTTCGGAACGGGTACTGCCGCATGTCGTAATGCCAGAGCAACACTCTATCATTCTGTTTATTGAACGATTCCTCTATGGTGAACATTTTTTCGTCAGTAAACAGAATTCATGTGTGGGCATTATCCACGTGCTTGAGAAGTAACGCTTTCATTTTCGTTCCTTTAATGCCCGGTGTGTCTTTTGTATGCTCTGAGCCCCAAGTCATATATAAAAATGCGAGAGATCGATTGCGCCGAGCATCTCCCGCGACAGATAAAAATTCCTTAATATTAAAACGCGGACACCTGCCGCATAGGCTTAATTCCACGTTGCCCTATGGCAATGGGACCGAGGTTCATGGAATTGATGCCCAGCAGATAAATCTTCAGGACTTTTGTGTCATGCTAATAGAATACAATGTCCATCATACATCTCCTGGGCGTCACTTCCCTGACTCCAGACGCGACCAACGCCCTTTCATAGCAGTTTCAACGCCTGTTACACAACATAATTAAGTGTATATTTAATTTAATAAATATACTGTATGGATAGCAACCAATGCTGGAACACAACAGTACCAATTATGGATGATTAGTGGGGTCACCATCCACATTTATTGCTGGAAATCGAGACCCATCTAACGTCTCTGACAATTTAAGGGCATTACCACCCGGTTGATTAGCGCAACTCCACACTAACATATACTCCCCGAAGGCCCAGCCTAACGATAGTCTCCCCTGGCAAAAGGGATTTACCTTGACACCCACCAACACACACCGACACATCTGCATTCATCACTCATGACTGTGAAGGAAAAAGCCGCCATTATTGGACATGCTACAGCGTGGACCACATAACTTCTGACTGAGAGGCATACATGGTCACCACTATTTTTCACCTTTTCAAATTGGCATTCCGAGGCTACTAAGATATACTTTTACCTCGGAGTACCCAATTCTGACACCTCTTGTACACCAAATTGTACGCCACATCAATCATCGTTTTAACCAGTCTTTATGAGACTATCCAGAGACCACAATGCCAATGTGCCGGTGGAAATTGTGATAGTACGTCTGTCGAGCGTAACGACTATCCTTGTGCTAACAAATTTTAAGGATCATTGCTATTCCTTCGTAGGCATACGCTACTGTTGATCTAGTCAAACGGTCCACCTACTCCCCAGATTGGGCGACCAACTCCAGGATCTGGGTTGTCCCTCTACATTTACACAGGATAGGAAGAACCCGTTGTCTGAGACCATCCTCCTTTATCCTGGCTTTGGATAGGCTACTCGTGAGAACAAGCGGAGTTTTATCTCCCACGACAATATTTCCTGCTTTCGCAGGGGTTTTCGCTTGATTCCAGACTTCGACCATGCCTTGATGGCTTGTGGTGTTCTTACAACACGCGGACGGCCGGATTCTGAACGGTCGATTATTCCCCCAGTTTCCTCAAACAACTTCACAGTACGATACACAAAATTACAAGTGACTCCTCGCGGTAGAAAGGTCCGAAAGATATCGCCTCTTTCCATGCCATATTCTTTGAGACCAACGATAATAATACAATTTTCGAGCGAGCCCCATTCAATGATTATAAACAACTGCCGCCGAAAACTTTTTTTGCGAAAAAGAAGCATAAATGCTAAATGTCAAATATGCGTTAAAACGAAGCGAGTGCGTTCAGTAGTTCACTCACAGTGAGCACGTTCAGTCGTGTACCAAAACATATGAGAGTATGAATATCTTGAATGAAGACTCTTTTGACTTTGTTGGCATTTCCATTAATAGCAAGTATTTTTAAGCTGAAACGAACGAGGACCTTAGCACAACAGGAGAATCACGGCTACATTGATTTTCATTCATCTTTACCAAACGCGCTCTTATTTTTCTTGATCGCAAAGAATAGTATTTCTTTAACTTTTCTACACTTTACATATTTACATCTGTTACACACATCACACATTTTATTTAAATATCATTTTGCATTCAACAGAAAAACTAAAATAATAATTTCTGAGACAGCTGTTTGTTGTTTACATATGATAGAGTTGCCAACTATCGAAAAAGCTAAAAGTCACAGTGTTGCATAATTAAGTAAGAAAAGGAGTTGGAAGAAACTTACTGCTAGTTTATAGAAGCAGTGCTTTCAATGAATGGAATTAAAAAGCAAATTTGGTTTTATTTTAAAGGAATGTTAAAAAATTAAACAAAATGAACAGGAATAAGAGAACTTTTTGATTCTTGTCGTTGAAATGTGTAGCCAGGCAAACATGTACCACGACGTCTTGTTTTAATTTATGCCAAACCGCACCCTCGTCCAGCTGTTTGTTGTTCGATCTTTTTTGTATTTTTGTGTATTTATATATATATGTATGTATGAATTATGCATGAAGTTGAAAAATCCTTGCTACAAATGCATTAAGTTTCGGAGGAAATGAGATTATAATTCAAATAAATAACCACATCAACGATTTGACAGCCGTAATAACAGCAGGGATTTGATTTCTTTGCAAAGAAGGGGGTATAAATCAGCGTGTGGCGCATGTCATGAGCTGAGAAAAAAGTTTTCAAGATTTGTTTCCAACTTTTTTTTTGTTAAGTTGCTTGTTTTTTCTTGTTGTTTTTTTTCTGTTTTTGACATGTAAATCAATGAAACTACAACGGATTTCAAACAGTTCATAGCGCTCAAGCGGCATTTGTTCAAAGCAAAGTTTAAGAATTACTTAAAAATGAAAGAAAGTTGAGAAGAAAAATGAATTCTGTTCGACAGTTGATGTGTGTAAAGACCCAGCAAGTTTTGCTTAAGTTCAAAGAATCTCTTTTCTCAGGAGGTTTTTAAAATTTCATAATGTTAAGAGTTCTTAGACATGTTGATTTAGGCAACCTTATTGCACTAAACCTCAATTATAAAGTGAGTAAATATTTTGAAAGGATTTATTTGTATTGTAAGGATTTTCAAGCCAACGTTCTCAACGTCACATGGAAAAGTTCTACATAGATTTTTCACTCAACAAGTTGGTTTAGATTAAAGCAAGAAACATAAAATTGCATTTCCGGCTTAAAAAATAAAATCAATCTTTTGTCTAAACACACATCTACATATAAACAACATTGAGGGATTGTTTATCGATAACAACACATGTGAAGATAATGTATTTTTTACTTCAAATGTTACAACTTCTAATCGCTTCTAAATATTTACCCTCAAGCTAAGCAACAATACCAACAACCTTACATCTAGAAACCTGTAAACTCTCAACCATATCTCCTTTCCATATTTACCTCCGTTGCTTTATATGCCCTCGTTTATCATACATACAAATTTTTTCCAATTCACTGCATTTAAGCCCTCATCTCATGAGGCACCCCTAGCCAATGTGTTCTTCTAATGAAGGTGCATAGTTCGTCCTATTGTGCGAGGATTATCGCCAGGGCAATAAAGCAAGCAGCAACGTCAATAAAGACAAAAAAAAAAAAAGTGTAAAAAAAGGAAAAAAGAAACCGAACTCTTAATATCACTCTACAAGTAATCTTTGAGTAACCATGACGTAAGTGCCCATGGTGCGTTTCGGCGTCTATTGTACGAAAGCACCTTACTAATGTTGCCAAACTACAGAGCGTACAGGCAGTGTTAATGCACCGAATATTGTGAATCTCTCTCGAGATTTCTTGTGGGTCTTTAATAGAAAGTACATATCTCTGGCAAAAAAAAAAAACCTGAAACGAAATTAATTAATTCGGTTTTTTTTTCCATATAAAGATTTAATGCCGTTTATACTGACAGTTTCTGACAGTTGGAGGAGTGATCCAGTTGATTTGGGTTAAACAATTGGCTGGTAGCTTTTATAATTTCAACCGAAAAAATATTAAAGCAGCCCAAATTTTTCTAAATTTTGGAAAAAAAATTCATCGACTTTAATTATTCAGAAAATGTCTCTCGAAAATAGAAGTTGTCTGTATAGTGGACACACCCGTAGGTTTTGACGTAAAATCATATCTTTATCCTTGGCTCTATACTTCAATTTGTTCCCAAACTTGTCCTTATCTCTATCTTTATTCTTATATTTATACTCAATATTGTTCTACTGTTAAATTCCAGACCTAAACCTTATTCGAATCCCTTCCCTAACCTTTGTCCCGCTACTTTTTCCAATCTTTGTTATTAATCTTTTCCTTAGTTTATTCAAATTCTCGTTTTATTTCTTGTCCCACTTCTTGTTCTTATCCTTTTACCAATCTTGTCCTTGATATTGTTTTAGGTGCGTTTAAATCTTTGTCGTTATCCTTGTTCCAATCGTTGTCATTGTGTTTTTCCTAAATCTTGTTTCAATTTTTGTCCTTATCCTTGTCCAATTTCATGCTGTAATATATGTTCGAATTCTTGTGCTACTACTTATATTCCTTGTCCTAATGTTTGTGTTTGTCCCCATTCTTTTTCTAATGCCTGTCTCTAACCTTATCAAAATCCTTATCCTAGAACTTATCCTTATTTTAATTTTAATTTAATTTATTTTCATTTTTGTTTTTTATTTTTGCTTTTGCAATTGCATTTGATGCATTTGGGTTACTTTAAGGCGTTCCCTGAGAGGCCTCATGGCACCATTATTGTTTTTTTTTTATTTTTATTGACCTTACTGTCTGTCATTCCATAAAATTTACCGTGGAGCCAACAGCCACTGAGTTATAATTCCATGCAGCGTTTTTTGATTATTGTTGCATTTTTACAACATTGTTGTTGCGTCCGTGGAGTCGTGGCTCCAAAAATCTTGTTTTTTATTTTCGTTATGAGTTCAAAATACCATTTTTTGATGTCGTAAAATAAAATTTTTCGTAGCACTTTTACTCAGCGAGTTATAATTCCATGCAACAAAATTGCATTTTTGTTGCATAAGCTGCTACCTTCAGGACCTGACAACGTTATAATTTATGTTTTTTGTTTTGTCGGAAACACAATCCTTTATTTTTGTTCTATAACATTTACCGTGTCGCATATACTCACCTAGTAATAAATTCATACATCGCCGTTGCATGATTGAGGCATTTTCGAACTTGTAGTGACTCTATACGAGATCTCATGACATCATGCATTTTTGGTTTATTTTTGGCATGAGGGATTAGAATTAGCCTTTACTGTTGTGTAATATTTTTTACCGTAGCATCTAAATATAACGCGTTATAATTCCATGTAACAATTTTTCCATGCTTCGTTGCCTAGGCAACCTCCCTTCGCTACCCGATGGCGTCTCTTTTGTTTTTTAAATTTTTATTTTTGTTATAAAAAAATTAACCTTTACAGTTGTGTCATTATTTTTATCATAACTCTTATACTCATTGAGTAACAATTCCATGCAACGCCGATGCATTTTGGAAAAACGCCTATTTCAACTTTATTGGAAGTCTACGCGTTAAAACGTAACGTTATCACGTCAGAAGGAGTCACTGTATAAGAATAGCAACATTGAATAAATGAAACTTACAAAGGAATACCTCCATTGAATTAATAAATTTCACTTCAAGGACCTTCTAGTTTGATATAGCTAAATATTTCATATGAATCATGGAATATTTGACAAAATACTTTACTAAATACTTCACTTTACTTAACTTTACTAAAAATAGGACTGGTCGCACTATATCCGCCCACTTTTCAAAAATCATTATAATTACTGATTTGTACATGTTTTGATAGTGAAACGTGGTATCTAGGTACTAAGTATGCAAGTGGCGACCACTGTATATATACATGCTGCCACGCCTACCTTTCCCGCTCAGAAATCAATAAAAATGCTGTATTTCAGACAGCTTCGGTCGCATTAGATAACACATTTTTATAACTTAGTTCGTATGGCTACTGTTTGGCTACTATCGACAACTGTACTCAAAATGGGCGTGATCGTACTATATCTCTGCCCACTTTTCAGAAATAAATTATAAATCCTGAGTTGTACATGCTTTGGTGAAACTTGGTTTGTAGGTAGTATGGGTCTAAGTGACGATTACTGTATATATAAATGCTGCCACGCCTACTTTTTCCGCCCAGAAACCCTAAAAATGGTGTATTTCAGACGGCTTTATTGGTATTAGATAACAATTTGCTAACTTAGTTCGTTTGGCTACTGTTCTTAACCTGTACTAAAAATGGGCGTGGTCGCACTATAGCTATGCACACTTTGTAAAAATCATTATAACTGCGGAATTGTTTATGCTTTGATAGTGAAATACCATGTTTGTAGGGTATATGCGATCGAGCGATATTTTTATAATACCAGGGTTGACTTTTAAGCCTGTAGTGAAGTGCGACCACGATTGAATTTGGAAAACCAGCGAAACACGGTGGCTCGTGATGGTGCCCCATCAACAAAAGTCCAAGATAGTTTATCGGCACACTGCTGTTGGGTTAATTCACATAGAAAGTCATAGAAAATCATAGAAGTCATAGAAACACAAAAATGTTCACGATTTAATTCAATTTTTTTAACCAAGATGAATGTTTTAAGTATCTGTAAAGAACACAAGTAGCACATGTAGGACAAAACGTTTTTAGTACGTTCACCATTAAAACCGTTAAACTTTATGTCAAATTTGACATATTCACATTAGTGTTGCCATATCTCAAGACTTAAAAGTGAACCTACATACACCTTTGCTTTTTTCTTACAGAGTGACACGCTTTGAAAGACTTTGAACTGATTTTGAAAGTGTGGCAGCATCCTTAAAAATAACAAAAATGTGCACCCTGTTAAATAGCTAGCATTATCTACATACTTGCTTAAAAAAATGGACATGCATGACTGAAGGATCAATTGAGTTTTGTATTAAGTTGAAGTTTACTTATTTTGTTTGATTAGGTTTTTCTTGTTGTTATGTATATATTTGCTGTTGTTGTTATTGCTGATGTTGTTGTTGTTGGTATTGCTATTGTTGTTAACAATTGTTATTATATATGTTTGATTACAGCCATTCATGTTATTATCTAGAGCTGCAGTCCGAACACCGTACCATGATGATTCAAACATTGAACACTGCTGGTGGCAGCCCTAGATTGTCAGTGTTGTTGTTGTTGTTGTTGTTATTACTACGTTTGCTGCACAGGCGACTGTGTCAGCAGTTCAAACAAAGGGAAGGCAGAGAAAGAAACTAGATGAATTTAAAAAAAAAATAATGTTTTTGCTTTTATCTCATTTTTCTGTTTGTGTGTGTGATGGTTACACTTCAGCGGTGGGTCCTTGGAATGAATACTTTTCCAATATTGTGAACACTCGTTTCGTCTCGCCTCGCCTCAAACATGTGCTCACATTTTGTTTGCACGGAACAAACCATCAACGCTGAGGGCGGTCAGTGGTGATGGTGGTGGTAGTAGTGGTGGTGGTGGCAACCCTAAGAATTACTATACGTTCGATGCAGAGTATTTATTGGATGCACAACATGCTGCTGCTCTTAATAAGGATAATTAATAGGACAAAAAAAAAAAACAACAAAAAAATTGAAAAAGAAATGGCGTTTCCTCAGAGTTAAGAGAATAAAGTATACATGGTATACAAATTGTATAAAAAGTATAAAGTAACTATACATGGCATGTCTACTTAAAGTATACAAATAAGTAGACATGCCATGGTAACAGATAAAGTAATGTACTGGAAATTGATATGGCAAGACAGAGTAGTGCAAACAGCAGGGATGAACATTAATGATTTAAGCAAAAAACTCACTGATTATTGCCGGAAGACTGTGTTGCCTCGAAAATGATAAAGAAAATCTCGATGATATGAAAAAATATCATCAAAATGATGAAATAAATTTTGTTTGACCCGAATATAAATCTAAACGGCTGAATAAATTTCTCTCAATTTCGGCACACATATTACTTCCGTCCTAAATAAGGTTTTTGCATACTTAATTTTGAACACGCCTCTTCCGCCCACTACAAGTAAGGCGAATTTATCTACTTCCGTAATTTTTTTCTACCGTAAATATTCGTCTATTTAATTTCAAATAAATTCTGTTATTTTGACACCAAAAACATGCACATGTCCTTAAAATTGTACATGTTCATCCTTCATCATCCTTAGAATGACAAAAAAATTAAAATTTTTTTTTATAAATTAAATTTAAGCCATTTGAGGTTGAAGTTGTTTTTGTTGTTAAAATAATAAAAACTCAAAATTGCATTTTTGACTTCCTTTCTCACGACATAGCGTTTAAAAGAAAAAGTGGCTCCAGTTTTACAAAAAAATGGTGTTTTTCTTCTTGAAGGGTGATTTTTGCTATTTCTTTTTTCAGTGTAAATTTAGTGTAAATTTTCAGTGTGGCAAAGCCAAAAATGCTCAGTAAGATTTACAATTTCACTATGAATAGACTAGCAAACGAACAGCGATTACTAATCATTTAATTTTTATGCCCCCACGTTTAAAAAACGTAAATGGGGGTATATTAATTTTATCACTCCGTTTGTAACGCCCATAAGGAGGCGTGGTAGGTATAGAAAAGTATATATATTCTTGATCAGCATCACCACCCGAGTTGATTTAGCCATGTCCGTCTGTCTATCCGTCTGTCTGTGATCACGATTACAGCCGTAATTTTAAAGCTATCATCACGAAATTCAATATTTAAGCTTTTATCTAAACTATGAAGTTCAAGTTCGTAAATGAGCCAAATCGGATGAAAACCACGCCTACCTCCCGTACAAAGTGACTTTATCAAAACGGTAAAATCTCTTAGAATTCAACAAAAATGAATATATGGACTTGAAATTTTGCATATGAGTTTTGATGAATACACTCAGAATACACTCTAAGTATGAAATTCAACCAAATCGGATGAAAACCACGCCTACCTCCCATACAAAGTAACTTTATCAAAAAGGTAAAATTTCTCTAAAATCCACAAAAAATAATGTATGGACTTAAAATTTTGCATATGAACTTTGATATATAACGTGTACTTTGTGTATGGAATTCAACCAAATTGAGTGAAAACCACGTCCACCTCCCATACAAAGCGACTTTATCAAAAAACAAAAGCGAATATTTTCTGTTAAAAATATAACGAAAACGTTTTTACAGATAAACATTTTATTGATGGCTTAAGACTTTGGATATACTTTGGTTCGGCCGTGGGGGTATTTTAACTTCGGCCCAGTCGAAGATTATTTCTTAATCGTTTTATCAAAATTTGTGCTCTGTGAGAAATGTGTTTCTCAAATTACGTCCATTTTATGGTCGTCATAATCGACCCACCGAACAGGCTATTCAAGGTGTTGTGACTAAATTTCGCATCATTTTCACTTTATTGGACATAAATCCAACAACCCGTTTGCGGAGAGTGCGTACCGATGAGAATATTGCTGCTGTATCGTCGGGCAGTGTCAATAAAGAGCGCGACATATCAATTCGTCGCCGTTCTCAACAATTGGGCTTGTGTTATTCGACCACTTGGAACATTTTACATAAGGACCTCGGTATGAAACCATACAAAATACAGCTGGTGCAAGAACTGAAGTTGGATGATTTACCACAACGTCGTTTGTTTGGTGAATGGGCCTTAGAAAAATTAGGATGAAGATCCACTTTTTTATCGAAAATTGTTTTCAGTGGCGAAGCTAATTTTTGGCTCAATGGGTACGTCATCAAACAGAATTGCCGAATTTGGTCTGAAGAGCAGCCGGAGGCAATTCAAGAGCTACCAATGCACCCTGAAAAATGCACTGTTTGGTGCGGTTTGTGGGCCGGCGGCATCATTGGACCAAGTCACAGTCCAGACGTTACAGTCAATGGATAATAAAAAAATAAATAAATAACTGGCCATTTCAGCCCTTGAAAGGACTTTGACCTAGCTTCTTATGATCAATTGTGTTGTGCGTGTTAAGTTTGTACACAATTGACCGAGAACTGGACCTACATGTTTAACGCCGAATCTGAACGGCGATGAACAGAATGTTCTCGTTCTCAAGAAGCTTTACATGGCATTTTGATTACTCTCTGAGGTTTGCCATTGTCTGCAGAGAGGTGGTGGCCGTACAGAAAAAATATTTTAATTCAAATAATTTTCTGTCGCTGCTGAGGTTCGAACCTGGGTCTCCAAGTTCGTGGATATAGCGGCCACGCACTTTAACCAACTACGCCACGGACGCCACAGTCAATGGATACCGACCTTTTTTTGCCCAAAATGGAAGAATTGGACTTGTTTGCGATACCATGGACCTATTGAGAGACGAGTTTGGTGAGCAATTAATCTCACGTTTTGGAGCAGTCCAATGGCTGTTAAGATCATGCGGTTTGACCCCATTTTACTATCTTTTAAAGTCACTGAATGTGGTGCTTCTTCACGAGAAGTCGAACTAAGTTGATCGATGCATTCTTCTCTTGTCAATCCACGTCGAAAATCGCAAAAAAATCATCACCCGAAAATGTTCACGTATTAATTCCATTTTTTTGCTGAACTACAATTTTCAATCCACTGTAAACAACACAATAAACACACATACACCAAAACGTTGTCAGTACGTTAATGCGAGGCCTCAACCTGCCTAGAATGAAGTCTGTTGGGAAATATTTATCCTATAACATGCTGTGACATAAAATAGTTATTAAGAATTATAAAACATACCTACATAAATATTTCGAGAAAATTACCGTTTTGTTGTTTTTATGCCTAGACTACAAGAAATCATTAACGCTAACAAATCGAAGGTTTAGAAAGCTCAACATACACATAAATAACCACAAATGTCAAATGCCTATGTTTTTTATAATTACTTCTAATGTCTTCAATCTGGCAGGTCATTTAAACATCACTGAAGATGTGCCATGCCATAAATTCGGTACCGGCGATTTTCGATGGGAAAAATTGCCTCGACAGACTTTTATTACAGAATTAATATAATTGCTGCATAAGTTGACAGAAGTTTTCCTGCGCTATTAAATGTCCAATACTCTTAACTATGCATACGAAATATCAACTTTTCATTGGTGCTCAGCGTATGCCAGCAAGATGTGGGTCTTTTTTCGGCTTGTGTAAAATGCCTGTTTGAAAAATCGTGCCATATGTAAATGATAGCAACTCGACAACAGTTAACCACACAGTAAAACTTGTCTGCAACATACATATAATTATAAGCTTAATGTCAGATTTGAATGCACCCCATGGTAACGGTTTGGTTTTGTTTTCCGTGCTAAATAAATATCATGTAAAATTAATAGTGTTTTAAATATTTTCTTAGCGTGTTGTTTTTGGTTTTTTTTTTTTAATTTGTTTGATCGGTGCAAAGTTTGATATAAAATAAAATGGTTTTATGCAAATAAATAATTTTATGCAATCAGGTGTGGCTGAGAGATAATCTTTAAAATGGCCGCTTTGTATGGTAAAATGGGTGGTCGAATGATGCATTTAAAGATAAGATGCATTGCATCATGGGAAAAGACAAGACAAGTTAGAGTGAATCAATTATTTATTAGTTATGTGTGGTTTATTATGTATTCTTTCAAACTTAAAGGCATAAATTTAGAAGAAATTAAACATTTTGTTAAAAAGATTTGCATTTATTGTTTATCATTCTATCATTTGGCGCTTTTGACAAATTCGGGGTTTTCATGACGTGTTGCATTTTAAGTAGAAGTTAATGTTAGAAGTTAGAATTTGGAAGTAGAAGTAAGAAGTAGAAGTTAGAAATATAAGTTAGAAGAAATTGATTTTTGACTTTCTAAATTTTTTGAAAATTGTGCTGTGCTTTGCTCAAAATGTGCTGCAATGTGCCAAAGACACAATCAACGTTTTTAATGTAATGTGCTGTTGCTTGCTCGAGTTGTGCTTTAATATGTCATCGAGAGTAAATCACAAAAAAAATGTCTCCGTTTAACTTAGCAATCTCTAATATTTGATATAAAGGGTTATGAATTTCGGGTTTCGGAAAGTGCAGTCCTGGCATTTGGCATTTGGCAGCTGTCAAATGTTTATGTCATCCAAAATGGTTTTGGGGTAGTTAACGCCGAACGACGCGTTAAAATTGTTAAATTGTTGATTTTTGTTAAATGTTGATTTTTCGAAACAAGTTTTCTTCAGCGAAGAGGCCCATTGTGCGCCAGGTGGATATGTATATAAGCAAAATTGCTGATATGGGGCTCTGAAAATCCCCAAGCGATTGTGGAGAAGCTATTGCATCCGCAAAAAGTTACTGTCTGGTGTGCATTATGGTGTGATGGTGTCATTAGTATGAATTTTTGTTAAAACGATGAAGGAGCAGCCGTTACAGTCAGTTCTGATTGCTATGGCCGTATGTTAACCGATTTTTTTTACCTGAAATTGAAGTTGTGGATCTGGACGATATGTGTTTTCAACAAGATGGGGCCACAAGCAAGACAACAGTACCAAATAGTGCTTTGTTGCAACATAGATTGCCAGGACTGCTTATTTCGAGATTTGGTGATGCCAATTGGTTTTTAAGATCATGCGATTTGATGCCTCTGTACTATTTTTTTTTTTAAATCTACATAAAAGATCATGTTTACGTGAATAAACCTCAAACTCTTGAGTAATTAAAAACCAACATTCGTCAAGTCATGGCCCAGCTAATGCTCGAGTTGTACACAAAAATCATTGAAAATTACCTCATCGAAAGTACTAAGTCCAGCAAAAACTCCCGTGGCGGACAAAGTCCAAACATCCAAAGTCCAATGGCAAAGTTCAAACATTATAACAAAATTAAAATTTTATCGAAATCTGCATTCTAAGTGCACTTTTTTTTCAACTTAATTTTCTTACTTTAAAATGAATCACATAATTATTATGGGTATTCTCGCAGTATTGCAGAATTGCAAACTTTGTGAAAATGTAAAGTTACAATACTGAAATATGCAACACTGCGGGAGCGCACAAAAACACAAATATTGTAAATAAATCGCGCGAACAGGTGAAAAAATTTTGTATTTTCTTATTGAAAATGCTGCTTTTAATATTACTAGTATCGCCTGTGCTCGAAATTCGACCATACCAATATCGATTTTTCTCTTGCTATTTTTTTATTGAAAAACGCTTGGCAAAGTTGAAGAGAAGATGGCTTTATCGTGGACACATCAGTAGATTTTGACGTGACAGTGTATCTTTATTCTTGTCCCTATCCTTGCATTCGTTCCTAAACTTTTCTTTATTCATATTCTTATTCTTATATGTGTTCTAATAATTGACCTACTTCCGGTCCAAATTCTTGTTTTAATCCATGTCCAAAGCTCTGACCTTATTCTTGTTCAAATCCTTTCCTAATCCTTGTCCCACTTCCTTTCTAAATCTGTATACTAATTGTACTTATCTTTGTTCTATTTCTTGTTTTTATACTTTTCCCAATCTTGCCTCAAATATTGTTTTAGGTATGTCTCAATCTTCTTGTTTTTTTTTCTTGCAATTTCTCTCATTTAAGAAAGGCATAGATATTAAAATTACAGCCATGAGTATGAGAATGCATACATTTATTTTAATATGTAATAATCACAAATATTAAATTCTTTTGTTATTTTTATTATTCGGAACATCTGTGGCACAGTACCTTTCGAATGATGTAAGTTTCATTCCCTTTTTTTTTTATAAATATTAAAAAAGTGTACCACAACATTCGATGTTTGCGTATTAATATATAAGATTCTGGAAGATGGTAATTATTTATAATAATTTTTGTTCACGTTATTATCTTATTTATATTGATTTACCAGATCATCGCTTTTATTGGAGGATATTGACTGAATTAGATGACGACATTCTTGACACTCTGTCGAACCGTTGTGAAACTTTTCACAATGTTCCCAAATCATTGGAATGGAGATGGACGGTGCTTGCAGCGTTCGAAGAAAATCGTTTTCGACAGATGTTATGATTAAGAAGAGATCAGTTTGGATTTTTATTATCATTAATCAGCACTAGCCCACAAGTCATCAACTCACCACGCAGCAGCAGCACCCTATCGATCTTCAGTTGTGTATTGTTTTGTACCAACTCGTAGCGTCTGCGGATAATGTGACCATTCGAAAAATAACCACAATATTTGGGGTTGGAGACAGGGAAACCATTTATAAAATAACGTTTAGAGTCTTCCAGTCTTTCTTGGGTCTCCAACCTATATATATTTTATGGCCTGATCCAACCGAAAGGCAAGATATTGTCAACAAAACATACCATGAGTAACCACATTGTGTAGGATATATTGATGGTACTAAACGGAAGCATGCCGAAGCAACAGTGGTCAACAACACATTTTCATATTTTTGAACAGCACAGCATATTTTTTGAAAAGCTGCATATATTCCATTAAAGCACAAGTCGTCTGCGATTATCATCTAAAGATTCGTCATGTTGCTGTAGGCCATTTTGGAAGTGTCCATGATGCGCGTATATTTCGGACCAGTGCTCTTTCCAGCCGAAAATTAGGTTAAATCATATCCGTAAAAAAATCTAGAGAACTATCCAATAGAAACCTATTGCGTGGATTATTGCTTTCGCCAGATCATTCTTTATCTTCTAGAAGGAGAATTTGTAAAAGAAAAAAAATAATGATAATGAATTCAATGAATTCATTTTAAATCAAGATCATGATACGAAAGAAGACACAATTGTTTTCACTTCTGATTTCGATTTTTCTGACTTTGTGTCGAGTGACTCTACGCGTCGTTGATTAGGCGTTGAGTCCCATTTTTTTAAATAATTCTTTTGAAAGAAAAATTGGGAAATAACAATATGTCAAGAAGTTTTGATTTATAAAGAAGTTTATAATTCTTTTTTTCTATAGGTAAAAATCAAAATTTTGTCTCAAACAAAAAAAAAAGAGTTTGCCGGATAAATATATCAGTATTCAGCGCCCCTTTGCATTGAGCTGTGACATTGAGACACATTAACTCGTCATTTGCCTTAATTATAATTAATTAATTACGCTGCATCCCTGACATTAACATTTTAATGAGAAGAACCCACATGAACGCAAATACACACACATGCACACACTAAAACAGTTAATCATTATTGTTGTTGTAATAAACACCAATAAAAAAAATTATTAAATTTTATACAGCAAATGCTGCATACATTACGCAAGACTCTCCCACAAGTTGTCGCTCTCAACCCCCCAAAACCAACCCAGTCTAGTTTATGATGCATCCAAAACACACGGTTGTAAAAATCGCAGCGCACAACTGGCAGCCAAGCCCCTTTGTGATGAATAAAAATAAAATAAAAAAAAAAATAAACCTCGTTGCTGCGTTGCGCCCACCCGCTGTAACGAACGCACTCGCGCTCATCCAAGACGAGGACGAGTGCGACGCAGCAGGCTGTGAGTGTGGATTTATGTGTGTTTGCATGTAGATATGTAGTAAGTATGCATGTAAGTTTGTATGTGAATTCAAAATGCATTCATCGACAATTCAACACCGTCAGCAGCATAGCGTATCAATTTTGTTGTTGTTGTTATTATATTTATAGGTACTCTTATTGTTGTTGCTAATGCTGCTGGCAGTGGTGGTAGTGTTCACGCCGCGCACGTTCTGAGCAGGTCATTGGCGTTTTGTTGTGTTTGCTGCACAGAAAAAAAAAAAACACCAACAACAACACGTTGTATGACAACAAAAAATGAACTTAATAATGAATTTAAAGGAAATACTTAACATTTTTTTTTAATTTTTTTCCACGTCTAAAAATGATAAATTAATCAAAATGCAACAAAAATGTTTTTTTTTTCTTATTGTTTATTAATTTCGGCAGTTCATTTATTAATTCTACCTGGTTGTTAAATAAAAAAAAAAAAACATATAAACCTGTTGTTGACATTTATTGTTGCGCTAATGAAGGCTCCATTTAAAAAAAAAAAGAATTATTGAACATTTGTATATTGTGTTTTCGTGGAATTCCTTGATTCCTGCTCAAAAGATTGATCGATGTTGGCGGCTGACACCTTTGCCAAGTAAGGAAGAACTCGGTTTAAATGTCAGAATTTTCTTTTTTTTTGTCATTATTGTGTTTTACACATTAATAATAAATATTTTTTGCATATCGGAAGACAAACTTGAAATATGGCAAAATATGTATCGCAAAAAAAACGAATGCCTAAGTTAATGTTTTGATAGCCTGGTACCTGGACAGACTCATGCGTCGAAACCTTAGATACACTTATGGACACATTCTCCTGGTAGTGTGTACACTGACAACTCCAGCTTTCAAACATCCCACTCTTACCTTAGGCTGCGAACATAGTGAACGCGAGTTGCTGAGCCGAGCCGAAAAACATATTAGAGCAATACAGTACGCAAGTCATGCATCTCTTTTACCCGAATGCGTTTTTGAGTTTCAATCAACTCGCGTCTACTATGTTCGCAGCCTTACACGTCAACAGCTGACCAGCAAGGAGAAGTTAAGATGGGCGATTTATTCGTTCAAACCATATACATCTCCGGGTTCCGATAGCATTATACCAGCTCAACTCCACTTCAGCTTTAATGCATTAGTATCCTGGCTTCAGACAATCTACCATAGTTGCCTACTCCTTAATTACATTCCAACAGTTTGGAGAGAAACTAAAGTCATCTTTGTACCGAAATCGGGCAAGTTCTCTCACACTAAACCGAATGAATTTAGACCTATAAGCAGTGGCAGATCTAGGATTCGCCAAAGAGGGGCTACTACACTTTAGTATGCCAAAGGGGGGCTGAAACGTCTTTTTGGACTGTTTTTAATTTTTTCACCATACAAAGAATTCTCCAAGGGGTGGGCAAAAGCCCTTTCAGCCCGTATGTAGATTCGCCACTGCCTATAAGCCTTTCCTTCTTTTGGTTAAAATATTGGAGAGACTCATTGGGCTTCTTCTTAAGCCGAAACTTGACAGAAGCAGCTACGGAAGCAGCTCTCCATTCTCTTCTTTCTGCAATAAAAAAATCAATCCCAGTGAACTCAGAACTTGGAGAATCTTCTACCCGCAGGTTTGTAAGCATGCGGACTCCTCAAGGGGGAGTTTTGTCTCCGCTTCTGTGGTCCGTGACGGTTGAAAAACTATTGCGAATTATGGAGGGGGAGGCTACAAGGTTATTGCATATGCTGATTACGAGTCGTCTGCCGGCTCAGCCATCAAAACCTAACCTAACCTAACCTAATGTTTTGATCATTCAAACTGCAAATATCTTGTAAAAAAATTTGACACCAGTATAATTTTTTTTTTGTTATACTACGACCATTTTAAACCTTATCTCTTATCATACAAACATGTCATACCGTGCTTGTTCACGACGTTCAAAATTTTTCCACTTTACTTTTATAACTTCCTTGATAAAATTGCTCATAATATCCGCACCACTACCACCCTACCCCCTTTCCACTTTTCGTTACAAAATAGTTATAAGTTAGTTATAGTCGGTTGATCATGTATCATAAAATTGCCCACATCATGCGTGTTTGATAGCTTGATTATAATACAAATATTTCACTGAGCTATTTCCCTTTTCCCCGCATTGCTTTCGAAAGAAAAATAATTTTTTACTCCAGTGTTCTTGTTCTTTTGTTAAATATGTCTTGTCAGTTGTCTGCCTCTAAGCCTGCTAATTACTGTTGTTCATATGTATGTGAAGATCTCGTGGTCAGATAGAGATTAAAAACTAGACGACAAGGTTTAATGTGGCATGCAATTGAAAATTCTTTGAAAATATAGCGGTTGATGGTTTTCATTTAAAACTGCAATGCAGTGTGTTCTGAATAACAGCGTGTAGACGTAGCTACTTGTTGCATGCATTACGCTATTTAAAATTGGTCTTTTACATGAGCCGCTGATTTTTTCTTAGATTCCTTATTAAAGTAGAAAGTTAAATAAATAACGAGTTTTAATGAGTAATTTTGAGCAAAATTCTTTTAAAAACATCAGATGTTCCCATTAATACTAGGGCTCCCTTTTAAGTCTTGTGCCATGGAAAAATTAAGCCATTTCTGTCTAATGGGTATTTTAATACCGAAGTAATTGTTGAGACCTAAAAAATTCTAGCGCGGGCTAGATGAGAGATATTGAGGTTTTTTTTTTTTATAGTAAAGAGGAAGGATGTTTACAGTTTTATTTTTTTACAGATGAAAACCTTAATCTAATCGTATTACGATCAATGGTCAGGCGTTAATGAGACAAGCATTGCCAGATAAATGTCGACATTTCCATTAAAAAATTTGACATTTTCTAGCATAGACGTACTCACAATAAACGTTTTGGTGTTGTTTACAGTGGTTTGAACTAGTATTTTAGGAAAAAAAAAACAAAATGGAATTAACGCGTGAACATTTTCGTGTGATGATTTTTTACAATTTTCGACGTGGATTGACAAGAAAGGAATGCATTGATCAACTTAGATCGACTTTAAAACGCGGGTTCAATGAGTTTGAGCGTCATTGTCGTTTACTCCTAGACGAATTTTGTGAAGGTCGTCCAAGAATGGCTGTTGTGACAGAAAACATTCATGCTGATGCTGTTCAAGGGGCGACACTTCAACCTATCGCTGCTTAACGCTTAGACATTCTCTCTTCACTCTCAATTCGTTTCGTCTACCGGGTTCAGGCAGCGTTTTTCAGGCAGAACTTCTTGCGATAGGGAAACAACCAATTTCCATATATCAGGTATTTTTATTTCTTTTGGTCCTTTACAATTTATTTGGACTTGTTTTTGAATGCAACATCAATCAAGTGGTCATCTCTATTGGCTTTAAGACATATTGGATTCATGGTTAAAATCGTACTGAATTGACATTTCAAAAAAATGTCTCCTCTAATCAATCAGCCGATTGAAACGTCAAAGTTATTCCATATTTACATACCGACACAAAATATGGCTCACTCTGAATATTTTTGCCAATCTCAAGATATTGCTCACGGGAAAAAGATTTAAATTAAACGAAAAAGTTGAATTTGGAAACTGTTACGTATTTTTAAAAATTTGACAAATCGTACTATACAAGAGGTATCGAAATCTTTAAAGATCGCTGGACAAAGTATATCGAGCTAAAAGGAGAGAATATTAAATAATAAAACTGAATTTTACCTTAAATGTTCATTGGGCTTAGACATTACTCGTAGACGTAAGACTTATTGAACAGTCAACATATAGGAAATAGAGTGAACTCAATTATCTCCAAGAAATTTCTTAGTAAGTATTTTGTAAATTTATATAAGTTTTCCTATATTTATATATATGTATTCTCTGTATTACTTATTACCATGGAGGTTCTACTAGAACTAACACCTCTTCCCATTTATATTCAATTCCAGACGAAGAGGGCTATTCTATGGATGACTAGTGAAGTTATTGTGCTAATGTATTGCGTAACTCGAAGAAGTGTGATATTCTATCGAGGCGACATACTGAAAAACAATACCGCATGCATCACAAAATTCAGTTTCACTAAAAGATTCCAAACTGAGCTTAATAACAAAAATAAATGGGAAGGTTAATTTGATGAAACCTATAAGATAAACCAGTACATGATTACATGGTATATTGACGGCTCTCTTACTGAAGAAGGGACCGGAGCAGGAGTCTATGGGCCAGGGAAGAAATTCTTCGTGCCCATAGGCAAATATACGCGATAGCGAAGTGCGTACACTTTAACCTAAAGCGTCAATACCAGAACCAAAACATAGCTATCCTTTCAGACAGTCAAGCGGCCATCAAGGCACTAAAATCTCATTAGGTAACCTCAAAATTATTGATGGAGTGTCTTGGGCTTAAGCTTATTGCACTTGGGCTACAAAAGCGGCACTGGGTACCGGAACAGAAAGGCATAGAAGGAAACGAAATTGCTGACGAACTAAAAACGAAGAGGAAAATACTGGTGAAATCTACCAGGGTTTATCTTCTCTAAACTTCTCTTAGGGACATATGATCTAAAGAGATTCAAAGAATGCATGAAGCTAACAAAGAATAATCTAAGAATCATCAAAGGACATCAAAGAAACAGGTAGGTGGAACTGTAGGTTGAACTATCGCCACACAAAACTGACAATTTTTAGTGATGACACATGTAGGATTTGCATGGTTGTACGATCCAAATCCTAAGACAGTGACCCGCACTAATTTAAACGCGACAGAAATATCTAGGTTACCACATAATACCAAATTTCTATCTGAGAGAGGAACTACTTTTCGATAGAAAATAATTTTCCTATGCAGCCGCAATCTCTCTCTACTGTTACCACACGTTTTTGTCTTCTACTTTATTCAGCTCTATTGAGCTGAAAATAGAAAATTATCTAAATTGCTACGAGTTAACTGGGTTGCTTAATTTTCGCAAACAATCAATAGAATAACCCGAAACAAACAATTTTAATCAACATATGTAAACATCAATATTTACTCAAAATATTGAAAAAACAATCGACCTCTTCTAACCTATCTGCAAGAAACTCCCGCATGAATGGATGCGAAACACACAAGATGGATGGAAGGAATACAACAACAACTATGTATGTTTCCGGGTTACAGGTAGGTGAAGAGCAAATTGCGAAAACACATAAGTTTTTCTATGGTATCTATAGCTATGCAATAGCAAAGAAGCAACAAATTCTAAGATTATCCGTAAAATGCAAGAAATTATTCAAAAGTGTTGCCAAACAATGAAGATTAAATATTTAAGCTGCTTAAAGAAGTATGAGTAAAAAGGAGCGAATCAAAGAGCGTGAAAAATGGTAGAATGGTAGCTGTTAATTGATTTAAAAATTTCAAATATTATAAAATATGGAAAGCCAGCGAGTTGCTTTGAACAATTAACGGTAGAAAAAAAAAAAAAAAGAAAACTCAATGCAATAGGTTAAAGTCTTGCCACACATGGTGGTCATTGTGCTGATTGTACCAAAAATGCTATAATTTCATTATGGTTTAAAACTTAAGGAAATGTTTTGATTTTTTCTATGTAGGTACCATTTTCGGTAGGTTTTTTTTTAAATTGACTTGAATTCCATTTGTTTCCGATAAGCTTACGTTAAATATATGTTGATGACCGAAGATTGCCATCTAAATGCTTAACATTTTTAGACTGTCAACGTTAAAATTCACGAGGGAAAACAAAATTACAAATGAAAAAAAAAAACACATGCGTGAAAAAAACTTGTTGAGCATTAGTGTTGTTGAGGTACAAGCGATGCATTTCATTTCCATAACTTGTCCGTCGTCTCTCCATTGAGTAGTAGTTCACTCGTAGTAGTTTACCCATTTGGGTATTCATTTATATTCTGCTCATTCTTTATCAGTTTAATCTTAAAAAACTTCTAGGCACCAGTTTTGTGTTTTTTTTTAATCTTCTTTCTTTCTCACTTTTATTGCATTTTAATGTGTTTCCCTGAAAGGCCCTTTCAATGTTTACTCTACCAACGCGTCTGATCGTTTTGATATTGTCAAATTCTCTCAAATGTTAAATGTGACAGCTGAAGCAATGAGCTGCTTCAGAAGAGTTCTGTGTGTATTTGTTGGAAGCTTTATTTTTTTTTATGATATCAATCGAAGAATTAAGATTTCTTCTTTACGATATCCCAAGTTGTGCTCAATTTCAAATTCGAGTAGAGTATCGATATCTTAGGGAAATTTCCTATATTTATAGATAGAATTGTATAGAAATGTTTGGATAATTATAGAAAACCAATAAAAAATTTTAATATGCCAATAAAAGACAAGACGAAGCCAGCATGTAACGGTATATGTTGAACATGCACAGGTCTTTTAGTATAACCGCTAAACTATTTAAATCGTGTTTGTCTCAGTTTTATGGAACCAAAAATTTACAAGAATATCGTATTTAATTGAGGAAGATGGCCAATTATTGAACTTTTATGGTTGATTCTTCAAATATTAAAACTAATCAAAAACTAATAGGAGTTTATTTATAAATCCTTCATGAATTATGTAAAAAAACAAAAAATAAAAAATAGTTTCCCCGAAAAATTTTATCGTTACTAATGTACTAGTAAGGGGTGTATTAACAAGAAGTCTAAGGTTGCAAAGGCTTAATATTTAGCAACTGGTCGCTTGATAGTTTTGAAAGATATAAGGGTTGCCCTTTTTAGTCTTCCGCCTAACAATGGAAAAACAGTGGTTAATCAATGCAAATGCTTTTATTGTTTATTTAAAAGTATTCTCCAAGAATAAATGCGAAATTAAGCCCCAATGAAATATGACCCAAAAATACCAATGCCGTTCGGAGTCGACATAAAACTAGTAGGACCAGTTTTCGACCAATTGTGTACAAACATTTAATAACACGCACGACGAAATTTGATTATAAGAAGTTCAGTCAAAGTCCTTTCAAGGGCTGAAATGGCCAGTCATGCAATCATTTGAATGGTTAGTTAGCTCGTTAGGTAAAATAGGTAACATCTTTCTTTTAACATCCATAATGCTTAATTTTGTAGGAAAAGTAAAAAAAATCACAAGTTTTTCAGGTCCATTTTCCCAACTTTCGACCCCTATAACTTCTAAACCACTTGAGAGTGGCCCGAAAATCATTCGACTAATTGTTCAAGTTGGGAAGGTGTAGTTAGTTAATGAAGAAAACAACTATCTATAACAATCATGCCCACGTAGCGGCCCATATGGCCCGCGTGGCCCTTCATACAAATTTTTTTCTATCTTAATTTTGTCTTTGCGATGAGCCAAATTCAAAGAACGCATGCAAAAAACAACAACACAAATCTCACTCGTTCAGTGTTTAACACATTTTCCAGCGAACTTTACAAAAACAAATGCATACAAAGCCAAAATAAAAAACGCACACTCGATGATGTCGATGCTGAAGCTGATTGCCCCGTTACTTGTGTGTCGAGTAATTTTTAATGCAAGCATTGTTATTGTAATAGAAATGAAGACTGGCAGTGTACTTCATGATATGTAATTTTATTGCATTGTAATTGGTTTTGTTTTGTTTTGTTTGATTTTTTGTCAAAAGCAGCGATGAGAGCAACATTTTGTTTGTTTTGTTTTTTAAGCATTGCCCCGCGCTTAAAATTTTTTGGGCCCCACTGCTGTATAGAGTAATCAAATAGCAGACCTGACATTCGTTTCGTTGGCCGCTACACCAACTCATCAAAAATTTTCCAAATATACATTAAAAAAAAAAAATAAAAATATATAAAAAAGAAAATTTCGTTAATTTTTAATTGTTCCGGAGAAGTTGTTATGTAATAACAATTTTAATTTTTATTAAAGGTTTCAAGAAGCAACGAAAAACCTTTGTTTTCCAAAGATAAGAAGAGGCTTCAGGGTTCAGGTACTTGAAGCCTTTCAACTGGAGTTGAACATATATCCTATGCCTTTTTTCACAGAGCAATTGTGGAAAACTCAATGCAGGTCTTTATATAAATTTGTTGGGGTAATTCTTCATATTCACAAATAAAACTTAAAATTAAAGAGAATTTTGGGGTGTTATAGCATTTTTTTTCGTGGCGTAGTTGGGTAAAGTCTGCAAAAAATAAGGCTCAACTAGAGGAAACTATTGAAAAAGCTGCCAGTAGAGACTTTTCGCTGGAGTTGATTGCTGACATGCCCAGGAAAATCGAGGCAGGACTGAAAAATAATGGTGGATATACCGGATACTTGGTGCTTAAAAAAATTTCCGAAATACAGACGGGGTATATTGATCGTCTGGGTGCTTATAAAGCTACTACTACAGATTTAATTTTTTTTTTTTTTTGTTTAATCTTCAAAACGAAGATTTCATGTCATAAACCTATTCAGAAGAGTCTGATTTAGCTCGATAAATGGGGTGATGGTTAGTGAGAAGGAAGAGGCAATCAAATGAAACATGTATAAGATGTTCTAAGCTTAGCAGAAAGCAGTAGGTAGATTTGAATTTTGAATCTGATGTAAGTGTTACGTCTTCATTTCAGACAACTCAAGTTACTTGAGTTGTAAACATTGATGCATTTTTAATTTCGGTTGATTAGAAATGAGAATATAAATGACCGAAGATTAAATGAAGCCTGTCCTGTAGGACCATGGACAGGTTGGGATTTGAACCCATGACTTCTGGTGTACATGTACATGGTGTGCATCCAAATGTCGCTCTAACAAGATATCGAGCACTCTATCGAGGGATTTGAACCTGGGAGCTCTGATGTGGCATTCAAGCTCTAGATTCGGTATTCGCTCAAGAGCGAATACAATGAACAATGATGAATGACTTTTGCGTTTCCCGATTTAATGGCATGAATATGAAAGAGATGTGGTTCCGGCAGGATGGGGTTACGTGTCATACAGCAAACGAAACAATGAACTTATTGAAGGAAACATTCGATGAATGCATAATTACGCGTAATGGACCTGCAAATTGACATCCAAGATATTGTAATTTGACGCCTCTTGATTAGTTTCTTCGGGGATATTTAAACCCGCTAGTCCACAATGACAAACCAATAACAATCGACGCATTTGAAGTCGACATTATGCATGTTATTGAGGTCATACGGTCACAAAAGCTTGAAAAAATGGACGAGAAGAAAACTTGGTCTATTGGTTGACATTCATCATATTTAGTCATGATGGGCATATGCTCTGTTGGGCTTAACAAAACACAAATTAGTCTCTAGCATTTCCATTCACATCAGCAAATATAATTTACATTTAAAAATGAGCTGTGCTAAGAATTCTCACCATGTAACAGGAGTGACTCAACTTGAAAAAAAACCCTTTAAATAGCTGTGTGGAGTTTCTACGATTATCGTTAAGTTTAATATGTTAAAAAAAGAGAATCTTAAATAAAAATATTCAGATTATTAAGAATTTCAAAAGGACGTTGCCCATCTAGCCTGACGCATAAGAACAAAAATGTCGACATTCTTCGAAAATGAAATGGTGATCGGTGATCCTGGTTCTAGAGTTCTACCTGTGCCAAGGAAATAACATCAATAATTCGCCACATACTGTTATGTTGCTGTATTTCCTGTTAATTTGGTCATTTCAAAGAGTTTTGTTCATTTGTTACTTAAACATATCTTCTGCTCACTCTTCAGACATTCTTCTCTAGAAGATATGTAAGAATTCAGCCGAATTCCGGCAAAAGCCGTGGAACCAACGCATACATGGCAATAAACTGCATTAACGTATCGTCATCCGGTGCCGTTAATTATGAGAGTTTATTGTTATTACAAGAACAACCACAAAAACAACTACAACAACACAAAATCATTCAAACTAGGCAGAAAATTCTTGTCAGCCTGGCTTGTAGCGTTCAGCAGTTCAAAGCCCAGCTCGGCTTACTAAGAACAAGCAGCGAAAAATGCAAAATCATGCGCATTGGCAACACTTGAGCGCCGAATTTGAACATTCGGGGTGTGTTCAACGCATGAATTGATTAAATAATCGACGGTTGAATGTTTTTTCTTTTGGGTTTGTTTTTTTTTTTCTTAGGCTGCCAAGTCGTTGGCCCGGGTTAGCTGTTGCCTGTTTGTTGTATTGAGCCAGGTTTTATTGTTAATGCAGCGCATTCAAAATCAAGTCAGTAGAAATGACATTAAAATATTTTTGCAGTGACTCAGTGACTAAATGGTTAGCAGGTACATTTGTTTGGAATAATCTACAGATTTCAACAATGTAATTTTTTTTTTTTAGTTTTTAAAAAAAAACACCTCATAAAAATGTGTTTTCTTGTGTTTAATCAAAATTAAAAAAAAAAAAAAATTATAATAAAAACAGCAGTGTCACAGCACTTGCTTCAATCGTATCTATACTCATGTAAATTGATTTCAAGTCTTAAATTTTTCTTAAGCTCCTGATAACTTTTCACCCTATTCTTGCCTGACACGCCTTTCATATGCAAAATAGCGCACACTACTTATTTGGCTTTTCTTGATTTTTATTTTGTTTTTTTGTGTTTTTATGAATATATTACCAATGTGCTGCCTATTGAACAGCGCCAACGTATTATTTTCCATATTTAATATTTAACACTTCAGCGCCTGTGTGTGTATGTGTGTGTCAGTGAGCATTCGAGAACAAAACTCATTCAAGCGCATACAAAAATCAATATATTTAACTTTTTGTGCTTTTGAAATGTATGAATAGACATGGTATTAATCCGCTTTCACGGAGCAACACAAAATGTTTGATCTATGAGAACATTAAAGTCGCAAGCTTAACTTTATTTTTATTGAAAAAAAAAAATATATATATATATTTTCTTTGAAATCCCCGCTTATCCCATTGACAAAGCTAGACTAACCTGAGCTTGCTTCGATTTATCAAAAGCTGTGCAATTTATGGAAAGTTAATTTGAAAACCATGTCGGCGGCCGTGGCGCAGTGGGTAGAGTTGTGACACAAACGCCATAGAACCCCGGTTCAATTTCCATTTGACACAAAAAGTTTTTTCATTTGAATTAATTTTTCTGTTAGCCCGTCACTGCTCTGCAGACAATGGCAAACCTCAGAGACTAAATAATGCCATGTAAAGCTTCGGAGTCGGCATACAACTAGTAGATCCAGTTCTCGACTTAACACGCACAACACAATTTGATCATAAGAAGTTTGGTCAAAGTCATTTCAAGGGCCCAGTTTATTTATTTAATTTGAAAGCCATTTTAGATTTAAATTGGGCAGTATTAGAAATTTCTCTAAAAGATTTACGACACAACCTGACCAATTTTTTACCTTCACCAATTGTATAGAATTTATATGTATAGAAAGGGCGCCTCGGTAGTCGAGTTGTTAGCTTGCTCGACTGCCACCCCAGAGGTCCCGGGTTCGATTCCCGGCCAGGCCATGGTCCTTCGCTTTAAAACCTTTCTAAATTTTCTCTCCTCATTTCTAATCAACTGAAATTTAAAATTCATCAATATTTACGACTTGAAGTTGTAGTTGATGGTAGAGAAGTTTGTGGATGAGATTGCCTTATAACTTGAATTGACTAAGGTAAAGGCATAACACTTACCTCTGATTCAAATTCACATGTTTCTTTGGCTTTCCACCACGCTTAGAACATTCTACACATGTTTCTCTTGATTGCCCTTTCCTTCCCACTAAACTATCACCCCATTTCGAACCAAGGCAGACTTGACCGAATAGGTATTCCACCTGAAATCCTTGGCTCAAAGCTAAAAAAAAAAAAAAAAGTAATAAAAAAGCTCAACTTATTCTTTTCTAAAATAATTTTGAGGAAACTTTAAAAAAATACAGATTTACTTAAAAAATAGAGTCACAAAAGTCATTGGCCAAAGTCTTGAATAACAAAAAATATAATTTTAAACAAAAAGTCATTGACTTGTTAAATTTCCTTTTAATCGATTCGGTATGGATTTCACCATTTTTTTTGGTAGTAGTTGGATCAATATGGTTTCATTATTCCTGAAGCCTCTTTTTAACTCTGCTTTCGAGGTTATGGGGTATTTGCGAATACGGCGCTCTAATTCATCCCACAAATGTTCTATGGGATTGATATCCAGTGATTGTGGGGGAGTGAAAATGACTTAAGAACAATTATAGAGTAGCCATAATTTGACAATCACAGCATTGTGCCTCGGGTCGTTGTCTTGATAAAATTTGAAACTATTTTCTCTTCCAAATTTGGCCGCACTTTGCTTAAGATGATTTTTTAATATGTTCAGATAAATAAATTCGTCCATGATTCCATCAATAAAAAACAATTTACCGACTTCTCCACTCGCCATGTTCGCCCACACCATCACTGAACCTCCTCCATGCTTCTCAGTGGGACAAAGGTTTTCTTTTCTTATTTCATTGGTGGGTTTTCGCCACACCATGACCCGGCCATCCGATCCAAATATATTATATTTGCTTTCGTCCACAAATATCACATCATCCAAATAGTTTTCGTCATGCTGTATCATTTC
Source organism: Pherbina coryleti (assembly GCA_943735915.1). Lineage (NCBI taxonomy): Eukaryota > Metazoa > Arthropoda > Insecta > Diptera > Sciomyzidae > Pherbina > Pherbina coryleti. The sequence goes on along the minus strand of OX030950.1, from coordinate 162,728,750 downwards.
CTTGGCGTACTTAAGGCGTATTTTTCGATTCCGTTCATTAACAAAAAACTCCCATCGGACGATTCTTCCGTGGAATCCAGCTTTAAGAATAGCTGTAGGTATTATTTCTGGATGAACTGAAACTAAAGTTTTTTCTTCGTTCCCTGAAGCCAATTTAGAGGCACTTTTTCTCGGGTTTCGTTTAATGTCTCTTACAATATATATTTTACAAGAATAGCTTTCTTGTCTCTTGGTGTCAGCAAAGAAGGACACCCACTTCTGCGCTTATTTTCAATTCGATGTTCCATGTTCAACCTTTTAATGACATCGTGCACTGTTGATCGACTCTTTTCGGACAATTGCACTTATTTGGTGAACTGTCAAACCAACTTTAAAATGTTTTATTATTAATTCACGAATTTCTATCGAAGATTCTTTGCGTGATTCGCTCATTTTGAAAAAACATTTAAAGTTAACATTTTTCCCACGAAAAAACACTCAAATATAAACACCAATTAAAATTTAGTGTATAAATAAAAAATTAACAAAGGTCTTCCAGCAAGAACAAAAGTGAACTAAAAAGTGTTCTGCACTTGCGCTCATATTAATTCATCAATTTCACCCATGAGCTTAATTTGGAGCTTTTGTTCTCTTTACAAGCATTTGTTGAGAAAAAACAAAGTGTGCAGTAAAGAGGGCATTCTGCTAAGGTTAATATTTATTATTGGATCGTTTGTTTGAAAGTTTTGAAATTTTTCCTATTTTCGCTTTTCGTCCGATGAGTTTTGTGACTAACTGTACCTACCTATGTCGATATTGGAATCTATTACACGGGTCTTCATGCTTATGTTTTTGGGCAGCTTAGCTCACAAAGTTAGGATTTTAAGAGATTTGACGTAAGTTCACCTAAACAATGCCTTTTTGGGATTCTCTTAAAGTTATGTATAGAGCTTATAATATTCTTTAAATTCTTTTCTATCTATTGCATTATTTATTACAACATTCTTTTCTATACAAAATGGCCATCTACAATTTTTATTTGCAAGCTATACCCGGTCGATTTTCACAGGTCGTTGTTAATATTGAGCACACTCATCGAATTTAACTGTTGTTGTACGAGGGCTGCCTTTTAATACTTGCGCCTCAGCAACACTAAGCATTGCAGGATGAATTTTGACAATTCCATTAAAAAATTTGACATTTTCTAGCATAAACGTAAATGCAATGTGCATTAATTGTGTTGTTTACAGTGGTTTGAAAATTGTATTTCAGCAAAAAATGGAATTAACACGTGAACATTTTTGGGTGATGGTTTTTTACGATTTTCGATGTGGATTGACAAGAAAAAATGCATAGATCAACTTACTTAGTTCAACTTTTGGTGATGAAGCGCCACACCCAGCGACTGTAAAATGCTGGTTCAATGAGTTCGAGCGTGGTCATCCATCTCTGCAAGACAAATTTCGTGAAGGTTGTAATGGCAGAAAATAGCGATTCGTTTTTATTGTTCCTTTGATGTTATAGGATAATTTCGAATAGATCGCCCACAATCCGCCATGAATGTTCGATCGGGTTGAGATCCGGCGACTTAGAAGGTGTTCCTTAAATATTTGGCATATTGTACAAGATCAAAAGTTGTGTATTTTGAGCTTCGGGTTGTTATTTGGTTGAAATATGCACGTAACGACCCGAAAGTCATAGGTTTTGGCATTTGCTTCCAAATTGTCCAACAAAATCTGAATGTACTGCATATGGTTTATTCTGCCTGTTATAAACTAAGTGATGTCAACTCCATTTGAACCCATACATCTATATAACATGACGTTACCACCTCTATGTTTAACAGAAGAACCCCTTTCTGGCGCTTTTTTTTTTTTGGGTCCAATTCAGATTGAAATATTTGGCGCATTGTACAGGATCCAAAGTCGAATATTTTGAGATGTATGCTTCGGATCGTTATCTCGTTGAAATCTATAACGACTCGAATGTTCAAGCTTTTCAGCACTTGCTTCCAAATTATCCTACAAAATCTGAATGTACTGCAGATGGTTCATTCTGTCAGCTTTAACCTGGATGTTGTCAACTCCATTTGCACTCATACACTCCCATAACATGACGTTACCACCTCCATGTTTAACAGAAGGGTCCAATTCAGTAATCTTCTCTCTCCATACTTTATATGCACGATACAGTCCAAACAGTTTAAATTTTGTTTCATCGCAGTATATTATTTTTGACCAAAAGTCGTTGTCATGATTTTTATATTTATTCGCAAATTTGAAGCGTTTTTTACGATTTTTTTCACTTATTAGTGGTTTGGGAGTACCAATTTTTTTTTGGCTTGGCTGATCGTTGGGTAACAGGAAGCGTGTTTCTTTCTAAAAAAAACTATGAATAGTCAAAATGCTTCTTTTTGTAGAAATGGAAATCTCCTTCACGCAATCTAAAATTTTTTTTTCCATAGTAGTTTCGGCAGATTTTCTACCCAGTTTTCTATAAGTAATAAAAAAGTACAGTTAGACAAGCGCACTTTGCAAAATTCATACCATAAATTAATGCATACACGCATAGAAACTAAGCTTCTGCCAAATTAAGTGGAAATTATAACGTTACATTTAAAAAATGGGGACGCTACTGAGCATATTTCGAATAACTTTATGAGTAGGATTTAGTATAATTTTTGACTTTTGTTGATTTCTGTAGATTTTATTATTTTAATTTTTAATTAATAGTTATTATTAAAAGTAATCATATCTGTAAAAGGCACTGAAGTGATTTTTGATTGACCGAATTTGTTTATATTAAAAACAATTGTGCTTAATTTCGAAAGATTATCAATTCCGAATATTTTTGTGAAGCTCTGTGTATATTAATCTGACCATTATTATACAGGAATGCTTTTTGTTTTGTTTTTTTTTCAAGCATTAAAAAAGAAGCCAAATACAAAATTGCGACTGTTAATTCCTCTTATGGCGCAGCAAAAATGTCTGACTGTTAAAAAAAAAATAAACAGTGCGGTTCATACTTGATATGGTGATCATTCACATTTCTTGCTTTGTCATTAGTTCCATTGGCTCGATGTTGAGGCATTTATTCTTCCATCCATCTATTAAAATTTTATCAATACCCGAACATCGCAAAACGACTGACGCAGCGCGATGCAAAGCAACGCGCTGAACGAAGCGTCTCTGCGTTGACCGCGTAACGCGCACAGCATTAAGTTCATGGCCGTTGCGATGTGGGGATGCTTGCATAATGCAACATTCTTTTGTTGTAGTTACTGTTGTTGTTGTTGTTGTTGGGGCTGCTCTCATTGATGCTGTCGCGTTGTGGTAGTTGTTATGGTTATTCGTATTGTTGTTGTTGTAATATACAATCGTGCAGCACTGCCGAGGTCGTGCAGCAAATACGCGAATTCGAATAATCAATGAAGAGCAACGCTTTCTCATGCCGCACTCAATGTACTCCAACGAAAACAACGCCACCAACACCCACACACATTCAAACATTCACGTGCGATTTTAAGCTAATGAAGAAACCACAGAGACGAAAATAGTCAATTGCGCGAATAATAATAATGCGCTAATAAAAATAAAAACGATGATGCTAATAAAATTAATCAGCACTACAACAAACACCAAAAAAAGAACGACGAATGACGACAAAAAATATAAATAAATCCAACACAGCCATGCAAAACATTTAAGCAAACAATAAATATATTGAATTGAATGTGGTTGTTGTTATTTTGTTGCCTTGGTTTTCGTTGTGATAGGTCAGTTTCATCAAAATACACACACATATATAAACAAAATTTGTGAAAAACAGCTAAACAAATTCACATAAACAGCTAGTAATAAGATGAGTGCTAAAATAGTACAACCGCCGAAGAGAGCAAAAATATTATTGCTTAAAATCATATTCATTCTCTTTTGATTGAGTCACTCTATGGGTACACTAAGAAAAAGAAATTTATTATTTGGAAATGAGAATGGTTTATTTATTATTTATAAATAAAGTTATTGTCCCTTCATTTAACTGTTTTAAAATGCTTATTAGCAATCATGTCTCTATACTGCTCACCGTTGACTGTAACGTTCTGACCATTATAATTTTTGAAGACATATCGACCAATCACTCCACCGGCCCATAAAGCACACCAAACAGTGACTTTTGTGAATATAATGGTGTCTCGAAAATCTTTTGTGGATTTTCTGATTTATAAACAAACACTTTGGTAGAAAGTATCAACCTCATAAAGTTAAAGTTTGAAGTTTGATGACGCTTCGTTCAGTATTTGTTTGGCAGTTAGCAATAAAGAACGCTGTTAGGGATTTTGTAAATATGGAAAAATTGGTCATGTTTACGTGATACAATACCTTTATTATTAATATCAGCGCGGAACTGGATTTAACTCTGGCGGAGTCTGCTCTTTAGTTTACACCAGTTAAATATTGGGTGGCAGAGTTTAAATGAGGTCGTACGAGCTGCCAAGACGAATATAGCAGTGGTCGACCACGTTAGAAATGGAAAAAAAAATCCACAAAATGTTATTGAATGATCGTTGACTGAAAGTGCGCGAGATAGCAGACAAAATAGGCATTTAAAACATCGTATAAAGACTGATAATTTGAACATGAGAAAGATGTCCGCAAGATAGCCGCTAATACGCACAATGGAACAAAAACAGCGCCATGAGGATGTTTCAATTGAGTGTTTGGCGAAGTTTCACAGCAATAAAGCAGAGTTTTTTTGTCGATTCATAACCGTGGATGAAACATGGGTCCAACACTTCACCAACAAACCCCTGAGACGAAGTAATAGTAAAAAATAGGACTGAAAGGATGCAATCAGCTCCAAAGACAGCGGAAAGAGTACCTTCTGTAGGCAAGGTCATTATAATTTCCATTGATTATCTTCAGAAAGGAAAAACAATCAACGGTAAGTATTATGCGAACTTATTGCAGAGTTTGAGCGATGAAATCAAGAAAAAAACTGCCGAAATTGGCGAAAAGAAAGTTTTGTTTTACAAAACAATGCACCAGTTCACACATCCGTTTTCGCAATGGCCAAAATCAATGAGCTAAAGTTCGAAATATTCCTCACGCACTCTATTCGCCAGATGCAGCACCCTCGGATTATTTTCTGTTTTCAAAACTTAAAAAAATGGCTCGGTGGTAAAAGATTTGCCAACAATGAAGAGACGGAGTCTGCGGTTGATGACTATTTTGCGGAGCTCGACGGTTCTCATTATAAACAGGATATCGAAGCTAATGAAAAACGCTGGGAAAAGTGTATCGAGCTTAAAGGAGAGGATGAAAAAAAAAAAAGAAATAAAGATATTTTTTCCCAAACATTTTGTGTTTATTTTGTTAGATCCGGTACTTCTGGGACTATCCTTGTAACATTAAAATAAATGAAAATGCTCATTTATTTTCATTTAAAGAACTTTAGATATCTCTTTACGGACATAATATATAAAAATACATACGTTATGACCAAATACTTTCCGTAATGACGTCCTCTATTGATGCAAGAAGTCTGAGAGTAACAGTAAAAATTGTTTTTGAATGTAATAAAGAGTGTTTTTTTATGTTAGATACAATTATTGTTTTTCAATAATGGTTCAGCTACAATAAACACATGCACAATAAGGAAGAAACAATAACAAAATGAGGGACTTCATTGCAATTATGTCACGCTACCAGCAGTATTGACAGAACTTTTTGAAGAAAAAGGCTAAACAGGCGAAATAAAAAGTCTAAAAAAGGATAGATTAATAAATTTTAAAATCTAAAAAGAGGACAAATTTTTGAAAAAAGAATTAAAATGTTTAATATAAGATAAAATTTAATAAATATGATAAAAAAAAACAAAATATATCGATGGCTAAAGCCCGTATGATACTTCATTTTTTTGTCCAATTTTAAAATCTGAAAACAAGTGGCAACAATATTCTTGTCTATTGTGCGAGAATAGGATAGAAACATATTCAGTGGCAAGAACCAATTTTGACTATTCAGTGACGTTGCTAGTTGTCGCTGATTTTTTTTTTCTCGCAAGGAGCTACACCAACAAAAAAACTTCTGGTATATTAAAATAAAATTTTTTTTAACTAAATAAGAATCTTGTTGATAAACAACCATAAAGACATCTTGATTTGAGTATTTTTCAAACTATTATATGGTTGCTATAAAGAGAAGCATTTTTTATTAATAGCATTTTCTAAAATAAATTCAACAGCACTGATATTGTTGATAATACCAACCAGTTTTTTTTGGTGAAGTTGCGTTGAAACAAGAAGTTGACAGCAAATATTTGATCGAAACTTAACGACGAGCGAATTGAGAGAAACGTCAAAAACAATGCATTAAAAATGCAGTCCGTCACACATTTTTTCCTCCAATTCATACTATATGCGTACTCACTCACACCAATTGAATATATGCATGAGTACTATTTGAAATGCTCTATTTTCATTTTTAATGACAAAAAAATGAGCAATTTAATGAAGTATCATACGGGCTTAAATATAGAAAAAGCGTATCTCAATTTTTTCTTACTTTACAGGAGAAGAAAAGAACTGAATAAAATCTGGAAAGCTTTCTGAATGTTAAAACTTTTTTAATCCTGTTTTTATTTAAAAAGGGAAGCAACAGCAACAAAAAAGCATATTGATTTTTTAAGGGAGGTGTATTTGAGTGTGGTCTACCAGAATATATTAAAAACGTTATTTCGAAAAAAAACGAGTTACGCCTTTTCTATATTAAGCCATCGATCAATTTAATACAACCAACGGTTTAAATTTTATTTCTAATAGCAATAAATCGCCTTTTATTAAATCCTAATCATCTAATGAATCTGAATATATATCGCATGATTTTATCATTTTTATGAGATCAAGTTCCATATTGAAATTATGCCAACATGTTCCTTCTCTCAAGGCCACATCAAATATTTAAAATTGAATGCAACAATTTAATTCTGAGTCTGCTTTTATTTTTGTTTTCACAATATTCATGGTACTGAAAATCCTCTTCATTTCAGCATTACTAAGTGGCAAAGTTAAAAATAAAATAAGAAAGTTCGTTAAGAGGATTTTCTCACATAGCATTTTTAAATTCGCGTTCCTTAGTCCAAAATTTTACAGGAGATTGTATATTCAGTCACTGATAAGAGGTTAATCTATGCCATTGCATTTCTATGTCCGTTACTTCATGAATATGTCATTTCAATATTAAATGCAATCAATATTTAATTTCTCTGGCACTGGAGAAGATTCCGTAAAATAAGCTAGAGCAGACATTTGAATTACTATTGAATCGATCTAACAAGTGTATTGAATCGGAAGGATAATATTTTGAATAATAACACCAAAAAATGAACAGAAATCGTGTTCTAATTATGTTTTCTAGAGCCTGTCGGGGATATTATTTGACACACCGTGTATATGAAAGTTTTGCTATTTTAATGAAGTTACTTTGTATGGAAAGTGGGCATTGTTTTTATACGATTTTACCAAATTTCAAACTTAAATTGTTTATATGAGATCAAAGCTTCTTATGTGCAAAATTCCAAGAGTTTAGATCGATTTTTGTGGAATTTTTAGAGATTTTATCTTGTTTAGAGGTAAAAAGCTTACTTTATAAGAAAGGTAGGCGTGGTTATCTTACGATTTTGATAAATTTCATACTCAAGAGTTCGTATTTAGAATCAAAGCTTATCTACAAAATTTCAAGGTTTCAGATAAATTTTTGTAGAATTTTTGGAGAAATTTTACCATTTTGATAAATTCACTTTGCATGGGAGGTAGGCGTGGTTTTCGTCTACTTTAGAGAAATAACGAAGTTAATTTTCTCTATTTATAAATAAGCTAATATATCAAATATCATTATAATAGCTTTAAAATATCGGCTGTAATCTGACGACGGACAGACAGACAGCCAGACTGACATCGTTAAATCGATTCAGGAGCTGATGCTGATCAAGAACATATACACATTGCTCTGCCTACCAATCCTGATTATGAGCGTTACACACTTGCGTGTTATGAGTGGGGTTATTAATATTTTGAGCATATTAATATTTGTTTTCGCTCAGTGTAGCTTTCCTGTGTGGAGGTTACCACAAACACGTTGTTTGTTAGCTTTGATGTGAGAAGCAGAAATAGAAAAAAAAAACAATACAAAAGATATATACATATACAAGAAATATACAAAATTAGTACAATAACAAAATAGAGAAAATAAAATAGGACAACAAAAATAACAACAGCGAATAGAATGAAATAGAATAGAATACAAGCATAAACTTTAAGCAAACATCACGGCCAACGACCGCAAAAATTTTAAAAATAAACAAAAAATTGTATTATAAGCAAAATATGTCACAATATGTTAAAAGCAAAGAAAGTGAAATGATAAAAGAAACACAACAATAATAAAGAGAACAATAAGCAATATGCTGAAAAAGGCAGCTACTTGAAATAAGAAAAAAAAAAAAAAAATAAATGTGCACAAAAACATTGAAATAAGTTGACCTAATTTTATAACAAATAAAAACATTAAGTCCAATTATATTAATACGCCCTCATAAAAGGCGTGCCAGATGAGAAAAATATTAAAAAACAAAGGGGTTAAAAATAAAAAAAAATTTATTTCAAAAATCTTAAACAAGAAATTTATTATAGTTGTCTAAGGGAGGATAAAAAAATCTCTTTACTGCGAGATTTCCACCCTTGCCAACGTCTGCTTCCTAATTATAGCAGGACAATTTTACAAATTAAATAAAGGATAATCAAAGCATACGATAGACATGACAACAAAACATCGCATGTCGCTCAAGCCATAAACATAGAATTTTATGCTACATTCTAACGGGTCGAACTAACTGGCTGATCGCTTTAATATGTGTGACAGTGTGTGCGTGAGTGTGTTTGGGTGAAGAAGGAAACACGCACTATGAACGCATTGCTTCCTATATAGCCTGGAAATAGTCTTGTATTTGCTAGATGAAAGAACTACAAACGTAATGAAAACGTGTAACGTACAATGTGGGAATCTAAAAGTCTGGGCAGCGAGCTGTTAAGAGAACGTGAAACTTCACATAAGACGATGTCAACTAGTTATGAAGCTGGTTGTAAAGAAGCCTCTGGTAGACTACTTCTGAAACTGCTGACATGAATTGCAAGGAAATAAAAACAAGGAAATAAAAACTACTTTCTGGATAAGAATTGGTTGCAAACAGGTACATCAGAAATCGTTACAAGATGTGCAATAAAATTGAGGATAATAAGAAAGTGCCACCAAAACATGTTGGAATTTTTTCATTAAAACTTTGACAGGAACTGAAATTGAAGTGTTCAATGAGAGAGTGCCGCAGAAGTAGACAACGCAAAACCCAGCTGACCATCAGGTTAGTAGTGCGTGGTCAGATTGAACAGAGAAATTGGGGAGATACTTAGAAAGTATAAGCAGTGATGTGGAGAAAAATAAATGAAAATGAATGAATTTAATCAATGTAATTAATCCACATTTTTTTTTTGAGTTTTATACCCTGTCTCAGTTAAAGAATTTTTAGTGGATAATAACAAAAAATGAGTGCTGAAAATTTTTCTTTACAAAAATTGGGGTTATTAACCATAAAAATGAAATAATTGTGTATGAAAACTAGAAAAGAATGTATACAGTGGCTCCATTGCAAAATCGGACAAGAGCTTGTCTGATATTAATTAGCTCTAAACTTTTAAATAATGTTCTAAATTTTTTTGTTTTTGTGTTATATTAGCACTTCACATACTTACCTCATCTTTGGCTTGATTGAAGTTGAAATACCACCACACTCGTGTCTTAGTTACATATAAAGAGTTAATTATCTAGATGACGTCAGCTTGTCTCCGGGATAGGCGTGGTTTTTGTTAAATTTATCTTAATTTCAATCCACATACGTTATACATTTTAAATATCAAAGCTTACGTTAAACAAATCAAGTCAATACATTAATTTATGAAGGTTTTGCTGTTTTGATGACGTCACTTGGTGTGGGAAGTAGGCGTGGTGCTCATTAAATTTATGGAAATTGCAAGCACAATGATTATAATTAACATACCAACTCAATAAATATATTATGTGGAATTTATGAAGGTTTTGCTTTATTGATGACGTCACTTTGAGTTTTGAAAGGAAGCGCAGTTTTCATTCGTTTTTAGAAAAATTTTAAACTAACAGTGTTTTTTTGAGATCAAAGCTTATATGTAATATTTTAAGTGATGAAGAGAATTTCAGGCGAAATAAAAGAGTGGCAGAAAAGCTTGATTGTGAGATAATTGATAGGCATGGTGGCAGGAATGAGGTCCGAAAATTTTTTGAAAAATAAGATGCCTGGTCAATAGTCTGAAGACCGAGTTCTCTTCTTTCAAGGACGAAAACTGTAATCTAGCGACATATGTCCAGAGTACATTGATGTGTAGGGATAACTTCCATAGGCTTCTGATGTCAACGCTGACAACAATCCCCCCAATAGAGATGATATCCTAGAAACCCCTATTGAAGACGATAGCGTCGAAATTTCGTTGCCCGACTATAATAAAGTCTTGAAAGTTATAGCTCGGCTTAAAAATAACAATGTTGTGGGAGCTGATGGCCTACCAGTAGAGTTCTTGAAGAATGAAGAGGAAGCTCTATTTAAATCAGTTGTGATCAACGCACGGTTCAAACAACAACAAAGAGAGCTTCCGAGTGCACAGCTTTACACTGAAACAATATGTTGTTAAAAGCTCTCACAACATTTGGTGCAAGGAAATCTTGTCGAGCGTTGGATTTTTAATATAATAATTTCATTTTTATTTTTGTGTTTGTTTTTCGCTATTTTAACATATAAAACATCAAAAAAAGGTTAAAGTGAAGAATAGAATATGTAAATGTTTTTTCTGAAACATTGTAAAATATTTACGTACATCCATAGATAAAACATCGAGCGATCTCCATACCACATCAACCCTCAAAGTATACTGACTAGAAATTCAAAGCACAGCAGAAAAAAGAAACTTTTACGCAGTGTACAAACACAGCGAGCCGATTGCTACTTCGTGTGCAAAAGCTCAACAACACACAATGCTCGCTGGCTATGGGAAACCATGTAATGAGGATCACTGATTTAAATGCATTCATGAGCTTCTATGCGGATATGGTCGAAAGAATGCATTTAAACGGATTGAAAACTCAGTGTGTTCTGCCATAATCCACAAGAAAGGCGATAAAACCATTTGCATCAACTAACGTGGGATAAGTCTTAATATCGGATATACGATGCTACCCAAAGCATTGTGTGAAAGGCTGAAGCTCATCGCAAGCCAGCTAATTTTACTTTATCAGTTTGGCTTCCGACCTGGCAAATCCACTTACTTATCTGGCGCTTACAACCGTTGGTCGGTTTGGCAAATCCACTACCTATTTCGACAAATCTTGGAGAAGACCCCAGGGAAACAAATCGGTACGCATTATCTTTCTGTCAATTACAAAGCCGCTTTGGGTAGTCTAATAAGGAATCACCTATACTCCACCATGTCTGAGTTCAGTATTCCTGCAAATCTCATTCGTCTTTGCAGAATGACACTGAGCAACACCAGCAGCACAGTTAAAATCGGGAAGGCCCCATTCGATATCAAACGAGGTTTTATACAAGTTGATTCCTTATCGTACGACTTTATCAACCTTGTGATGGAGAAGATCACCCGAACTGCTGATCGGAGATGTAGTGATACGATAATCTACGAGAGTATTGTGCTGCTGGCGTATGCCAGTCCAAGCTTCTGGGAAACAACGCCACTGTTGACCTTCTACGTTTTTAGGGACTTCATCTACCTGGGCGCTGGATCCCAACGATGTTTGGATCCAAACTTCTCCAATGATGTCAGTATTGAGCTAAAACAAAGGATCCCAATGATGTCAGTATTGAGATAAAACAAAGGATAACTCTTGGCAACAGGTGTAGAGCCCTCTCGCGATGAACGAAACTCACGCTCTATAAGTCACTATTATTCTATTATAACCCGTTCTATTATAACATATGCAGCATAAACCTGGACGTTGAGCATTTGTTAAGTGCATTAAAATAGAGCGGCTACGCTGGTTAGTTCATGTTGAGAGAATGGAAAACGGTGCTCCAGTAAATGCCTGATGGTGATCAACGCAGAAGAGGACGCCCACATCTTCGTTGGAAGGATCAAGTGTTTGATAACCTGACGACGCTTAGTGTTTCCAGAATTTGTTTAGATTTTGGAAGGATTTTCTCTCGGCTTGATAGCAATCTTGATAACAAGATTTCTCCCTTAACGACGTATCGTAATTCTCTTGTCGTTTGCAATGTGTTCACGCTTTTATCCATGGCTTGTCCATAGGACCTTTTTTGAAAGACAATTGAAACAGATTTAACCCATACGAAGGAATTTCAAATACAATGTATTTGTATGTATTTGTCTCTTTTTCAAATACAATGGTTCAAACTCTTATTATTGGTTATATCCAGGAAAGCTTCGATAAAAATGAAAGGAGTGAGTAACTTACAGATCACACTGCAGAAATGTGTCAATACTGCCCATGGTTTATCAAAATGCCCTAATTTTCAGTATGTCTCCTAAAATAGGGATCGTAGAGACTGCAGGAAATAGGGTTGCCCAAATGGAAGGTGGTTTATAAAAATCAACTTATTTTTCGGCATATCTCCAAAAATAATGTCGTAGAGAGGTCAAAATACCATAATTGGCAAGGTGTCAAATTACAACCTTTAATTTGATACCAATATAAAATATGACCCTGCAGAAAATAGCCTTCCCAGATGTAACATGGCTTATCAAAAATAACCTTATTTTCGGCATATCTCCTAAAATAGGGGTCGTAGAGAGGTCAGTCAAACTTGCATAATTGGCAAGTTGATTTTTTTTAACTATAACTTGTTGCCAAATATCACACTGTGGGAAATAGGCTTGCCCAGATGTACCATGGTCTATCAAAAAGAACCTGTTTTTGGGCATATCTTCTAAAATAGGGGTTGTAGAGATGCCAGTCAAAGTTGCATAATTGGCAGGTGATTTCTTTAATCTATAATTTTGTTCCAACTATGTCTCTGCAGGAAATAGGGTTGCCCACATGTACGGTGGCTTCTAAAAATTAACCTATATTTCGGCATATCTCGTAAAATAAGGATCGTAGAGAGGTCAAAGTATCATAATAGCCAAGTTGATTTTCTCAAACTTTATTTTGATACCAAATATAATCCCGTAGGAAATACGTTTCCCCAGATGTATCTTGGTTTATCAAATTTTGCATCTTTCTTGGCATGTCTCCTATACTGAGGGTCATAGAGAGGTCAAAGTACCATAATTGCCAAGGTGATTTCTTCAAAATTTAATTTGATACCAAATATGACCCCGTAGGAAATAAGGTTGCCTAGATGTTGCTTAGGGTTGCTTGGAAAATGTTTAGATAGTGATGTACTTGAAATGAAAAGAGAGAGAGAGAGAGAGAGAGAGAGAGAGATAGAGAGAGAGACCATGTCTCTTAGAGGGTCTATCAAATATATCTCTTAAAAGGGTCTATCATCATTGGCAAGGTGTTTTTACAACCATTAATATCAAAAATTGACCCAGTAGGAAATAAATTTTATTCATTTAATTTTATCTATGTACTCGTATTTTCAAAATTTACAGTTTTCCGTACAAATTTTCAACTCGTTTTATTTTACTCTAGATTGATTGTTCGTTTACCTTCGTTTTATTTTCCATTCTTTAGTTGTCTGGGTCTTTTTCTATGCCCACTTAGAGCTATTTGCAGTACTTCCAGAACACACACACACACATACACACACAGAGACGGAAAATTACTGACACGCCACTTATTCGGACTCATCTTAGGAAAGCCTCATTATTAAGTGTAGCCAGAAGCAATTAAGTGTGATAAGCAAACAATAATGTTCCGAGTCACGTATCGAGTGGGACATTTTTAGTTTTTTTTTTTCTAATTTATTTTTATTTTTTTTCTCTCTAACTCCGAGGGGGTATTTTGCCTGTGCTGGCTATTGGTGCTATATAGTTGTTTTTGTTGTTGGTATTTTTTTCTTAAGAAATTTATATTTTCTTGCCTTCATTTAATTGTTTCTTTACCCTGCCCTGCTCTTCTATGGATTCATTCATGTAACAATTTCTGGTTTTTTATTTGTGTCTCTTTGTTGTATATTTCACTTTGAAATATTTGTCTGTATTTTTATGTAGGTTTCCATTTCATGGCGTTCTATCATGACGAATAACATCAATCAATCTTCGTTACTAATTGTTTTACTCTGACCCAAAGTTGCTGTGGAATGTTTCCGCCGAAATATTGAGGAAATTTTAACCTAACTCACCAAAAAAAAAACTATCATTAAAATGTTTTCTTTTAGTAATTTAATAAACTAGAAGAAGAAAATTTAAATGGCATGTTTCAGCCATTTCCCGAAGAATTATTAACTTTAACCAATCTTAATCCTCCAGCTAATAAAGTCTCTCCCGGACTTTTTATATTTTATTTTTTTTTGCTGATTCTTGCTCATCAACGGTTTAGCTGTTCTTTCTAGATTTCTTCATCGGCTTTACTCTTAGTTTTATATATTGTCTTCTGTCATGTTTATCTTGTTTTAATGCTTCTTCGACTCATATCTTAAAAGCCATAAATTATGGCGCCTAATGCGTTTCATACAAAGGCGAAAAAGAAGAAGAAGAACTCTTTAACACTTTGCATATGATAAATAAAATGAGATTTTTTTTTCGCCTTGGACACAATTTTTTTCTCTATGTATGTATTTTTATCATTTATTTTCTGTCTATATCTCTCTGTGGGAGTAAATATTAATTTTTACGACCTCATGTTTAATTAAGCCTCGAAAATACTTTAAGTGTTCTGTAAATAAATTCGTTGGCTGTGTTTAACGCTCTTTTGATTCGAATATAAATATTGACTATCTAGTGGTGCGGCATTTGTTGGGATTTTCCTTTTTATCCAACATGATGGAAGATATTTTACTTACTTTCTAAGCGGTTAATTCTTAGAAAATGTTTAGATGGTAATTTACCTGAAATGAAAAGAGAGAGAAAAATCATTAGTTTTTGGCTTCGGATTTCTTTTTTGAAAATATTTATACATATTTTATTTATTTATGCAATGAGAGAGGTAGAGAGAGAGAGTTAGAGGTAAAATTGTGACGTTTATGAAAAAAATTAACAGCAGATTCCAATAATGTGACCTTAAATTTTACGAAGAAAAATTATAACATTTTCCCAAACAATTTCAAACAATATTGTTTGGAGCATACTGAGAGCATAAACTCCCTTGAAATTTTTGCTCTCACTTTCACTCTTTAGTTGCAGATATCTTTCTCCAGGTTTTCTCCCAACATTGTTTCCTTAAAAAAAAGCTTATTTACGATCAAATCATGTTTGTTGCCCAAAAACACAACCTTGGTGTTAGAGGTAGAGGTAGAGGTAAAGGTAGAGGTAGAGGTAGAGGTATAGGTAGAAGTAGAGGTAGAGGTAGAGGTAGAGGTAGAGGTAGAGGTAGAGGTAGAGGTAGAGGTAGAGGTAGAGGTAGAGGTAGAGGTAGAGGTAGAGGTAGAGGTAGAGGTAGAGGTAGAGGTAGAGGTAGAGGTAGAGGTAGAGGTAGAGGTAGAGGTAGAGGTAGAGGTAGAGGTAGAGGTAGAGGTAGAGGTAGAGGTAGAGGTAGAGGTAGAGGTAGAGGTAGAGGTAGAGGTAGAGGTAGAGGTAGAGGTAGAGGTAGAGGTAGAGGTAGAGGTAGAGGTAGAGGTAGAGGTAGAGGTAGAGGTAGAGGTAGAGGTAGAGGTAGAGGTAGAGGTAGAGGTAGAGGTAGAGGTAGAGGTAGAGGTAGAGGTAGAGGTAGAGGTAGAGGTAGAGGTAGAGGTAGAGGTAGAGGTAGAGGTAGAGGTAGAGGTAGAGGTAGAGGTAGAGGTAGAGGTAGAGGTAGAGGTAGAGGTAGAGGTAGAGGTAGAGGTAGAGGTAGAGGTAGAGGTAGAGGTAGAGGTAGAGGTAGAGGTAGAGGTAGAGGCAGAGGTAGAGGTAGAGGTAGAGGTAGAGGTAGAGGTAGAGGTAGAGGTAGAGGTAGAGGTAGAGGTAGAGGTAGAGATAGAGGTAGAGGTAAAGGTAGAGGTAGAGGTTGAGGTTGAGGTTGAGGTTGAGGTTGAGGTTGAGGTTGAGGTTGAGGTAGAGGTAGAGGTAGAGGTAGAAACTGCAGAGCAAGGACTGCTGGCATTATTACTTTTATTACTAATTTTTGGATAGAATGGCCTTATAACTAGAGATTAGATGGATTTGGCGAATTTCTCGGATTTTAATGAGAATTCAAAAAGGTTTTGAAGAAGACTACTACTAAGAGCAATTGTTAACTGCTTCGGGCAGTTTTAACCCTGACGTCCTGAAATGACGTTGGCAGGACTCTCTTCCCACCCCTACAATCAGTGATTGTGCCTCACAAAGATGGCGATTTGGTAAAATGCAAAGACTAATGGTAAATGCATGAGGTGATAACAATTACCAAATCTGTTCATAATGACAAGGTGTCAGGCTCAGATGGTATTCTGAACCTTGCGTGAATACTCGCCATCTTCTCGCAGTGACATTCATGTGTGTATCTTTGCAACGCGTGTCTATTCGATGGCATACTCCTTCCACAGAGGAATATTCAGAGAATGGTGCTCATACGAAAAGGCAATGTCTCCACGGATGGGCTACGGACGAGATACCAGCCGATAAGCCTGCCCGATACAAAGAGCAAGATCATTGAGCGAGTAACTGCATAGAAGAAGCGATCCAATCAGGAGAGGACTATAGTCTAGTCAAATTGCCATAATATGGCAAATGCCATAAAATGGCAAATGCAATAAAATGGTTAAATGCCATAATTCTCTTTATAACTACGTTATATAAAGCTATCGAAGGCAACCTATAGAGGAAGAGTTAAAAAACAATGGTGATCGTTGGATTTGCGGAGAATTGTGGTGATAGCAAAACTCCTAGAAGTGAGGGCTCTTGGTAGTGTTCCTATAATACTATCCAGAATTGGCTAAAGACATTTAGTCCAGCTGAACACAAGATGGAGGCGGTTCTAGGACCCTGTTGTGATGATCGACTTCCGACCCTATTTTTAACAACAACATCAGTACTCTCAGGTAATTCCGCCTGGTTTTACCTCCAGCATGTCCAAATCCACGAAAAATTAGGATAGGTAGGGGCAGTCCCAATTCTCTATACCTGTAAAAAAAATAAAAAGGCTTGAGCCTTGTGTGTCCAGCTAAATCTTGGAGTAGGTGGGGCTATTGTATATAACAATATTATCCTTATACCTACGAATTCAGTAGCAAATGCAACAACACAATTTGCTAGCACGGGAATAGTCATCCACTTAGATGAACCGCTAAATATCATTGACATCAGCCTTGGTGAAAACGAAAACCAAAACTGTAACAATATCTCCGGATATTTGAGGAAAAAAAGGAAAGAATGCAATATTCGTCAAGTTTGCATTTCTTTCGGAAATTGTGGGACACCAGAAGGATACCCATGAATACGCAACTTAGTTTTCACACAAAGCTGCGCTAATGAAGATACATTACGGAGAAGGAGTAGTACGAGCCCTAACCACTATTAATTCGTACAGCAAGCACTTTTATGCCAATGTAACATGTAAGGGTACATATTTTATTAAATAATATTGACAACACTATTAAATTTATACTTTTCTGAAAGTTTGTTTTATTATCTTTAATTTCATAAACAAATTTGTGCACATATCATGATAAAAAGTTTTGAAAACAGAAATTAACGGAAAGTCCATTTATTTTGATAAAAAAAATTTGACCACTATTAATTCGTACAGTGGAACATTTTCTAATTTAATACTGTGTAACGCCCCCTTTGCTTTTTAAAACAGCTTCTAATCGCTTTGGCATTGTATCTATACATTTTTTACACTCTTCAGGGGTTATAGAGTCCCAACTTTCCTGAATGTTGGCTTTTAATCCGCTAAGAGTGCGTTGTGGGTCATTTCATCACTTCCTTTTCATGAGTGCCCACACGTTTTCGATTGGGTTAAAGTCCGGGCTAGATGATGGCCAGTACAGAACACTAATACCATTTTCTTGTAGCCATTTTTTGTTTTTTTGGCTGTATGGGATGATGCACCGTCTTGTTGAAATACATATTCGCCACAGTCAGCTAGCTTTGGTACTGACGGAATGAGATGTTCTTCCAATATATTAATATATTTTTCTGCATTTACTGTTCCCTTAATAAAGTGAAGCTGACCGACACCCTTTGAGGACATACATCCCCACACCATAATGCTAGCTGGAAACTTTACAGTACGCTTTAAGCAGTCTTTATGATATGCTTCTGTGCTTTTCCGAATCACCCTTTTTCTGGCATCACCGACGCATATGTCAAACTTCGATTCGTCGCTAAATATAATGGTGTCCCATTGCCTTTGTACCCAAGAACGTCTTTCTTTTGCCCATAATAAACGTTTTTTCATTTGAAGTACAGTAAGTAAGGGCTTTTCTTTGGCCTAAAAAATTCAAGTTTCAATAAATGTTTTTCGTATCACCAGTAGTAGAGTGTTAAACTTACTTTATAAACACCATAACCTATATCTTTCATTTGCCGACGCGTCCATTCACGTTTAATGGTTATTCCAATTCTTTCTGACCACTCTGAAGCTATCTCTCTAATAGTGCCTCGACGATTTTTTTTAAGTATAACTTCTAAAGCTCTTTTGTCGCGAATCGTTTTTTTAGAGACCCGGCCTCTGTTTGCAACATTATTGCTACAATTCTCATTTTTTTTTTGTATTTTTGAACAATACTTGATACTGTTGATCTGGGAAGCTTTAATTCAACCGATATTTCGCTATAGCTTTTTCACGATTTGACTTTGTCAATAATTTATAATCGAATTTCTTCACAAACTGGCTTACCAAGTGCCATCGTTGAACAATTAATCAGAAATAAAAAGAAACAACACGAAAAAAATTGTGTTATTGTTCAATTGCATTTCTTTACTCTAATAAAACGGTAAATTTTCATTATTTGTTTACATTTTAATTTTCAGAGTTGTCTTTAGCTGAATTTATACACTGTACGAATTAATAGTGGTCAAATTTTTGTTATCAAAATAAATGGACTTTCCGGTAATTTCTGTTTTCAAAACTTTTTATCATGATATGTGCACATATTTGTTTATGAAATTAAAGACAATAAAACAAACTTTCAGAAAAGTATAAATTTAATAGTGTTATCAATATTATTTAATAAAATATGTACCTTACATGTTACATTGGCATAAAAGTGCTTGCTGTACGAATTAATAGTGGTTTGGGCTCGTATAACCAATATTTTATGCCAGTAAATTTTCAAAGATTCTAGGTGCGTTTTGATTTCTTCAAATCAATGTGGATGGTGATAAGACTAGCCGTTCACAAATCGGTACTATGAGTTTCAATGCTGTTGTCCCTGTATTAAAAAATAATTTATTTAATATAATGGGTGGACCCACGAAATAGGGTGGTGGTCAAACTTGTAATCAGGGAAGTGACACCCAGGAAGTGGTTTCAAGACAGTTTGGAATACATGAAAAACCAATATACTGACAATAGTTTAAATGGAGTTATATGCGGCGATAAGAACCTGAAAACTCATTTTATGGGTGGCAATTTCTAGAACCTCCAAGGGGCACTCAGTATTAAGCCCCTACAGCAGGTAAAAAGCTTAATCAAGGACTGAAAATGGCCAATTCGTTTTTTTTTCCAGTACTAACTTAGAAGAACAGCATTTAATTTGAATACAAAATATGACCCTGTAGGAAATAAGGTTGCTCAGATGCACCATAGTTTGTCAGAATTAAATTTTTTTTTGTCGGCAGATCTCCTAAAAGAGGTCAAAGTAATATCATCAGAAAGGTGTTTTAACCTGAATATTTGGTGGAAATCAGTCAGGGTTATGTTTGCTGGAATTTTTTAAAAATAAAATGTGACCCTGTAGGTAATAGGTTGCCAAGATCTGCCATGATTTATTGCAATTAAACGATTGCCAAACACGAGAGGATCAAGAAAAGCACGCAGTATACTCCTCTTAAACTCCCCTAGACTTTCTTTAAAGATACATTTATTGTCAACACTGGTAACAACCAGTTTTTTAAATATACATGAGAAATGGTATCTCCTAGACAACCAATAGTTGTTGAAGCAATCCTGCCTCCCCATATAATAGCCAGACCGAGCCTCTTTATCTTTCATTAAATACTTTAAAGTTTCATTTAATATCAATACTGGTTGGAAGAGGTTTTTTAAATATACATGAGAAATGTCTGGGAGAGAAGGCAACCAATAGTATAAGTAGTTGTTAAAGGAGTCCTTCCTCCCCCATTAAATGCCAGACCGAGAACTTCACCTTTCAATACATTTGATCATGCCAGTTTGATGAACCTTTACTTTTGTTGGATGCTTTGCATAATTTTCAATTTCCTCAATCATTCAAAATTAATGCAAATCCGGAATCTGGTTAAATAGAACATTTTAGACTTCACGGACATACCTACTGCACATGACATACCTAAGTAATTTTTGAATTAAACATAAATTAAGCCCAAAGCAAAGCAACAATGAGTGTGTATCTCAACCCATTCGAACAGGTGTGAATGCAACACAAATTGGCAATATTGCAAATTCCAGTGGCTCCACGACCACGACAAAAACATTGGCCACTACATCATGCCACCGGATGTTGGCACAATATGGCCACAACATGCAGTGCTAATTGAAACTGATTTGCCTTTGATGACCGTTTGCATGGAGCACGACCTAGGCCTAGGCCAAGGCCCACAAATAATGTCCAGTAGTTATGCGTTGTCGTGCATTTAATGCATAACGAATCCTTGCAACAAAATTAGCGCCTCTTCAATGTGTGTTTCGAACATTTGGGGTTGTTTTGCCTGCAAGTCCGTTCAAAATTGCAACGGGTGGTACGTGGGCTAAGGAAGGGTGCCAGACATAATGCATGCTTGTAATACGATTGACCGAAAATGGTTGAGTGTTGTAAGAGAGCGGGGGAGGCTTTGGAACTTCTGGTGCGGATGCTGAAACTTTGGCGGGCGTTTCGTTTTAAGATGACTATTAAATTAGCGCGTTGTTGTTGTGGCATGTGTGTGAATGTGCGTTGGTGGGATTGTGTACGGCTTGCCGTCGGCATGTATTTGACACAGGGTGGATTAAATCAGGCCAACCCCAGCCAGCTGTTATTGCTGTCAGTTCGTGGGAGTCCAACAGTTGTTTCATTTTAATTTTGTTTTACTTTGGATTAGAATTTATTTTTTTTCTGAGATTTTCCGCTGCGAATAAATCTATTTGAAATCACGTGCCTATTTCACGGCGCTTTAATTAGATTTTTGTTTTTGTTTTCGTTTTCTGAGAAGAAAATTCCATATGTTTTGATGGTATTGATAGCTGACTTTGCCAGTAAAGGGTGTCTGTCTCTGACTTGGTAATCCACAGAAGATAAATAAATCTAAATAAAACAGATCAAATCAATTCGATTTACATGAGAAATTTTATTTTGGTTTTTAGTGTGGGAGCAAACAGCTGCTTTAACTTAAAAGAGTAAAATTTAAACGCTAAATTCTTCGACGGAATTCAAATTTACAGGAAATTTTCGTACAGCTGGCAGAAATCAAACCACAACCGAAGGTTTGGCGAAAATTGAGAGCTTTGTGAACGTTTTCGGGTTGATATTTGACGTGATAACTTTACGTTTTACTGCCGTGGTTTCCAAAAAAGTTGAAAGAAGCCTTCGATTCGTTCTGTTCTAATTTTACTCAGCTCGAAACAAGCGGCTGTCAAACTTGTAGGCACTGAGCTTGATTTTTGACAACTGATTATTTTGTTGACACGTGGTTAACGATCGCAAAAAACATAACGATAAACAAATGAAATGCTTTTAAGAAATGAAATTGAACATAATCAAAAAAACAAAACAAAAAAAAACAAACTAGACTTTGAAGAGCACCTTCGGGGGTATGAACAAAATGAATAAAGATAAAAAAAAAATCGAATAAAAAAATTTAAATGAACACGCGTTACTTACGCATGTCACAAATTAGGGAGATCATCTACGGACCCAAAGTGAAAAAAAGTCATTAACATAACAATGAGCCGCAACAACAACAACAATAAAAGATGCCGCAAAACAAACTGACATTGAAGACTTAAGCACTTGCGCAAATGTAGCCAAAAGCAGCAACAGCAACAGCAGCAGCAGCAGCTCAAGCCGTCAGACACAACAGGCAGCAGCAATTCAGGCCGGACTGAAGCACCCTTTCGACAAAATATGTGGCAAAAAAAAAGAAAAAAAACACAACAAAAATTAAAAATACAAAAAAAAAAAACTACAATAAAACCAAAGCAGCAAAAACGCCGGAAGGTACCCAGGGGAATATTTTAAAAGCGCCGTAAATGCTGCAGCAAATAGTGTGGATCGATGTTAACGAAAATTAACAACAACAACAAGCATTGGGAATACAAAAACAACAACAACACCAACAGCAGTAACAACAACAACAACAATAGCTTAAATTTGAAATGAAACTGGAATTGAACTGGCTGGCTATGACTATGACTGAGTGAGGCTGGGATGGATCAGCGATAATATAATTACAGCATGAAGCGTGCCATGATGGAAATTAATATGAAAAAAAAACACAAACTATATAAATCTTGTTCTACCCGGGATGCTGACGCTGATGTTTGTCGTCGTGCCTGTTTCTCGCTCAAGAAGGAGTTGAGCGCTCTCGTCTAATATCGCGATAATGTTTATTTATTTTAAAGAGATTTTGGAGAGATGATTGCAAAAACAAATTGAAATTCTAAAGTAACCCGGAATAAAAAAAAAGTTAACGCCCAATGCTTACAATAAAACAAGAGTAACTGAGCAGCAACAGCTGATGGAGATGCTTAAAAATATGGCAACTGCACTTAACAGTTCATATGTTAAGAAAAAACAAAAAAAAAAAAAAGTAAAAAAAGAAAATAAAAAAAAAAATTAAAAAAAAAAAATTGAAAAATTTTATAGGAAATATCAAGTTATAATAACACGAACTTGAAAACCAAAAAGATAATAACACGAACTTGAAACTAAAAAATCAAGAAAATACACAGCAGGCACTCGAACCATAACAAAGTCTACTCCAAAGAACCAGTGCAAAAAGTGGCTCGGCTAACCATACAAGATATGAAGAAGCCTAGCGTGACTTCAAGTTATTAAACAACACCCATAATTATTGAAAAGTCAAGTTTTTTTTTTACTACACATTTCTCACAATGCATTTTTTTTGTTTTTTTAAAAAAAGGTCGGTACATTTTTAAAGGCCTTGCAAATGGCCTGAAGAAATTTATAAGTATAATTTTTGGTCTGTAGATATTTAAGCATTAGTTGGGTAAAAGTTTGCTACGAAAAACGTTTAAATTGCAATCGATCAACCAAGCAAGAACATGGCTTGTCTACATTTTGTATACCGTTATGTATATAATTAAGGGCAACATATAGGGAAAAAGCTCAATATAAGCTTGAAAGCAATGTTTAATTTAAAATTTCCAAATTTTGAGATTGTAAATGACTATATTGCTCATTTCGTTGAAGGCTGTCGCAACGCAAAATATGATTTCACTCATTTTTTCAGAGTTATAATGGCAATGGTCGATGGAATAGTAAATTATATCGAAATGTACTTTAGATCTATAATTTTGGATTTTATAACGCCGATCCTCAAAGAGAGAACGATTCTCACAAGGCAAATACGTGAGGATCGGAGGTTCAATCTTTACATGGTAACGTGTTTGACTACTTCAACCTGGTTAGGCCAGTATTGTCCATGTCAACATCAGCTCTCGTCGACTCAAATCTCTCTGTGGTGTCCTCTAGAAACGGCAAACTATCAATCATTAGTTTGTCGGCTTATCTGAGTGGCGGGCTCCCTGCCTATAAAGGGTTGAGCTTCGGGTTTCAAACCCAAATTCTACCAGGTAAAAAATACATTTCAATGAAACGTAAAAAAGTAAAAACAAGATGACGACTACGGCAAACGAAAAACTAGCAATGATTTACGGATATATATCATACTTGGAACAACCGAACCGTTCCGCCTGAATTGGGATGGTGTTCTCTATCCAACTGATAGATATTTTGGAAAGATATAAAGCTGATATAATTTCTGCAATCTTAGATATGGCATGTAGGGGACAGGGTATCTCATGGCAAACATCCTGTGCTACAGTGGCCATGTGGAAAGGCACGAGTTTGGATGCGGATGTTGGCAAAAGGCTACGGCATTATGTCCTGCGTTTCACACCTATGAACGAACTACTTGTCGTTATCCGTTTCAAAACAAAATGCTTTCCGTTTCAAATGGATCTGAAATTGATCAATCAGCGCAAAAAAATTCAGGAACAACTTCTTAATGAGGGCAAACAGGCGTATACAATACGTAAAGATTACGCGAAAGCCACAAGCGTGGTCGAGTTGCTTGCAAACTTCCGTACCTAAGTAGAGAGAAAAGGTGAAAAGGCGCGAATTTTATGAGGAACACATACTAAAGCAAACATGCCCACGTAGTGGCCCGTATGGCCAGCGTGGCCCCTCATACAAATTTTTTTCAATCTTAGTTTTGTCCTTACGATGAGCCAAAATCAAAATACGCCTGCAAAAAACAACAACATAAATCGCACTCGTTCTGTGTTCAGCGCATTTTCCAGCGAACTTTACAAAAACAAATGCATACAAAGCCAAAATAAAAAAACGCACACTCGATGATGTCGATGCTGAAGCTGATTGTCCCGTTACTTGTGTGTCGAATAATTTTTCATGACATGTGATTTTATTGCATTGTAATTGTTTTTTTGTTTTGTTTGATTTTTCGCGCTTAAAATTTCTTGGGCCCCACTGTACTAAAGCCTCAAAATTTCGGGCACATGGTACTTTCGTCAAGTCTATGATTATATATAAATATTCTCATGGCATGTTGTATGTATGGCGGTGTCCTAGCTAACAGCTTTCATATACAGCGTGGGCCCTAATAACCTAGCCCTAAAAAATTGTCATTCTTACATCCATTGTGAAATTGGAGGAGTGGTTTGTTACTTCAATAATCTTTAAATAAAAAATTGTGAGCGATGGAAGCAAAAAGAGATGGAAGCAAAAAGATTTATACAGAAATTGCATATGCAGGGTAAAAAAACAAGTCATATTGTAAAGTTGCTGGAAAACCTGAATATTACCCACTGTGGCTTGATTTAAAGCAATTGGTAGTGTCAAAATATCCAAAAAATCTGGTCGAAAATGTAGCGTGAGAACTAATAATCTGGTGAAGAATGTCCATAAACGATTAAGGAGAAATGTTGTCGTTTCGATCTTGGAGTGATTCTCTCCACGGCCTCATGACGTCATAATCTGTTTTTGTATTTTCCTGATGAGGGGTTTAACAAGCCTTTTCTGGCGTAAGAATTCCATGCAACGTCGACGATTTTGAAAAAAAAGCTTTTCAACCTGCGATGCAAGACGAAACATTCTCTCATCAAAACCTAAATTTATTTCAAAGCAGCTGAATTTAATTTTAACTGAAACTAATGAATCTTGGTACCCAAACTTCCTTTAGCGAATCATTGTAGTCGAAAAAGATTTCAGTATGTAGCTATATGTAGAGAAAACAAATCCAACATTCAATGGAAAACTCCCACCATAAATAAAGATGGCAGCAGAAGGATGTCGATTTCAATTGAATGTCGACAAAAGAATGTCAATTACAAAATTTACTTTAAGAACAAAAACGAAGCAGTCTCATAAGGTTACTTCAATCAAACCACTGTGGTTACGAAGCAAAGCAAATATTTGCAAATTTTCAATCCGATCCCTATTTGTCAACATATCGAAATAAGGGTGAATGAACATATTGTATGATTTATCAATAAATATTGCAAGCATTGCAAATCACAAAAGAGTTAAGTCCATATAATCCTATTTATAGAACCCAATACGAACAAGATGCAAGTTAATAAATAATTAAAACTAGAAAATTACAGGAAATTAACGTACCGCATATATTACCGTTGAGATGTAAGTCTACAACAATTTGATTGCAAATGCAAACGTTGTTTTATGCACCCTCGAGCAACACACTGAGCAAGGATAATCAAAGTGCACCGACAGGCAAGCCAAATATATCTGGCAAGGGATGAATGATGCTTATGACGATAGTCCCTCGTGGTACCAAATGGACAGACAGCCTGATTAAAGCCATGACAACACAAACAAACTAAAGATTATACCGCTGTTGGGTGAAAACAAACCCAAATGCAATGGCAACCATGCAGTATGCAATAGAAGAGCAGCAAATAAGATGATATTAAAGTGAAAACTGGGCGGTGTATCAAGAAGTGAATTGGGTGTGAGTTGAATCGTACAGCTAAAATGCAGCTGAAGTCTACTCTAGCAAAGAAGAACTCTTCAAAAGGGTTGTATTTCATTAAAATGTTAAATGCACTCAAACACACGATGTTCAAGTCAAACGGGAGGGCAACACTAACAATGCATTGTATGCGAGTGTGTATTGGAAAGTTGAATTTTGTCATCGGTGAGGGGAGAAGGTGTGTTGTGCGTGTGCAAGTTCTGCCAGCGGCTGTGTCCATTCGGGGAAAATAACACCAAAGGGCTTAGCGAAGAGTTATGCAGAGAGTTATAAAGCAGTTAAAATATATCAAATTGAATTTTTAGCTAGGGTTAAGATAAACGAATATCAAATTCGATTATTTCACTTTAAACTATTGAAAAATGAGAAGATTTTTAACAATATTGATCAATAAATGGGTTGTAAAGTGTGTGTAAATATAAAAGATAAATTCCCTCTCAAAGCGTATAGAATCTTGTAGCTTTACAAACCGTTTTTCAACGGAGGGAATAGGTTTCTTAGACTCCAAGAATTGTTTTTTACAGCTGGAGCTTATCAATATCATGTAAAATACTTTGTTTCACAGTTTCCCTAAACCAAAGCCATCTCCTTGTCCTTATCCTTTTCCTTATCCTTATCCTTATCCTTATCCTTATCCTTATTCTTATCCTTATCCTTATTCTTATTCTTATCCTTATCCTTATCCTTATCCTTATCCTTATCCTTATCCTTATCCTTATCCTTATCCTTATCCTTATCCTTATCCTTATCCTTATCCTTATCCTTATCCTTATCCTTATCCTTATCCTTATCCTTATCCTTATCCTTATCCTTATCCTTATCCTTATCCTTATCCTTATCCTTATCCTTATCCTTATCCTTATCCTTATCCTTATCCTTATCCTTATCCTTATCCTTATCCTTATCCTTATCCTTATCCTTATCCTTATCCTTATCCTTATCCTTATCCTTATCCTTATCCTTATCCTTATCCTTATCCTTATCCTTATCCTAACTCTTATCCTTATCCTTAACCTTAACCTTAACCTTAACTTTATTCTTATTCTTGACCATAACCTTGCAACGATATTGAATTTTTGTTGCATTTGTTGTAGCTGCCACCTTTACGATCTGATCTTGTAATTTTATTAAAATTTTGTCGTAAAGTCAAGTTTCTATTCTTTACTTTCGTTTCATTATATTTACCGTAGTGAATATACTTACTGAGTAATAATTTCATGCAACGCCTTTGCTTGTTTGTTACATATTCTGTCGTAAAGCGGCTCCTTTTGGGCTCAAGACCTCAAAAATTTCTATTTTTTATTTTTGTCAAGAGGACAAAGAAACAGTCTTTATAGTGGTATGACAACTTTTGGTGCAGCACCTATACTCAGCTAGTAATAATTCCATGCAACGCCGCTGTATTTTGGTAAAAATTACACTTTTTTTTTTTTTTTGTTTTTTTAAAACATTCGTGGTATGACTAACCACTCCGAATTATCAGGGAAATTTTGAACCTTTCCCTCAAAATTCAATTTATGATATTAATTTATGAGGGTCATTTATAGGATTCTAAGTGACCATTATCGGCGCAGGTAGTATCTTATGACAGACTTTTCTGTTGTACTGAAGAAAATTGTTCCATTTATGTTGGTGACAATAGGTTTAGATATTAGAAGTATATTATGGAGGAAAGTAAGATTTTCATTGAAAGGAACTTAAACTGTGAACTTTTGATCTGTGCACCCTGATCTGGATTCTATATAATAGGGTATCTCCTCCAAATTTAAGATTGGATCAAAAGTTATAATTTCTCTTCACTCTTTTTAATAAGATCGAAGGATTTCGTGCTTTTTATGCATGAATGAGCAACAATGCCAGTTGGACTTTTCAGACTTAACAATGCTTTCAGACTTTACAATGCCAGCTAGAAACCAAAAATTGAAGAAAAAGCTATAAGGTTCTAACAAGGTCATAAATTTCTTGGAGTTTCTTAAATTTTTTGACTTTGCACTTAGTTGATTTGATATCACATCGAAACTCCTACT
Source organism: Pherbina coryleti (assembly GCA_943735915.1). Taxonomy (NCBI): domain Eukaryota; kingdom Metazoa; phylum Arthropoda; class Insecta; order Diptera; family Sciomyzidae; genus Pherbina; species Pherbina coryleti. The sequence continues at coordinate 162,700,202 of OX030950.1, read as the reverse complement.
CTTCAAGCTTGTTTTGGAGAAACTACTTATATGAAGCATCTCTAGGTACCTTATTCCCTTATCTGTTTGGTCTGGGGAGATTTCCAGTAAGGGATCTTTGCTCGTTCTAGAGGACATTTCCAGTTATACACTAAACGTAGTACTAACATTCTAATTCATTCGCAGGGAATTGAATATACCAAGTAATATAAATATTTTGTCTTCGAAACTAGAGGGAATCATCTAAATGCTTTTAATGCCAGACTTTCTTTGCACTCTGATTGCCAACAATTAATAAAAAAATTGTTTTCTTAGATACAATTATTCATTCTTTTCTAAATTTCATCCTTTCCATAATTTAATGTAGGTGTCTACAGGGAAAACTCGAATGAGCCATAAATCAGGGGCTTGAACATAAAATCAATTCTAAAATCAAGAAAAAGGTAGAGATACATAAAACCATTTTATTAAGAGGAAGATTCTATTTCGAAATACAGTAGGGATTCAATCAACAAAAATGCTTTGGGGCTTCAAAACAAAACCCATAAGTACTGGTATGAGTTGGAAATATAAATTACTTTTATTAGAAAAAATTAAGAGACTTTCTAAATTCTTTGTCATTTATAGCTTGTACCAAAACAATTGGTAATTTTACAGTGCAATTTAATATTTTCAGAATTATTCTATTCCTTTAAACATAAGACTTGCTCAAGATTCGACAGTAATATAGACCTTCAAAACACCATCCAGACATTACACCATCTGTCAATTTTTCTCATCCTTCAAAGTTTCTCTCATTTCACATTTTGAACAGAAAGAACATTTTAACCAGACTTTGAGTCACCAAATTTTTTGCTATACTTTCTTACCTTATGTTATCTTTATATCATATTTGGTTGAATGGTTAAATAAAGTTATAAAAAGAATGCATTAACATTATTTACAAAATGGAAAAAATTATTGAAAACTAAGTATAGAGATTATAATTGGTCAAAAATAAAGTAAATGTGACATCTGTCTTTTATATCTATAAGGAATAGATAGAAACATTTTTAACCGTATACCATTAAAAAACTCTAAATAGCAGAAATATTTCTAGTTGAAAACACACCGAGTAGATAAATGATCTCTGAACTTGTGTCAAGAATTATTTGTTATAAAAATAGAAAATCAAATTAAATCAATTCCCCAAACAGTTATACTCAATCATTAATTCTAGATAAAACTTAAAATCAAAAGACTACGAAGAAAAAAATGTATTGTCAGCTATAGAATCTACTTTATCACTTTACGATACTGACGGATGCTCACTCTTTCGGCCTTTCAGTCAAGCATGACATCAGGGCAGGAGAGTGGATGAGTGAAAGAGGGAAGTGAAAGGGAGAGAGAGAGAGTGGGAGAAGGGAGTTACACATCAGGAAGCTGTCAGTAAATTGGGAACAAATTGGAAAAATGTTTGAAATTCTATTTCAAAGCATAAATGGAAAATTGAATTGCGTGCAAATGTCGTACGCATTTCTAAATCTAGCGTAGTGGTGGGGGCAAAACTGAGAATCAGCGACCCACCCTGCTATGGCTAATCATAACAAACACGAACACGTGAAAAGCATTTAAGAACAAACGAGCTGTCAGATTCGCCCTTCGCTTGGGGTGTGACAATATTGGCTGCATGTAGCATAGTTTTGTCAAATAAGTGGCACATTTTGGTTATTTTTTTGTGGAATGCCGTTATTTTTTTTTTTTTTTTGTTGTCTTATTTTACAAAAATTGTAACATTTGTCTTCATTGTTTGATGGATTTACGTTGGGTTCGTGTCAAAGGTATTATATAAAAAAGCTTTGGAAGAAGGAGAGAAGACGACTTTGTAAGGGAGCTAGGGAAAATTTCAAGCTTGAAATTCTATTTCTAATAAAGATATTCGGAATTAAAGCGAAGGAAAAAAAGTCGCGGTAGGCAGCATTAAATAATAAAAATAAATAAGAATTTTATTGATTCATCTACATTTATGTAGATCCTTTTTAAATTTGTCTCTATTAAATATTATGCACTTATGCCAGCGTTTATTCTAATCTCCCCAAAAACCTTGTTGGGACTCGTTCTTTGGGAAAGCTTTGAGCTATTTAAGAGATTCACTTAATTTAATCCCATCGACATTTTGATAAATCAGTGAATTTTTGAGAATAAAAGGAATATTTTTTCGACAAAAAATTGTTTTATTTCTCAACATAGGCTCCTTTTAGATTTAAACATTGAGTCCAGCGCTGTTGCTATTTATTTTATTCCTTCCAAATAAAAGGTTTTATCAAGGTCCCCAAAATAGGCATTTGTTTTAGTGACGCCATCTACCTTCGACCTTAATCTCTTAGGCCGCTGTTATACAGACGCTCATATGATCCAAGATCACGTCCTTTTTTACGCTCTTTTTTCGTTTGATGAGCTCTGTGATGAAAGTATGTTATACAGACGCTCATTTGATCCCTGAACACTAGTACACTTCCTGCTACTTTTAATACTTTATCACAAAAAAAGTATGTAAAATGTATCACGAGCATGAGTATGGTAAGTGTTGCTATTAAGCAGGTTTCATTACTGCTTTCATGCATTTCGTACTAAAAGTGTACTATTTTCATGCAAAAACACAAATGTTGTGAATAATTGCACAGCGAAACCCTGTTTTGATCTCGTGATTCCATTTCATTTTGGAATCATTTGGTGACCAGTTTGAGCAAAATAAATTTCCTAGCTCACTCTCTCAAATTTCCCTTTTACATTGAAACAACAACAATGCGTGCCCGTGATGTGATCGTGAGCGTCTGTATAACAACGGCCTTACAAAATTTCTCGGAAATAGTCGCAGGGGATTAAATCTGGAGAATGGGGTAGCAATTCCTAGCCGAATTAATGGATTTTTGCCATGATGACTACACATATGTGCGTCGGTGCATTGAGCACTGTTTTCTGCTGCATGACACCTCATACATCCCAAAAAACTGTCGCTATGATCTTGTTGGCTGAAAGACCCATCTTCACCTTCTTTGGTGCACATTCACCCGCAGAAGTCCACTGCTTTGACTGTTTCTTGATCTCTGGGGTTTTGTGATGAATTTTACCGTTACGAAACGGTGTAAAACCGCCTTTGGATTGAATTTGAACATCGCCAAACACTCCTTCGAAGTGTTCACACGGCTGCGCTGCGTAGGACCAATGATGCCTTTAGCAAATCATAGTAGACAGTAACTTTTTCTGGATCTAAGGGAGTCTGGAAAATCTTTTCAAGACTATTCTCACTCCACATACGGCAATTTTACTTATTTATGTACTCGTTAAGTTAGAAATGTGCCTCATCGCAGAAGATAATTTGAAGGTAAAAATGCGTTTAAATTTCCAATTTATTTTCAGCCCATTCACCCAACGTACGACTCAAACGATGGTCTGATGGTTTAAATTCCTGTATCAGTTGGCATTTATACTGGTGTAGACTAAGGTCTTTCCTCAAAATCTTCCAAGTATAAGACAGACGAAGGCTATTAAAGTAATTACTTGGAAAACTCAAAAAGTCACTGACTTCTCAAATTGCTCTCGTTAAGTTGTAAAACAATGCCCCTTTAAGGTTCTTTTTATTTTGGGAATAGAAACAAGTCACACGGGGCTTCTTTGGCCAATATGGATGTTGGGGCACAAAAAAAAATGGTTTTTGTCCAAAAATTCACGAACGAAAGCCCTGAATTGCTTTTCCAAAAATTCGGGCGTTTTCTTCGGATCGCATTCAGATCGATTTTCATACAGGCGGCGTTGAACTTTTAGGTATATTCCCAATAGACTGTTTGACTTTGTGGCAAGAACTCATGATGAACTATGCCATTAAACTCGAAAAACACAGCGAGCATAACGTTGACATTTGATCGATTTGTCGAGCTTTTTTCGGTTTTGGCGATCCAGAATGCCTCTAACAGGACGATTGCGTCTTAGTTTCGACATCATAATCATAAACACATGTTTCGTCATCTATTATGATACGTTTTTATAGGTCTGTATCTTACAGCGACTCCTGAGCAACTTCCATTTGCCGATGTTGAAATGTGTTGGTCGAAATTTAACACTTTTGGAACAAATTTTATAAAACAAACAAAAAAAAAAAAAACAAAAAAAACCCCACCAATCGGACCAAGACAGCTCGCGAAATGTCAAAATCCCCGTTACTTTTTGAACACACCACGTATATAGAGAAGAAAAAAAACAGAATTATCCTAAAAAGTTCTTTATACGAATGTATTGAGAGTTCAAAAATGGGAAGGAGAGGGATAGGATAATGTTGTAGTGGGCATATTTTAGAAAATTACATAAAAACATTGCCATTCCTCTCCGAAAGAATGTTAAAAACTGCACCCCACAGATTTCCGGAAAATGAAGCTGAAAATCCAGAATTGATTTGAGGAAATGATTTAAAACCTCAGCTAAACGTTTTCAACCCCAGCACAAATTTGACTTCTTATGTAAAAAGCTTCCTTTAACTTTCTGTTTCCCCGCTGCACCCATCACTATTGAAGGGAGCTGCAAAAAAAAAAAGGGTTTCATGATTTATGAGCGAGGTGATTGTATTTTTAATCGGCTTTTACACATATGTTTAAAGTATTGATACTTTAGCGGTATTCATGTGATTTTAAAAATTCCTAAAATTTCCAAAATTCTTGAAGAAAAAAAGTTGCCAGGCCGAATGGCAATAGCAACGAGCATTACTACTCTTACACATCACAAGAATATTGTGATAAATTACCGAAAGGTAACTTCTGTTTGCTGTCCAATCGAGCATCAAAATACGGCACAGCACGTAGGCAGCAGCAACGTGCACACGGCCATGGCAATGGCAACAGTACCCCGTCCATCACAGAAGATGTTGTTGCGTGCTGCGTCTTAGTGCCATGGTAATTTATGCCTGAGACTTAACTGGATAAAAGTCTGTCATCCTGTCACAGCGTACAGCCACATGCAAGGTAACGCTTAAATCAATAACGTTGTGCAGCCAAGTGATGCGTTTTTGATGAGCAGCCAGCCAGCCAGCCAGTGAGCCGCCTTTGCCGCCGCCTGATGCTAAGCCTGGTAAAAATAATTTTTAACAAAAACAAAGGCACCCTCAGTGCGGTGATTGGCACTACAAGACAAGTAAAAAAAAAACGGTATGTGCCAATAATTTTGTCACGTGTGCTTGTGGACAGTGAAGCGTAATAGTGTTTTGTTTTTCTTTTGCTCTAGAGCGTTACTTATTTGGGTGCTCAAACAAGAAAGTGTCAAATTTCTAAATAAAAAAAAAAATAAAAAAAAACATTGAAAAATACTACTACTTAAGATGCAGACCATGTTTCATATTTTAATTTAAATAAATATCCTTGTATGACAGACCTTTAGATTAGGGATCGAAATAAATCTCTTAAATAATTGGATATATTATGTGACAAGCTTGTGACAGGGATGAAAACTACAAATAACAAATAAAATGCTTCCGTGTTTTACTCGTCAAATTATAATTAATTTTCCTGAATTATATTCAATTACTTCCCAGACAATTTCGAAATATTAATGCAAGAAACAAACTAGGGTGAAATTCAACCATTAGTTTTTATTAAAGTAGGAAAATTAAAGTTGTAACTTTCGGAATGAATACCTCTTTGAGGTTACAAATAACGATATTTACTCCTAAAAGCTTGAAACTCGACAGGCTAGTAGAAGGTATAACCGAAACTCTAGGAGAATTGCTTGGATAGCCTCTTTTTCGAAAGTCGATATAGATTGAGAGGTTATTGCAATAAGAATGCAGAGAATTCCGTTATAAATCCAGGAAGCAGTTCAAATACGAAAACATCAAACCTTAGAAAATGAGCCATTTACAAAATTGCAAATTGCACTTTACACTTCGTTAGGTGCTATGAAGTCATTATAAGGAGATTATATGGAGATGTAAAGAGAGTCATTATAATCATTCATCATAAGGAGACGTAAAGGGAGTCATTATAATCGTTCATTATAAGGAGATGTAATGGAATGTTTTCTTTCTTATAGTAAATCGTCATGGGAAACCATGTGACCCTTACATTGTGGGTATAGAATGTGTTCGGAAGATTTATGAAAAATATTACGAGGGACATTTTCGTGGAATATTTTAACCCTCTAACTTTTTAATGCATAGGTTTTTTTTTTCTCTTTCGTGATAAGGGGCCATAAAACATATAACCCATAAAACAAGGATATAACGGGTCATAATGTTCCATAAAAATAGTTGCCATAAAATTCTACTATAACTCTCTGAATACACCAAAGCTAAAAATTCAACTTAAGTGTCAGAAATAGGTCGAAACTTAAAATGTGTTTAAGGTTTAATTTCGTACTTATTAAGAATTGGTGCTAAAATGTCGCACATAACAAGGTTTTAGGGGGTTAGTTTGTATGAAAAAAATGTTTGACGTAAAATTTTATGACAAATATTTTTATGTAACATTTTAGCATAACGGGTTAACGGGTAATCCTTGTTTTATGGTCTGGGTTATACTATATGCCCTTTATCACAAAGGGTAAAAAAAGACCCATACATTGAAAAGATGGAGGGTTAAAATGTTCCTCGTAGTATTTTCCATAAATGTTCTGAACACAACCTATAACCAATATGAAAGGGTCCCATGGTTTCACATGCCGATTCACTCCCCCTAAAATAGTACTCATACCTAAAATTTCAAAACGCCGATACACGTTTATTTTTTTTTTTTGGTCCCTTCTACCAGAATCCGCTGTCGGAATTTTGTTATTTTGGAAAAAAATTATGCAAATGTAAACCCAACAAGCAAGAAAAATATTTTTTTTCAAACTTTGAAAAAAAGTGTTCAACCTCCACTTGATCTCCAAGTCAACTCTAACATCTTGGAGTTTTATTCTTTATCTATAAATAATAAAAGGTAAGATGAGAAAGAGAATAAAGCCCGAAGTGCAGCAAATTGTAGATTTGCTATCAGATAGAAATGCAGGGGGAGCACTAGAAGCACCTGGAATTTCTACTGTAGCAGAAGAAGCTATATTGCTTGCAGAAAGGGATGTGATAGGAGCGGTAGAAGTGCCAGCAACGTCAACTGTTGCCCGAGCAGCTGCATTGCACTTTGAACTTGTGTCAACTTCATGTGAGGAGCAATGCAGTGCAGAAGAAAATGGATACAGCTCAGAAGAAGTGGAATGTAATGAAGAAATATGCCCGCAAGTAACTTTAAGAAGTAATTTAGTGAATTGGGCCGCTCTAAATAACATTACAAATGTGCTCTTTACTTCAAATATTAGTGCGCCATGGCAGTTCTCTTGCACTAGATGCAAGAATATTGAAACTGAATTTATACACCTGAATGCACTTATTTATTTTATTTTATTGTTCAAATAAATTTTATTTTTATTTTATAATAAAATAATTTTATGAATTTATAAAAATGTATTATATTCTAAGGTTTAAAATTATTTTCAATGGTTGAAATAAAAAATAATTGGAATAGCTTTTTGCTAAAATACTATTTCTTTTTTCATTTTGGGTTGGAGATTGCTTTGAGAAAGAGCTTGTAGATGAAGTGGAGATCCAGCCTTATCTCAACTGGAGATCGAAGGTCCATTTCCCTGGAGAATGGCTTGGATTTCAAGTGGAGGTTAAGTGGAGATCTAGCACTGGAGATTGGAGAAACGAACTTGAGCTCCACTTGAGGTTAAGCCATTTTTTGTCACAAACAAGATCCAGGTCGTTTTTTGGGGATGCTGATCACGATAACGAAGCTACATAAATACTCTCTACGTCTACGTCGTTAGCTTTGGGTAATTCTAAGGGGGAGTTGAAAAATTAATCTTTGGGAGTGCCAAAAAACAAAGTTTTTGTAACGGAGGAGCTAGAGTGGGGGTTATAGATATATAAATTGATCAAATCTGACTGGATTCGTAATCAGCGACCCCGAAAACCGCTTGAGCCACATTTTTACCGAATTCTATCAATTTCATAAAATGTAATCCTACAAAATTTTTCCTATCCCTTACCGGACCGGAGAGGCTATATATTGGCTCGTCCTGTGATATGAACTTTGTATATAGTTGATACGTGATATCAAATTTAGGCACTTTTCAAGGGCGATATTAGCTCTCAAATTCCGGCCTGGTCTAAAGGTTAATGACATCATTTACTTTGATTTTTTGTGTCTTTTTCGACTGTATGGGGGTAGGGAGGAAGGGAGGTTACCACCAAAAACCCCCTTGGAAACGAGCCTTTATCATACCATACTCGTCCTCTCACATCCATTATTACATATTCATCATTACGCAACCATCACAACTACCCTAAATCCCATGCCCATCATACCATACGCTCATACTATACTTACTATACATACCATACTCATACCCGTACCCATCATCCATACCCCACATACAATATCCATCATACTATTATCATTACAACAAAACGTTTATAAATTTTAATTTTGGTTACTTTTTGATTCCAATATTTGAATTGCACTGTATTGATTTAAAATATAACGCCCACTTTTGTATCAGTGTGTGTTTCAGTACCATTATTATTATTATTGATCATCATTATCAATCAAATTTATTACTGAAAACATTTCTTGCCTAAAGACTTTAAGTCGCAAGCACCAAGTTTCATCAGCCTAGAGCGTACCCAGCCTAAATTTGAATCAAATGTCCAAGTTGAAAATATCGGTTAACATCGGTTAACAAATTTATGCTCGTGTTTGTTTAAGTGGGAGTGTCAATTCCATTGAAGCAATATTTGTTAGATACCTTATAACCGTTTTAAGTCAATTTTCGCTACACTTAAAAACAATTCAAACTCTTTTAAGGTTTCAATATTATAACGTAAATATATTCCAACAAAAAGAAAATTTCGCAATACCGGTAGTGAGCGTTCTGATGGGCGGCATCAAATCATAAAAGAATAAGCCTTTATTTGGTTCAATGTTAGCTCACGTCATATATAGCTGTAACCGAAATTTTTTAAATGTTTCCAATATATAGTGATTTAAATATATGTGTTCACATTGGAAATGGGCGTGGTGGTTTTTAAAAAATAAACTCTTTTATCGCTCCAAATTGTGCCTTTGTCAAGTATAACTTGTAAGTTACATTATAGAGTTGAATAAAGGCTCTTTGGTGTTCTCCCTTTGGATTATAAGCACAGACGTCCCAGAAGTGGGCGTGTCAGCTATCTTATGCATTCAGTTGTACAGTATCTGAAGTTACCATTTAAAAAATAAAAAAAAAAATAAATAACTGGTCATTTCAGCCCTTGAAATGACTTTGTCCTAGCTTCTTATGATCAATTGTGTTGTGTAAGTTTGTACACAATTGACCGAGAAACGGACCTACAGGTTTAACGCCGACTCCGAACGGCGACGAACGAAATGTTCTTATTCTCAAGAAGCATTTTTTGATTACTCTCTGAGGTTTGCCATTGCCTAAAGAGAGGTAGCGGCCGTACAGGGATTCGAACCCGGGTCTCCAGGTTCGTTGACATAGAGGCCACGCACTTTAACCAACTACGCCACGGACGCCATTTAACAAATATCATTTAAAAAAATATAGTAAGGGATAATCGGGACAAAATTGTAACACTCAAGATGCAAATCATACTTTTACTTTACTTCGGATGACCCTTCGGAGTCAATGGGCGTGTCAGTTAACTTTTTCATCCAGTTGTACATTGTCTAAAGCTACCTTTATTTAAAAAAATATGGTAAGGATCGAATCAAGTTTGTAACACTCAGGATGCAACTCAGACCTTTACTTTATTTTAGATAGCCCTTGGGCGTTACTGGGGATTCAAAATTATAAGCGTTATCAAATACCAAGACCTAAAAGGCTCAAAGACAATTAAGATACATACCATTCTTCTAAAAGAAAGTCCCAATATCTGACCCAACCTTTTCTTAATTACATCAATTCTGTTGGCACAGGATTCGAATTTTCATTGACTATTGCCTTAGAGGTCCCGGGTTCGAATCCCGCCAGGCTATGTACCTACGTTTTAAGATTTTCTTAATTTCTTTCCTTATTTCTAATCAATCGAAATTAGAAATTCATTAAAACTTACGACTCAAAAAGTTGTAGTTTGTGGTAATGAAAGTTTGTGGAGAGAGTCGCTTAGTAACCAGAATTGACTGAGGTAAAGGTTTTTACTACTTACCTACTTACCTCAGATTCAATTTCACATTGAAGATCAATTGTTAGTTCAGAATGAGAGGTGCTTTAAAGCACCTTGGAATTCTTTTTGTCATCGGCCTCAGTACCGGTCTATCAACTGCCTTAAAAGATAATCTGCATTAATTTGCTTAAAATTATATCTGCCCACTTTTGTCACCTCATGAATTATGAAGTTATATTTTTATATTAGAGATAATTTTAAATATCATATTATAGAGCATAACTCTCTGAATGTTAAAGTCTAACGCCATTATATTAGAATTGTCATTTTTTATGTGAATATATTTCAATAGAGTGATTATTTCTGGTGGATATTGAAAAAAAAAAGAATCCAATTGCGAGTACATCTCAAATTCACTTCAAGAAGATAAATTCTAAAAGCAATTAATTTGGACACTCCTTTTTTGTCAACTCACAATTACTAGAAGAGGGTTACCGAGTCCGAGTCTCTAATTAACTAACGCATTAAAGACACTGGAATTAATTAACTTGATGACAATAAATTTGGAAACACACACATGATACTAATCGTCGCCGCTTACAATCGAGAATTACAACGAGCCACCCTCTTAAAATATCAGAACCTTTCCCCCCTCAGTCCTCTGACAATCAACATTAAGCTTATTGCCAGTTCCAATAAAAATTTTTTTCTTCATTAAGAAAATAGTTTCTAGGCAATGTAGGTAATTATAATGTTACATCTGGTCTTGTGTACATGAGGGCTACATAAAATTGTTAATTACTATTTAGTACATATCTACATATCAACTGAAGCCCATTTTTGCCACCTTGTAATATGAACACCGTTCACCTTTAGACACCCAACCAAAACAAACCACCCACCCACCCACTTGCCCCAGCTTCATTGCGCCAAAAACACTTCTACAATATTTTGCCCAAGTGCCACCCTATAGCATCTGTCATTGACAGTTGCTACTCGGCACTTCACTTCATTCATTTTGCTCCATCTACTTCATTTACACCACTTTCGAACAGCAGCCGCTTTGGCAACACTGGCAAATGTGTTAATCAAAGCGTACTTAATTGCCCGCTAAAACACTGATTGCGTAACGGTAGAAGCGGCTGTGTTCCATTAGCACACGCCTGCCGCACTTTCTTGGCTCACAACTTCAATCTTTCGAGTTGTTTTTGTTACTTTGACTTCTTCTCTTGCTCTCAGTTAGTCATTTTGCTTTTTATCCATTTTAACTCCCTCATGGCGTGTACGAATCGGTGTCATGCTCGTGGTTTTTATTTCGTGCAGATCAACTTCGTTTTCTTTTTTTTTTTTTTTTGTTATTGTAATTTGGTTTTGTTGTTTTCCTGGTGCTACTCCTTTCATAGCATGGGGCGTCGTCATTTGTTTGCACCCACCGGAAATACTTCATAACAACTTAATTGTCCATGTAACACTTGAGTTTTTTTTTAATAATTATTATTGTTGTTTCGTTAAGTTTTGAATAAATGTCTTCGTAGTTGCCTGGGGTGGGTGTAGAGAAAAGTCCATATGTAGTTTGATGGTGTTTCTTATAAACCTCGTTAGCAGTTTTTACTTTGAAAGTTAAACATTTTAACTTAAAGCTGATGAAAATTTGAAGAAAGGAAGGTTTAATGAGCGGAGCAAATTCTTGCAAGAATCCAAAACGGAAAACAATTGGCAGTTATCTAAAGTACACTGAAATTATGAAGGTAACACGCTTTATTCTCTAGGCCAATTCTTAATGGTGAACCTTACAAAAATCCCCCAAAAGAGATGATATCCCGAGAACCTCAATTATAGATGATAGAGTTGGGGTTCCACAGCCAGAGAGAATTGATATATTGACAACTAAGGCTCGACTCAGAACTATCGACTAGAACAATGCCTCATGTTCAGGTCCTTCATTAACCATATTTATCGATGATACATTTTCATCCACTATCATTATGTCGATAAGAAAGTGGTAAGAAAGTTATTTAAAAAAAAAATGCTGGGGGATCAGATTTACCTTCGATCAGATAATAACGCTACGTTAAATTTTGGAGAAAAAATTAAGTTGCGAAAGGAAAACTAACTTCCAAGGCAAATGCTGATAGGCGCTGCTTACAAAAATATCTCCAATATAGATTATATCCTGAGAACCCTAAATATCGATGAAAGTGTTGGGGTCTTGACAGCTAAGGCTTGACTTTAAACCATATGCCGCGAAAAAAGGCTTACCATCAAATATTTACACCATATTTTTACGTTTGGTATATATTGGTGTATTTTGGAGAAGAGCAAATGGACATGCACCATCGATTAAAAAGCAGCCTTCGACAGCCTTTTTTCGTATAACTTCAACATGTCTTAATTTGTTGAACTTGCAAGATACTCCGTTTCTACAGGATTAAATTAGAATTCGATAAAAATTTGGAAGGGACCTCTTGCCCTTATTCCAAACCAAACGAGGTTTTAGGCAATTCTACAGGATTGCCTTAAGTAAGATCAGCAATGCGATTAAAATTGGAAGGGACCTCTTGCCCTCATTTCTATCTAAACGAGGTTTTAGGCAGTGTTAAGTCTTATAGTGCGAGGTTTTTAATCTAATGATGTGGTAGAAGATGTAATGACATGATATTCTATAAGAATGGCGTATGCTAATGATATCGAGTCGGATCGAATTGGTTTTATTTAGACGAAATACCTGGTTGCAACGAACAAATAGTCCCAGGGCATTGGAAACCATGTCACTCTTAACTCCTTCTTGGACATTAACCTGGGATATAGCAAAATCTTCTCAACGGTGTCAGGATTAAGTACAAACGAAGGATAATTCCTGCCAATAGGTGTTAATTTGGGTTCAGTAGGCAATTCAGTCCTAATTGCTTAATTCTAAATAGGTTAAGCCCTCTTTCGACTAACAGAACTCTGGTTCTATAAGTAAATTATCAGGCCCGTCGTATTCAATACAGTATAAACTTGAACCTTGAGCAGTTTTGAAGAAAAGACTTTGGGTGCCTTCGAGACTTACTCTCAGTCACAAGGAAAGAATGCCTTCGTAAGATCTATCTGGACCAAATTTCGTTAATGTACAACGAGTATCAAATATGATGATACAGATAATCAAGCGAACACTAATTGGGCGACCACGCTTTTTAGGTCATATTGAATGGATGGAAAACGAAGATCCGTCCGAGAAATATTTGATTTTGTACCACGTGGTTTAAATAGAACAGGACGATCGCATCATTACCATAGATTTTTATATTTAGTTTAAGCTTTGGATTAAGCAAAGTTCTGAACCTTCGCATGGAAATACTTTCAGAAATTCTGGTCGAGAGTCAGAAATAATATCTATATAGCTCTCCTATAGTACAATAGAGAAAATGAAAAGTTGTAAACTAAGGAGATATTGTCAGGAATTACTCCCAAAGCAAAACATTGACCCTTATTTGTTCCATCCAGCTTATTTTTATATCAGAGAGTTTCAAGCATAATAATTCGGATGTCCGTAATATACTAGTGTCTATATTCGAGAACTGTCAAAACTCGAATACAGCATTATCTAAACATGCTTTTTTCAATATTGTCAATCGATCATCCTTGGATCGAAAAATGACTGAAATAAGTGGAACCAAGGGCTTATAGGAGTTGAAAATGAAACTAAGTAATTGTTCTATTTATTAACTCGACCAAGTTTTATATCCTTACTTCAAATGAGTCCCACTCGGATTAGAGCAGTTAGGGAAACTTCGCATATTCCACTTGTATTCCAAAGATAAAGCTAACCAAAAATTTCATATTGTTAAAGTAGCTGGTGAAGTTTTTAGGAGTTGGGAAAATGGTTCTTGAAGAGTTAAAACTTCTACACGAAACTTTTGAAAATAAGATGTGAATATAGAGCCTGTAAATTTAGACTTTTTGAATACTTTATTTTATGATTAGTTGAATATCTCTCGCCAAAATGTATTCATGAGGAAGTTAGATAAGACGTTTATAATCAATCTACTGAAAGAAGAAGAGGTTCGAGGTAAGTAAACCTTCTTGAAGAACACACGGCATAGATATTCTGAAGATGGAGATAATAGCGAAAGAAAAGTGGTCGCCAGCCCGTTTAATGAAAAAAGCCCTTCAGAACTGCTGAGATCAAAAGGGATCATCATCCTCCGATCAAATGAGAGTTAAGGAGGTTATTATCATGAGAGGCCCATTCTGATCTCAAATTTTTTTTTTTTTTTTTTCAGAAATAGATTTCGGAAATGATTCTCAGTTGCTCAAAAGCAAAATCTTGTAGACCTGTGATATTGTTTCGGTACGAACTTTTGGTCGGTCCAATCAAAATCGCGTACCTAACATCTCCAGTGTTGAAAAATGATCTACCTCAAATATCTAAAAATCTTGTCATGGGAAAAAAAACGAAACTCCGACTCGTATAGAGGAGGTAATAAACTTTCACAATCAACTATAAAATTCAAGAGAGGAAGAGCATGTTCTAATTTGCGGCCTGTTTATTTTTCAGGATAACGAATTTTTAAGAAAACTTGTCGCTCCTAAGGAGATATTAGGCTTAAAAGCTACGAAATATTTCTCGGTTGATAACTTCTGACACTCTAGAAAAGATACAGAATCTTGGCAGTATTTATATATATACATAAGTCCATCTTTTTATATAATTGATTTAAAAAAATGAATTTTTCCCCTTAGAGAATCAAGACATAACTTTTAAGGCATGACATTTGCCGGAAAGTAAGACTACTGAGCAACCATAGACAAAAACCGTTATACCAAAAGTGACAGCAGAAAATAGGAAATAATAAAAAATAGTTCCCCCGCTGTTGGAATGAAAAAACTGCGTTGAATAATAAATCAATCAAATGAGACAAAATAACCGGAATACTAACAAATACTGACTCATTGTGTTATAAAAATTTTCAAAGGATATTGTTGAATTTAAAATCAATATAGGTTCCGGTTTTTGTTTCAGTTACTTTGTAATGTCAGGGAGATTTTTAAGGGAGGTTATAATAATAATTGATGGTATAACAAGCATATAAATAAAATTTAAAATTTGACTGACAGTAGAATGACTAAAGATGACATGCATTTAGTCAGCTTTTGTGAATTTTTTTGTATCAGAAAATATTGAAGTTATTATGAGCGGAATAGCGGAATGAAAAATGAAAAAAGACAAATGAAAAAAAAAAAACAAAATGCAAATATTGTGGACTTAATTCTCTGGTTGGATGACACAAAATGGAAAACCAGTTCTAAAGCTCATAATTAATTGTAAAAATGAACGATGACATGTTTTCGGACATTGAAATTGCTTTTCCCATGGGCAACAATAGCGTCCGTTCTAAAACTGGACATACCTGTAGTGGCCAGCACATTGCTTTTTTAAGGTTTCATTAGCTAAAAACTCCCTACGTTTTTGCCTAGAATTAGACAGTTTAAAAAATATTTCACATTTTTTCAAACAATGCAAAGGTTAAGGTCAAGAAAAAACCAGTTTGGCCAAAAAAAAGGGTTTAGTTTTTACTTAACACTCTCAAGCCAGTGAGTTTCACGCACTTGGGTGCATTTTAATAAGGAAGATTTTAGTGAACGCGTGCTATAGTCAAACATACATTGGTGGCAACCCTTATCAGTGCGTTGGAATAACGCAACGTCCATATCTTTAAAAACAAAAAAAAAAAAAATACCAAAAAAATAGGTACTGATGTGTTCTGACACTGCTCACACTTTACACTGTGTTGTTGATTCCCAGGCAGCATTCTGGCATCCTTGCAGCATCTAAATTACGGATTAATGGTCGCGGAAATGCACGTGCCGCATACTCAGTCAACAATATCTAATGAACGTGTGTGCGAGCGAGAGCGCCTAAGTGCATTAGTCAGAGAGAAAGTGCGTTTGTGTGTTCGCTTGTTATCTGGGTTGCCAGTTGTTTTCATTGTCATGGTTGCCAGCATTTAGCTGCAGACGTTCACTCGCTCGCTCGCTTGCTGTGCCGTTAATGCATATAATAAAATCCTTGAATAGTTTGCCGAACTCTCTTACGAAATGTAGTATTTTATTAAAATTCTCATGAAATGATTGCCTTTGTTGTGTGTGCGAATGTGCGTGTGTTTTGGGTGGGGAGAAAGAAAAAAAAAACAACTTTGTTTTGCCCTATAGAAGCACGCAGCATGTGCTTAAAATGCCCACGTGACGATTGATGGCTGATGTGCTTACGTTGAGCCAGACTTATTTACGAATAGAATCAAAATATTTGGTATACTACGTGAGATCATCTAGAAGAGATATTGCTTTCATGTGGATTTGCTTGTAAGGATGTGAGGACGAGTTAAATATTATTAAAATTTTGTCGATGTTTTCGAGTGATGAAGTTGTTAAGAGCACCAATTTACCCTATGTAAGTGAACAAGAGATAAGTATCTGAACATTCAACGAGTTCATGTTGTAATACTTCAAATAATCTACAAGTATGTTCTTAAACATCCGGAAATCTGGATCGATTGTCAATTTTGTTAATAGAACTCGATCTAATGTGGAATGGGAATTTCTAAAAGTTCACTTCAATAAGAAATTTTGCAACTGTGTTCACGAATGAAGGAAATCCTTAAACATCTGGACTCATTGTGGCTCTTCACATTCCGAAATCTTGAATACTATCAAAATTTGTGATATAGTTTCTCGTACAACTCAAGAACTAACCGTACCACACGCTATTTAAATAATTTTAAAACAAATGATGAGAAAATAAGAAATTTGAATGAAACCGAGGATATTCCATAAAACCCTGACATCTTCATCTAAAGAGT
This sequence comes from Pherbina coryleti, assembly GCA_943735915.1. Classification (NCBI taxonomy): domain Eukaryota; kingdom Metazoa; phylum Arthropoda; class Insecta; order Diptera; family Sciomyzidae; genus Pherbina; species Pherbina coryleti. Next base: position 162,683,216 of record OX030950.1, on the reverse strand, counting down.
GCACCTTAAATTCAAAATGAAACACGGGAGTAGTGATTTTTTTGTCTCAATTTCCAAGAAGTCTTTCAAATGAGCTATATATTCATCATGTGGTGGTCGTGGATTAAAGCGTTAGCATACGTTGTTCGTTCGATGTCAATTTTACGAACGAGGACATTCCTGGTTCGAATCGCACCTAACAAAGAAAATTTTTCAATAGAACCTTGCATTATCGTGCTGATTCGTTCTTCAGTTCCCCAGTAAAACTGTTGAACATTCTCCCTGCGAACGAGTCCCCCGAAAGTTTTGTTGTGTTTAAATTAAAATCAGATCTTTACTGACACTACCGAGGAAAGATGGAGTTCCTCTAGCATTGTGTTTATTCGGAAGAAGGGTACTAGTTAGTTGGCGGGAGGAACTTTACCGAAGAAAGATGGAGTTCCTCTCTCCAACTAACTAAAACCCTCCAGTTCTCGATAATTTGTGCACAATTTATAACGCTCACAAAACAATGGATCAGAAGAAGTTCGGTCAAAGCCCTTTTAGGGGCTGAAGTATTCACTAGGACAAGACAATAAGATAGTCTTGTGGTTAGTGCGTGGGTATGAAGGTTACTTTGGTTGACCAAAATTACCTTCATGTTACCTTCAAAACTTGAAAGTTTACCTTCAAAATTTGAAGGTAACCAAAGAACTGTCTTCCCTATAGAGAAGCATCCTAAACTTTTCTGGATCTGAACCAATTTTCAGGCTAAACAAGGCCTACATTGCAGAAAAGGTTAGTATCTTGGAATATATCATAATAAATTGGGATGTCGTAAGGATAACTGCAATCGATGAGGTAACAACTTGAACAGAATCTTCGACAAATTTCATGGTATGATATTGGAAGAATATCTAGTGAAAGTGCACGAGGTTGCTGAATATATGAGCATTACCCGAATAGGTTCGGAATACTTTGCATACATTTTTGAATATGAGAAAGTTATCTGACATAAGGGTGTTGCATTTGGTCTCTGTTGACAACAATTGGGGCAATTTATGGACACACCAACATAATTCGACGGCCTCGGTAGTCGAGTAGGTAGCGTGCTTGACTGCCATCCCAGAGGTCCCGGGTTCGAATCCCAGTCAGGTCATGGTTTTACGCTTCAACCTTTCTGCATTTCTCTCCTCATTTCAAATCAGATGAAATTGATAACTCATCAATATTTACGACTTAAAGTTGTATTTGGTGGTAGAGAAGTTTGTGGATGAGATTGCCTCAGATAACAGGCACAACACTTTAGGCTTAACACTTGCCTCAGATTCAAATTCACATGTTTCTACGGCTTTCCGACACGCCTAGAACATCCCTTATATGTTTTGCTTGGTTGCCTCTTCCTTCCCACTGCGAATGACCCATCAATTAAATTTTTTGGCTGGTCAAAAAGGGTCTTTGTTTGAGCAGATGTGTGAGAGCTCGCACTGTCATGATCAGCTATGGGCAGAGAGCGCTCTGGGAGCGTGACAGTAAGAATTGAGAGCAAAGGCTTATGTAGCAACATAAAACGCAACATTAAATCAAAGACAAAAGACAAACACAGAAGCTTTAAATGTAGTGGTGCCCACACCCGGTCATGATGCATAATAATTCGCCTCTTTTTCGACTTTTTCCGAATTTCTCCGATGACTTGTGACAAAGAAATGGTCGTGTATCATGCAGAATTGAGCGTCCTACGTTGCTCTGGGGCCTCTGTCGCCACATGACTGGTAATGCCGATGAAACAGGCAACCATTTGCTTTGATGTGTTTCTCCGCGAACAGTTTTTGTTGGATTTAACTCGTTTTGGCGGAACCATATAGTCGAGTGCTGTGTTTCGCGCTCATATGCATAAATCCATGATTCTTCGCCTGTGTAGATGTTACACACACTCAGCATTTGATTCACCTTGATCGTATTTTTTCAACATTTCCTTTCACGATTGGACACAAGTCTTTTTTAATTGTTTGCCGGATTAAGTAGAATCCGATGCGATCAAATCTTTTTTACGTCCAAATGATCATGGAATATCTTATTGACGCTGGACATACTAATACCCGCAGAAGCCTTAATCTCACGGTTCAGTTCACACACAACATCGATGTTTTCTGTCACCACAATGTCACTGTCACTTTATCGTCGTATAAAGTATTAAGTTCATCGATGCATTCTTATCTTGATAATCTACGTCGAAAGTTATGAAAAATAATCGCACAAAAATGTTCACGAGTCAATTCCATTTCTTGCTCGAGAAAAATTGTTCAAGCTACTTTAAACAACACAAATTGCGCTCAAATGACAAAGTGTTCTGAACAAGGGTATGTTCAACAATGATAAGTTTCGAATGGAAGCGACATATGGTAAGTGTTGCCACTTACTGTAGCCAAGGCCAGAAATATAAATAGCAAGTCGCATGATTTGTGACGGGAAGTTATTTCTTTTTGTTTTTCACTCTGAAATATTATTCTTTTTGTCAAGAAGAGGAAGAGAGAGAGAGAAAGAGAGAGAGAAAGAGAGAGAGAAAGAGAGAGAGAAAGAGAGAAAAAAAGAGAGAAAGAAAGAGAGAGAGAGAGTGGTAAAAGAGATCTATATATATGTCATAGACAAGTCCATGGTAATGACTTTATTTTCCGGAGTTGAAAGCGTTGCCCAATGATTTGTTACAAATACTTTCACACACACACACACATACATTCATCGCGGGTAGATTCTTTTCGAAAGTCTTCAATAAGCAAGCAATCTGTCAATTTCAGTCTCATACAGTTAAATTTGACACTTATTATACAAGTCTAAAGTCTGCTACTTACATCTCAATTGCGATGCTTTTAAAATCAAAGTCATCATTGTAATTCAATCCCATCACAATGCTCTCTACGCTAAAGCACTTTAAAAAAATTCAGTTTTACAGCAGTTTTGAATCCATGGCAATATTTTTCCGAAATATGCAAACTTAAATATTTGCATAACAGTACTATTGAACATTAGGCTATTTGCATAAAAGTACTATAGCAAAAAAGTGTAAATATTAATGAGCACCAATATGGCCACCCCACGACAAAGAACAACAGCAACAACATGATGTAGTATTGGCAGCAGCAACAGATCCATTAACAAGAGTAGGAGGAGCTGCCAGAAAAATACCCGACCCAACCGACAACGAACTCTTAACACCGGAAGTGCCTGTCCGCGAAGTATTTTTTTTTTTTTTTTGCCAGTGCCCAAACCTAATACGGCGTAACCATACACCCACCCCTTTCAACCCTTCCCACCACTCCACCCCACACTCATCTCGCTACCAAACGAACTAACTTTTAACGAGCTCATATTTGCCGAGAGTAAAAATAACACATCGTATATCGTGAAGCGTCTCACATCGAAGTGTGGAAACCCTTTGTTTTGTTACCCAACAAAAAGTTGAAAGGGTGTCATTTTGCCTATATTAAAAATATTGAAAATTTACAGTTTGAAGAAGTCGAAAAAAAAATTGAATTATGCATTCATAACTGCTGCTGATTGAGAGACCCTTGGCAGGAGTAGCTCTAGTGTAGCTAAGAAGGGCGCTTCACAACAACGCTACGCTCTACCCTGCCTTAATCCCTTAATCAATTGCCGCCTAGTGTGTTCGGTAACAAGTTGTTGCTGATTGTCATGCTGAAAAGCCAGGACTATACACCAGGGGTTGCCAGCTATTGAGCCGAGTGAGTCAGTTTAAGTAAGGCACACAACAAAGAACCAGGCAAGGCTGTTACTTAAGGCTGCTGCGCGTTGTATCATCTTTGGCTTGATCCTTTGATAAACTGCAATAAACTAGTTCGAAAACCAGTTTGGTCAGTTATGCATTCATGCATGCCTTGCATCCAATGTGTATACTTTTGGAGTTTCAAGTCCAGCGCTTCAGCTTGACCGGCATTTTGAAGGGGTTGTCTGGCATTGTACTTCGCGTGGAGTTTTTTTTTTGTTCCTTTTCTTCCTTCATGTTTTTATAAAGTAATCCTGTTCGGCATAACTGCGTGCGTGCCAAACAAGTTGACGCGTGTTTCGTAATTTACAGCTTAAAAGGGATGCGATAACATCTGCGGTGATTCCAGTTCCAGTTTCACTTTGCTCTGCTGCTCCTCGTGTTCGTCATAAGGATATTTTTTTTTTTTCATTGGGACATTAAAATGAATTAAGTTTTATTTAATATCACATTTTTTAATGTCGCTTTTAAAAATTTTTATTAGCTTTCATTTGGAATTTGGTCTTTTTTACGCGTCACACACATTATTTGTTTAAATTGGAGTTTCATGTTTATCGGCCGCGCTGCCAGTTAAAGCGACAATTCCACCCTTCAGCAATGTGTGGTTCTTCTCCGAAGTAGCATGAAATATGTTGAGTACATAAGAGATGAGTATTATTTGTGAAGTGCCATAGCTAAGAAGTTTGACGGTTACTCAAACATGCGTCTATAAGCCTTGAGAAAGTTTCTTTGAAGTTGTAAAAACTTCTCATAAACTTTTACTTTTGGAGTTTGAAGTTTGTTCGGAAATTGGGAAATTCAATAGAATATATTCGAAGATTAATTTTACTCAAGCCGCAGATGAATTCAAAAAGATTGTCAAGATTATTGAGTGGCACAATAGCGAAGTCATTTGTCGTGGCTGTATAATGGGTAGAGGGGAAAGGGGAGGAATAGGTATAAAAGAAATGAGGTTATAAGGGAGAAAATCAAAAAGCAACTACAGGAGATGTTTAGGCAAAAGTGTGTTTATCACTTTAATGTCTACCCAAATTAAAGGGTCGCAAAGCTCTCAAATTTGTCGCAAAGGCATGTAAATTTCATACTTTTTGTGGTCTCTTGAAGTTTCTTGCGGATGATAGGGGCTTGTGATCTACTATTTATGAATCTGAACTCTACTTTTTTTTCAACTACATCGGAATTTTAAGATATTTGTTAAGATAACCATAAGATTAAAAATGTTTTTTTTGGGCTACTTTTGAGGTTATGTTCAGTTTTTCAAAATGTTTTCTGCTCACTGTCCCATGAGGTACTATTTAAAATAGGGCTGTAATGGTGCAAAGTCATTTTAAAGCGTTAAAAAACCTTGTGCGTTTTTTGCATAACCTCAAAAGAATATTTTTTTAATTTTTTGTGTATACCTTTAACCTCAAATTTTGCAAAATATTAAGTTCGTTGATCCAGTTCCAATCATTTATACATTTCAAAAGACAATTTTTGTAGACCATTTTAACCAGTGTAATGAAATTAATTTATCTAACTTAATTATTAACAGAGAGGGGGCCTTTTTATTTAGCCCGCCTCTTTTTGTAATGTAATCGCTCCAACATCTCGCAAAATGCTCATAAACAGCTATGGGCAGAGAGCGCTCTCGGAGCGTTGAGAGCAAGAATTGAGAACAAAGGCTTATGTAGTAACACAAAATGTTAAAACAAATCAAAGACAAAAGACAAACACAGAAACAACACAGAAGCTTTAAATGTAGTGGTGCCCATACCCGATCATAAATGATTATCACTAGCTCTGTAACAAATCGGAGAACAAAAAACCTTGCTCGCTTGCACCTTCCACTCGCGAGCTGATTTTTTAACTGCTTGAGCTCTGGCTCGAGTAATTTTTTTTTTATTTCCGCACCTCCCGCTCGCGAGCCAGAGGCACTTGCAAGCAAGAGCCCGAGCCCGAGCACCTTACGGTTCGTAAGCCACAGGAAAAAAAAGTTCAGTAAATGTCAAGGTTTTTTTTTTTTTTTTGTAAACTAAGCCAATATTCAGGGGATGTCCTCTTTAAATGTTGGAAGATGAAAAGATGGAGAAGTGTCGGTGATGATTCGATTTAAATTTACACAGCGCAAAAATGCCGGGTGACACGCTCGAAGGGAGATTGTTCCACAATTTAACTGAAAAACGAAATATCTCGGTATTCTATTGGTATTCCGAGATTCGGTTCTATTGGGCGTCAAGGCAATGGTATAGGGGTGGCCCTGCGTCGATGTCCAAGAGATTTGAGAGAATATGATATATTTTCAAATATACACAAGTCGTTGAAATGGGTTCAAAAGCTCCAAATAAGATATTTGATTCATTGAAATGGGGCTAGAAGCTCTAAGTTCTTGAAGCCCC